>VZTH01001111.1:248-47719 GCA_013397815.1 Aleadryas rufinucha | reverse complement strand
CTTCTCTCTCCCTCCTCGCGATGCAGCGACACACGGGGATGGGTTTGCTTTCCCAGCCTTCACAAGCCAGAGCTACTTGTGTCCCTGCAAGGCATTCAGAAGTAGTTTGAGTCTTCAAAGTGTTTGAATAATGCCACTGAAATCCCATGGGTACAGTAGGAATATGTCCCCTGGGTGCTGGGGAGCAGCTCGTTTCTGGTGGGTGGTGCAGTGAAGTCCCAGGGTTCCGGGATATTTGGGCAGCCTGGAAGAGAGCTGGGAGGGAACTGGGAGAAGGAATGTAGGGAAAGGACACTGGGAATGCCTTTAAGCTGCCAGAGGACAGGGTTAGATGGGATATTGGGATGGAATTGTTCCGTGTGAGGGTGGGGAGGCCCTGGCACAGGGTGCCCAGAGAAGCTGTGGCTGCCCCTGGACCCCTGGAAGTGTCCAAGGCCAGGTTGGACGGGGCTTGGAGCAACCTGGGCTAGTGGAAGGTGTCCCTGCCCATGGCAGGGGGGGGAATGGGATGATCTTTAGGATCTCTTCCAACCCAAACCATTCCAGGATTCTCTGCCCTCAGATTGGTGCAGAGGGGTAGGTCAGACCACAGGCATTGCTTCAGCTGCTCGATGCCAGTCCTGGCAGGACCCCACATGATTTATTTCCTGTAACTCATTGTCTATCAGTGCTAAAACTGCCCTGAGTGGACACCACAAGCAGCCTGCAAAGGGAAGAGCAGCATGGCAGAGTAGCTGGCTGAGAATGTTTCAGACTGCAAACCTCTGCTAAAAAACCTCTGCAATTTGTCTCCTCCCTGTGAAAAAATTTTCTTTTTCTTCTCAGGCTCTGTTAGATTCTGCCTACAGTTGTCATAATTTTCCTAACCAGTTACAGACATTAGGGAAAAATACCTTGCAAGGATGAGGTAAATGGAAATTTCTCTTGTCTGTTGAGCTCAGCGGGTTGTAAAGGAAAATATCCATAGTATTTATTTCTATTATATTCAAATTGCTGCCTACATCTCCCAGTGCCTTAAAAGCAACAGAAAATTAGGGGTTTTTTTCCACATTGCTGGACATTCCCATCCTGTTGCGCTGCACATTTTTTATTTTTTGGTGTTTTTTATTTCACTTTGTGCTGTTAGCCCGGGCTCTGGCGTTTTGCTAAGCAGGGAGCTAAGGCTGCTGATTTGTGTAACAGCTGTCATTATTTCAAAGCAGGCCGACAGTTTTAATAAACCCTTCTTGCAGGGAAAGAGGGAGCTGCGCTTCGCGGATCCGGAGGGAAAGCCGCATCCCGCCTGCGTGTGGCGGTGCTGAATCAATAACTGCTGCTCCCGGTCCCTCCAAAACATCCCTCAGTGCCTGGGAGCCCAAACCAGCGAGTCCCCAAACAGCACAGCCTCTTCCCCAGGCTGTGCATGCTTGCTAGCTTCCCTCTTCCCCTTGCTTTTTGTTGGGAATGCTGTGTGTGCTTCATTACAATAAGTGCTTTGCTGTTAAATTCTCTCCAGTATATTTTGGCAGCTGCGTAGCAGATGGATGGCTTCTCTCCCCACAGTGCAGGAGGAGCCTAAATTAGGAATACATTTACCTTCAGCGATGGGGATTGGTTTATTTCATTGCTTTTCAAGGCGAGGGCTCTCTCATACATGGGAAAATGATGCTCCCAGGGGGGAGTTCTCCAGGGACCTCAGTGGGAACGGGATGAAGTCCCCACGTCATCCTTGGAAGTGTTCAATAAACACATGGATGTGGTGCCTGGGGACGTGGGTTCATGGGAACGTGGCATGGGTTGGGCTCGATGATCTTAGAGGGCTTTTCCAACCATAATAATTCCATGATTCTAAGTGGGCTGTGGTTCAGGAGAACAGGAATACCTGCCACAGAAATGTGATATGTGCTTCAGTGCCACGAAACCAAGCACTGGAGAAAGGAGACTCTGCCCTACCCCGATCTCTCCACACCAGGAGGCAGCAGGGGGCTGCAGAAGGTTTCCCCTCCCTCAGGTCTCCCCTGCTCCGACAACAGGGGATCAAGGCCATCATTTGAACCTCTCACCTGGGGCTGGAATTAGAGAATTCCCTGCAGTCCAAGGCCACAGCAGTGGAGGTGGGAGGGCATGGATTTAAATAAGGTTGTGCTGGTTTAAAAAGAAAACTCCAGGTGGGAGCTGAAGGTGAAAGAATCCAAGTTAGGCTCTGCTCAGCTCCCTCGTACAGGCAAGCCCTCCTTGCTCATTTTCAGTAGTTCAAACTCTCAGGCTGCTAAATGGACAGAGATATAAAATATTTAATCGGGTTTCCCAACATTTCCTTTAGATATGCAATAATCATGATGAAGAAAAGGGGCTGGACCCCACTTTCCAAGGCAACCCAGGAGTGCATTTTAATTTCTTCCTGTCACCAAGAAACAAATCTCAGCTTTCTAAAAATACCTGGGTGAGGGCTGATGTGTGTGCACTGCCCCAGTCCAGTCCTGAGAGGTGCTGGGGGCTCCTGGTTATACACAGCCAGGCCAATATTCTAAAGGCATTCAGAGATTATACCTCACCCTGTTATAATCCCCTACCTTTTGTTAATTTACATTATAAAATCTGCTTTACAAAAGTGACCCTAAGCACCTTTTTCTATTTTTTAAGGATATTCTTTAACTATAAGAATATTTAGGCTTTGAATTCCCTGTGCTTTCCAGAAGAGACTTGGGAGAAGATGCAAAGCCAGACTTGAGAAAAGAAGGAGCAAAAGGTTTTCCTGAGTGATCAGGGGGATGCTGCAGGCTTGGTGGGATGATGGTGACCCTGAAGGGAAGGGCTCACCCAGCAACAGGGGACAAAAGGAAGTGGGGACAGTTTTCTACCACCCCTTTTAGTTGCTTTCTGTCCCCTTTGTACTGTCTGTGTTTTAAGAAAGGTTGACTGTGATAATTTTTAGTCTCATTTTGAGGTTAAAAGGCCTCTTTCAGGTTCTAAGGGTAGGCTTCCAGAAGGGCTGTGGCACTTCAGAGCTTTGACAGGACTCAAACTCATCTTGTCACGCCTGTGAACCTGAGCAGCAACATGAAGAGATTTTGGTAGTGTCCATTTTCCAATTGCTCTTTTTGCAGGCTGGAAAGTGCAAAAATATCTAAAATCTAATCAGAGGGTGAGCTATAGGTCTGTATTTTCTGTCCTATTTCATGTATCACTAAGCCATGACTGCAGTGCAGGTGGTGGAGCTGTATGAATAAATGACTGCTAACGAGCTTGATAAGAGTTCAACTTTACATGTTAATTTATTTATTTACAGACACTGCACTGAATTTTGGACAGGACTTCAGGCCTCTGCTAAATGTACTCACAGAAGCTTTTATTCAGGCTTTCCCCTCTTCCCATTTCCATGGGCAATATTAGAGGATGTCAAGAAATTATTGTCTATACGTGTTCCCATGCCAACCTATGGAGGGAGGTCTGACACAGCTGAATTTAAAGCAGGGATCATCTGCATTTCTTCTCAGGAGGTGGGAATGGTCACCTCGGGCTGCAGCACACCCTGACACTCCAGCTGAAATCCCAGGTCTCTGGGGATCACTGCTCCACCCAGAGATGCTGCTGCATTTTTTATTGCTGTGGTTGTGGCACTGCAGCCGTTTTGCAACTGGTTTTTTTTGGAGCGTCTCCATCCTAAATGTCAACCCAAGAGTTTCCCCCGAGGAATTTCCCTTTCTTGTTGCTGTGAACAGACGTATTCTGCAGAAAGTCCAGCAAATTAATTAACAAATTAATCCACCAAATCCAGCAAATTAATCCAAACAGTTAACAAGCTACATGTTTGTGTCTTCTGACACGANTACTGTGGTTGTGGCACTGCAGCCGTTTTGCAACTGGTTTTTTTTGGAGCGTCTCCATCCTAAATGTCAACCCAAGAGTTTCCCCCGAGGAATTTCCCTTTCTTGTTGCTGTGAACAGACGTATTCTGCAGAAAGTCCAGCAAATTAATTAACAAATTAATCCACCAAATCCAGCAAATTAATCCAAACAGTTAACAAGCTACATGTTTGTGTCTTCTGACACGGTTAACAAGCTACATGTTTGTGTCTTCTGGCACAAATCTCTTTCTGTACTCCTAGTTAGGGCAAACCCCGAAAACACTCCCAAACCACTCCAATTTGAGTAACCAAGAGATCACTACAAATTAATTGGAAGAGAAATGCAGGATTTCTTGGTTCAGTGCTCTAAAGCTGATTTAATACTTCACAAGAACTACATTTTACACCGATGTGAGCATGAACCTGCTGGAGCTGAAGATGCCCCTGCTCATTGCAGGGGAGCTGGGTCACACAACCTTTAAAAGGTCCCTTCCAACTCAAACAGTTCTGTGGCACAGAAAAGGACTCATGTTTACTAGGCAGGACTTATCCTTGTTTCCAGCCAGGGATAAAGCCCTGGCTTTTGCAGTGCCTGGTTTGTGCTGCTGATTTCCCAGTGACAGCTTGGACTGCTACACTGTGCTGGACATTTCAGGGTGCTTTGTGAGCTTTGGAGATTGAAAACCTTGGCTCCAGGTTTCCAAACCCGGGTTCACACCCAGCAGACACCTTGTGGTAACACAGCCATGAATGGGTTTGCAGAAAAGTGCCAGGGAATGAACACAGAGGAAGCACCGTGTGCTCCTGTGCGCAGCTCTTGGAGGCAGATGGTGCTGTTGGCCAAGGAACGGTGCTGCAGAGGCTGCCCAGCTCCTCAGACAGACCCCCACAGACAATTGCAATAATGATGGCTCTCAGAACTCCTCTGAGATCAGCAGGCATCATTCTGGGCGGAGATGCTTCCAGAATTTAAAGCAGCGTTGTGACGGTTTGTGGGAGTTGTGGGTTTGGAGGAGCATCAGCGGCTTCGTGTGCCCCTCTGGGTGTGTGTGAGCTGCTCACACCTTCCCTGCCTACAGCCCTGAGCAGAAAGCCTTCTGGGAACAGTCTCTCCCAACATGTTGGTGTGGGGATTTCAGGTTTCCAGGCATATCTGGGAGGCGCAGAGGTAAAACCCAAGCAGGAGTTGCTGCAGGAGTGCTGTTTCTGAGGGCCAGAGGGGCTCTCTGCCGGGCTTTAATCACACGCTGCTTTATGGAATCACCTTGAGGTGCTCACCACGCTCCAGGCCTCATTGGCCACGTCCAGGCTGCAGTAAAACACAGCCCTTGCTCAGGATTACTGTTGAATATGAGTTTAGGAACAGTGGGAAAAGGGAATTTAGGCCTTTTAAATGTGAAGTGTGACATTCTCAGTGGCAAGTTGCACTCAGCAGGATGAGAACTGTGTCTTTGCACAGAGCTCGAAGGGAAGCCAAGGCTGTGTTTGATGAACTGCACAGGCAATGACTGTGCTGATGCATGAGCCACAGACCGGTGCAGGAGTCTTAGGACTGTCACAACCATCAGGAAGGTCACTCACCCTGGCAGGAACGTGCACTGGGGCAGAGAGGTTTGGGATTTTGGGCAGCACCCTGGAATCTCTCCTTGTGTTTGCCTCACACCGACAGAACCGGGTCAGGTACCTGGCCAGAGCACGTGCAAGGGGCACGGTCAAGGATGGCTGAGGTGGCACCTGAGCCTAGAAGGGGCCTCACCTTTTCCTAGAATAATCTCCCTTCTCTTTCCATAAGCTCTGTAAGTGCTGTTTTTATGATTATGCTATTGCTGAGCCCAAGTGTTGGAGAATGATGAAATCCAATAAACATTCCGGGCTCTTTTATTCACCATTAGACTCTGAACACTTTAGGATTCACTGGGGTCACATTTCGGAGCTTTTCTCTGCAGCTATCAGGGTTAGCAGGGCCATTTTATCAAAACAGGCCTGAGCTATTCACACATTCACAAGAATCCTGAGGAATGAAGGAGCTCACTGCAGATTCGTGTGAGCTGAATCAATATCAAGGGCATGGAGCTGAGGACTGTGATTTTATGCCTCTGTCTTTTCGGTTGGTTAAGTTCTCTGCGAGATAAAACCGAAGCCTCAGAAATTTTTTCCTTTATCCAGCCCTCCTTTAGTCTCAAGTTTTTCAGAACCAGGTTAAAAGTGTAACAGAGGAAAAGAAAAGTCTTCATTTGTGCTACAAGTGCCTCTAAACCAAAAATACGTTTCGAATTCTTCCTTCACCTTTACTCTTGCTCCTCGTGCCCTTAGGCTCATTTTTAAGGTGCAAGGGAGAGGAAGCCATGGAAAAATTTCAACCTGAAATTTTAATCAAGGCTCTGTGAATTTTCAGCCACTGACCTACAGAAGCAATTTTAGGGTTGAAAACTCAACAAGGAAGTCTGTAGCTTCTGCCTAGATTCCTTTCTTGAGCACAGTGCTATTTTTTCCCAGACAATTATTACGCCTGTTGTGGATTTATTTTTGCCTACTTGCAGTGTTTGTGTGTGATATCTCACCAAATATGAGCTCAGAGGAGTATCTACTGAAAAACATTATTATCAGGTGAGAGATTTATGGGCTCAGTAGCAAATTTATGATGGATAAGTAAAATTGGAGGCAAATAATAATGGAAAATCTCACTTATTCTTACACTGTCAGTGAAAGAGCTGTAAGGCAAATTCATGTGATGTGGAGCAAATATTTATTCCCACGTAGAGTCATTTTATTTGACTGTAGTGGGTGAGCATCTGGGTGCAGTTTAGTTATAAATTAAACTTTGAGATCTTGTTTTCTTCATTTTGGATATTGGTCAGGACTAGTCCATGCCTGGCAGGAAAATTGCCTTCTTATGAAACTCTGCCCCCTGTTATTCAACTCAGATTTCTCTGGGCCTAACTGACACCTACTTTTTTCTTACATTTTTTCTATGTTTCAATGCATTTTCAAACTCTGATTAGATATGAAATGTTAATCTTTATAATTGTTTTGGCATCGAAAATAATAATCCTAAAATAACCCTTCGATTTTCAGCTTTTGGCCATGAAATCAGTACACCCACTGGTATTTTACTGGTAAAGAGCTCATTCTGCTGAAGTCTTGAGGATATTTAAGAATTATTAGTACCAAAGCCATCACTTGACAATAAACATTTCAGAGCAGATTCGGGAGGACATCAGTGAGTCATAAGAATTCATAGTTCCAATTTTTTTTTTTCAAAATCTGAATGTGGAGGGTGGATTTTTAGAAGGCTGATACCTTTCACTGGCAGCCTATTCCAGGGAAAAAAAAATTAAAATAAAAATAAACCAGTCAGTTCACTGGGAAGATTAGAGTGGTGTTCAAACTGTGGTTCCACCACAGCCTAAAAAAGGTAATTTATTGTGTAAGGAGCCCAGGCTGCAAAGCTCCCATTCCATGAAGCAATACACAATTAATCCAACCTCAAGGATGTGTGCTGTAAATCCTGGTGAACCTTTGGCAGTGTGAGTGTTACAGAATGAGTAGCTCTGGGCACATAGAACGAAGTTCACCGAAGACGGGATGCCCTGGAGGGAAAAAAACCACCTGGAAAATTAAAAAGGGAAATAGCCCTTTCTCTTCCCCCATGTTCCCCTCCCATCCCCAGGCCTGCACACAACCTTTCACGTCTTAATTGATTTATGTGTGGGCAAACATCACCTGCATGACTTATTTCTGAAAGGATTTTAATGCCTGGGAAGTACTTAAGGGGGGAACAGGCAGATTCATAGCTGGCATAACTCTGCACAGCTCTGCTGAAGTCAGGGGATTTATAATGACTTGAATACTTAGGAACCAGGCTTAAAATATGCAGCTACAGAACTGCAGTGCTTCCTCACTCGCAAAAGTTTTCCTTTGGGTGAATCTCACACCGGAAGATGAAACACCTCACCCCTTTCACCAGGAAAAAAGGGGGAATGGTTCACGCTGGACCTGTCAGAGCTGCTGCATTTATGGCCAGCGTGGCTTAGGAAGATCTTCTGAGCACCAGCGTGTGGGAGACAGCTCTGAGCAGGGAACAGCAGTTTCTGTGGATATCTTTCTGCCTTGCCTGCTCTGATGCTGTGGCAGAGATTTATTTTGTGCCTGCAGTGCAGCTCTGTCGCTGCTGCCTTGTCTGAAGACACCGTTTGTTCCCATCTGCTGCTGCCAGGGAGGAGCTGGCGTAGCTGGGTGGGAAGGGGAGCCCACGACCACAGTCTTTGCTGTGGTTGCTCTGCAGGCACAACCCCCAAAGCTGCTCTGCTGGAATTTTTTTGAATAGCTAAATGCTCCAATGGGGAATCCGATCTCCTCTCAGGATGGGCCATCACTTCCCAGGTGGTGGCAGAGCTGGTGCAGCGGTGTCTCCAGGGGATCCAGTCAGGCTCCCCAGACCTGCCCTGAGGTCCTGCCTGATCACTGCAGGGAGTGCAGGTTCCATTGCTGCTCCTTGCCTTGAGCCAGGCACAAACCAGCCCCACCAATTCAGTTGTTTGGGGCAGGCTGGGAGGTGTCCCTCAGTTGCCCTGTGGCACATCACACACTCCCTCTCAGGCACCCCAAGAAGAGATGCAGCCAGAAAAAAAGGGATGTTTCCATCCTTACCTTGGGATCCCAGCCACAAAACGAGAGACTAAACCAAGGGCCTGGCTCAAACTGTGCAGCCAGAGGAGGAGCCACCTCCTTTACACCAAGTTTTCCCTCAGAGTAGGTCTTGAGGAAGCCTGCCCTGCAATGGACTCCGACTTCACTGCTCTCAGCAGGGGAGCAAACAGAGGAGTTAGATCTGGGGAAAACTCAGAGAAAGAGTAAGATCTGGAGCAAGCTCAGAGAAGGAGTTCCATCTGGAGTAAATAAGATGCTCAGGGTCATGTCAGGGTTGGGCCACTGCACTTCCATGAGATGGAACAAAGGAATGAAACCCAGCACTGAATCCTTTTAAGGAGCTTAAAATACAATTCGTGTGCCAAACACCAGCAGCATATGTGAGAAGCAAAATTATGCACCACGAGTAGCCCCCGTGTTCCTGCTGCTTATCAGCCCTTCCAAGACAGTTGGCTGACAGCCTCATCTGGGAATTTCGAGTAATACTCAGAATTCCTTTGAACACAGAGTTCCATTAGCTGCAAATTAATTGGATCTGCAGGTCAGTGGGAAGTGGATTACCGCAGTGGAGGAAAGTGGTGAGCACACTGCACATTCGTAGCACATTAGAAAAGCTCTCTGGGAACAATCTTTGGAATATTTCCACACAGGATGCATCTTATGAGCCTTAGGATTTCAACAGTAGCCTGTGCCTCCAGCAGTGATGAAGAGATGCGGGGAACAATTGCAAATTGCTTTTCATTGTCCTGCACATCTACTGGAGATACTCCTGTTCTATTTTAGATAAGAATAAACTCTCGAGTTCAGAGTGAGCNTCCCTGGAGGTGCCCAAGGAAGGACTGGAGGTGGCACTCAGTGCTCTGGGCTGGGGACAAGGTGGGCATCGGGCACTGCTTGGACTCGGTGGTCTTGGAAGGCTTTTCCAACCTCAGTGATTCTGGGATTCTGTGAGCAGACTGGCTTCCAGAACTTGATGGCATCCAGAAGCCACATGTGTGTGTTTTAAGAAAGGGGTTGAGGTCAGCGTCACAAATTTAAAGAAACAGAAGGTGGGAATGAAGGTATGCTCTGAAAGGCCAAATATGGCATAGCTAAAGCCTCTGATTTTTAGCTTAATTTCAAGCAAGAAGTGATCAAAATCTACCAAACTTCTGAGCTTTCCTAAGACTTTTTGTGGATCTCCATCTACACGTTTACTATTTTCCCCTTGCTTTCTGTTTAGGGATTTTTTCCTTTGTTTGTTTGTTTTGCTTTTATTAAATAATATCTTCTGATTTTGTTTGTTTGGGGTTTTTTTGCTGGTTTACTTTTTTTTGCTTGGTTTGGTTTGGGTCATGGTCTTTTTTCATTTTTTAGCAATTTCCATGAATTTATGTAAACAAATCCCTAGTTCTTGTGATTTCCACCCCTAGTCATCACTTTCTGTTGTCTGCCTTTTAGTTAGATATTGCCATCAGCTTCCTTCCTGATTTCCTTTATTACTTGTATTCTTTTCTGGCACAGACTGGTAGTGGTTTGCCACAATGGGAACTGAAGAACTCCAAATAAATCCCAATTTTTCCCAAATCTTTACTAGGAACTAATATACAGCTAACAAGGCATCTTATTTTCTTCCAGGAACATCAACTGCACTGAGGCAGCACTTTAGATTAATTCAGTTTATTGTTTCAGCAGGTTTACAAGTTTGCAGAATTCCACAGATTTCCACAGTGCCCAGCAGGAGCTGGGGACTGGTGATGTTTGTATGGATTAGCCTGTTCCCTGTTGATGGAGTGTGTGTAATCATCCTTTTCCAATATGCAAAAATTAGGAGGAAAGGCAGCCCAGTGCCTCCACTCTGCAGTAATTGATGCTGGCTTTATGGATTATATTTTCTTTACTGAGGACCTTCTCGCTGAGCAAATTTGACAAATGAAAACACTTGCTGAGATTTTATTTCTCTGGCAATTTTCCGTGTTTTCTTCCACTAGCAATATCATATTTTTGTTTGTGAAGGGAAGAGTTATTGTTCATCCTCGTTATTTGCCTCTTAGAGCTGAAGTAAAAATAACTGATATTGAGGACACATTAAAATGGAAGCAGGTGGAAAAGAGCAGCTTCTAAAGAAAAAAAGCCACGATTAGAGAAAGTTTTACAGACATGCTTGTGGAAAACTACAGCAAGTTACTCCAGGAGACAAATGACGATTTAACTTGCTGGGATATTTGGCTTTTTTTAAATCTCACTGGACATCTTAAAGAGATAAAACACACTTCTAAGAATTCCATTCATTTGTGTTTCTCTGGTAAGCACCAAGTCCAGATTGTGCTGGAAATGCAGAGCAGCAGGCAGCTCATTTCCCTGGTCATGTTAAGCAGCCTAGGACATAGGATAGGTTGGAAAAGCCTGAGTGACAACCTCAGTTTCCCAAGCTCCCTTCCTGGAAGGTCACTCAGCCCCCAGCCCTCTTTCTCTGTCAGTCTTTAGGAAGCACGGCTCACATGTGGCCCTTGGGAGATGGGTGAGCAGCACCAACAGGATTTATTCTGTCCATGGGTACTTTGGGGAAGGGAAATAGCTGTGGTTTGTAGCTGAAGGTTTGGGTCTGAGACATCCTTGTGGTGGCCTTGCTGTTTGCTGGGGATGCAACCAGAAGTATCTCATTTATTCCTTCTGGGAAAAAAATAGGCTCATCAAAGAGAATTGTCCATGGAATTGCTCACAATGAAGGGAAGAAATGCAGTGACTGCCTTTGCAAGATGACCTTCAGGACTTGCATTAATCTTTCAGCTCCGTGTGGCAAAGAAATATTCGTCATAAAAGAGCTGCCATTCATCCAAATGGCGTTTGGGCATCAAATGGAACTGTGGGGGTGTCTGCAATATCCACAGAATCCCAGAATCCCAGAGTGGTTTGGGTTGGAGGGGACCTCAAAGCCCATCCAGTGCCACCCCCTGCCACGGGCAGGGACACCTTCCACTAGCCCAGGGTGCTCCAAGCCCCATCCAACCTGGCCCTGGGCACTTCCAGGTGCCCTCTCCCCTGCCTGGGCCACACAAACCAGTCTCGAGGTGTGCTCTGGCCCCACAGGAATCTCCAGGGTGTTTTGCACAACTCCCACCTCTTCAGGAATGCACAAAGCAACAAACTGGATTTAGGTTTTAAGGTTTTGGAAGAAGAAAGAAGACAAATAGACACAAAGCTTTTCAACCAGGCACATGGCTCGGTGCCACACATGGAAATGAACTGGAATTAATCCCTTTGCTCTGCAAGTCTTGCAGGAAAGGTGCCTCCAGGTGCTCCTCACCGGGTAGGAATCTGGTACCTATAGGCAGATAAATGGGAGAGATGTGTTTATGCAAAGAGCAGATAAGCTGAGAGCTGGGATAACCACACTACCCCAAAGGGAATGACTGGGACAGTATTTATCTTTTTTGTCAGAAGCTGAAGAAAGTGTCACTGTTAGATTTTGGTGAGGAGGAGATGCGTTCCCACACCCCCACTCACAGAATCAACTGATGCTGATGTCATGAAATGTGGATGGAAAACATGATTTTTTTTTTTTAAAGTCTAAGCTGTCTGCTGCAAAATCTGCTCTTATTCAATCTTCCTTTCTTTTTCTTCCTTGTTTGTTTGTAAAGTGATTGAAATGGTCAAGCCTGGAAATTTCCATCACTCTCTTTCTGTAAATTAAAAACTTCATTTAGTAGCTTTTTAATTGAAAATTTTAACTCATTCTAACAGCATTTACAGTAAATATAAAGATAAGCTTTGAAAAAGAATATTTGGTCATTTCAGTAGTGTCAAACAAAATTTATTTCTAACCTTAGATTTTAATCCTGCAATGAAGAATTAGTTTTAGTAACAAATTCAGATACTGGCTCAGGCTCTGAAACATGATTTAAGGTGTGCTATGGCACAACAGGGCATCTTTAATTGTTGCTCTCTAACACTCTGCTAAGAAAAGTGTGATTGATGTCCTTTAAATGTTTCATAATTTTTTCTTTAAAAGAAAATAGATTTATTGGCATTCACTGGGGCCCAAGTTCCTCCATTAAGTATGTCTGGAGCTACTTGGAAATTTCAGCTGTAGTCACATCTCTTTTGCATTCTCTTTTCTTTAACCTCATTAAGCAGCCTTAAAGCCATGGGAGCAGACCTGGAATTACTGACTCACGATTATCTCTTGAATTCCTTTTGTAACCCACACATGAACCAATCCACAGAAGCAGCAGCATTCTGTTAAAGGCAATCGAGAGACAAAGTAATTCCATATTTCTTCTTTTCATGCTTTACTGTTTGAAATCCCATTGAAATACTATTGCCAATGTTTTTACCTTCTCTGTGCTTTAAAACGATTTAAGAAGAAAGTCTAATTAAAGCAAAAAGCTGCTGGTGATAAGAAAGAGAAAAGAAAGGATGACAACCGTTCTTCTGTACTGTTAATAAAAGCATAATGCAGGAATCCCTGTGAGGGTGGAGAGGCCCTGGCACAGGGTGCCCAGAGAAGCTGTGGCTGCCCCTGGATCCCTGGAAGTGTCCAAGGCCAGGTTGGACAGGGCTTGGAGCACCCTGGGCCAGTGGAAGGTGTCCCTGCCATGGCAGGGAGTGGAATTAAAAAATGTAAGGTCCTTTCCAACTCAGGCTGTTCTATGATTCCTCTTTAGTTCCTATTAATTATAATGAAATAAATTTCTATTTAAGTGAAATTACCCTTCCAAGTGTGTGTGTTGTTTTTTNCTCCCAAGGTGGTTGTTTTTTTTTTTTTTTTTTTTTTTTTTTTTTTTTTTTTTTTTTAAATTTTTTTTTAAGTACTTTTATTTGAATCTCAAAGTACTTCATAAGAAGCAAAACAATCTCCTTAGGATCTGTAAACTGGCACATACGGGGGCATTTAACACCCCTGGAAGGATTGCTTGTGAGGGTGATGTGCCTGAAGCTGTTGTCTCTCCCCGTGCTGTGAACAATGGGATGGGTCTGTGGAGTCAGAGCAGGGAGGATGTTAAAAGCTGTGGGGATATTTGTTGATAAATTTGCAGGAGTTGCAGTTGGCTGTACTGCTTCCTTCCCCCACACCCTTCACTGCAAATTCAGTGCTGAGTGACTCTCCCACCCACCCCCTGTCAAAAACCTTCTGAGTGCTTGGTTTGAAAAACTTCATGTCTGAATTTTCTGCTGTAGCTGTTGCCAGGATGTCTAAATTCACACAGCACCAAATTTTCTCCAAGCTCTAAAGGTAGAGCTCGTGTTAGAAAATCATCTCCCCCAGATTAGCGAGGTTATTTCAAAACTTTGATAAAAACAATAAAAAAAGCTCAGTGACTAATGCTTCTATTAGCCAAATACACAAAGCAAAGTATGTCTTAAGTTGTGTGCTTTGCTGGAAATTCCAAAAGTGATGGCTCTCCTGGGGCCTGTGTAATTCATACAGCACTTTAACCTGTGATTAATTACAAAGGCAGCGGAAGCTTTGCTCCTTCCTACTTGTGCTTTCATCAACACTGAAAATCCTAAAGTAAATCTGGGCTAGGCTCTGAGGGACCCGAGTGACTTGCTGGGCTGATTAACAACCAGCCATCCTGCCGAGCCTTGGAGCAGCACTGGGGAAAACCGGGATGTCTGGGGTGGAAACAGCTACCAGAGACCATCACTGGAGAGAGCAACTTTTTGTTGTGAGGGGAAAAGTGACACTGAAAGAGCAAAAAAAAAGGGTTCTGCACAAGTGCCAAGCTGCTATGTGGGAGAACAGGTGGTACTTTGGGATGTGGGAATAGTGTTTCTTATGGGGGTTTGTGAACTTCCTATGTGCTCTGGGGGTGGAGAGAGGCAAATGGGGATAACGCCATGGCAGCACCAGCTTCAGCTGAGCCACTGCAGGGTGAAGCACAAACTGGGGAGTTTGGCCATGCAAAAAAAAAAGCCTCTTGGCTGATGGTATTCGATGTGCAAAACTTCCTGGCTGAAGGTGAATGATCTGTGAGCAGGGGGTTGCTCTCACTTGCAGCCTAGAAGTAAATTCTCCACAGAAAACTCAACATCATTATTTGAACTTCTCCACCCAGTAATACTCTGCTATTTTTGTGTTTATTTGTGCTGCAGAGGCTCTCACAAAGCTTTGAGGTTATTAGAATGAGGTGAGATGAAAGGGTAAGATAAAGAGGGGAGGAATAAGACTTAGTTCTAGATTTTTGTTTGGTTTGAGCCACTTTTGTTCTTTGTCAAACTATTTCAGCCAGAAGCTGGGTCAGCCTTGCACAGTGGAAGGGTTTTCTGCAGATCATGAAAGGGGCTCCCTGCCTGGGCTTTGCTGTGGCTCTAGCTCAGGAACAGAAGGGAAAGGAGTGGGAACACAAGATCCATCTTCTTGTGAATGGAGAGTGGGCACATCCCAGTGTGTTGACTGGAAAGGGAAATATGGGTTTGGGGAAGGCAGCCAAGCTCTTCCTGGGAGACCTGGGAAAAGCAATCAGGAATACCTCTGGGAGCCACAACTCCTTGAAGTGTGCCTCACCCAACAGAAGATGGATTTGTGAAGGATTAGGATCACTGAGACCACACAAAAAGCTGTTTGCCATTGCTTCCCCATCCCCACTTTCCTCCCCTTATGGATTCTACAACTTTCATTGCTCTCAGCCAGAGCTGGGAGTGGAGAGCTACAAAAGTTGTGCTTTGGGGCTCGTTGCTGTCACTGAGGTGGTGTGGCAGTGCCCCAGCTGCCGCTCCCTCCCTGGTCCTGCACCTGCCCTGGGGCACAGCCGGGCCCTTCTCCCTCCTTTCAGAGATATTCAGGGAGCTGCAAAAGGAAGTGAGACAACCCACATGAGCAAAACAAATCATAGAAATAAGGAAGTGAATGGTTCTGCCTTTCAGTTTTTGGAAATGCACGAGGAGAGGCAGCAGCTGGAGCTGAGCAGGGGAAGGGCAGAGCTGTAATCAAGATGCTCATTTTTCAGCAAGCCCCAGATGCAGATCAAGAAATGCAAAGTTTGTGCTGACGAGGAGACAAGGGCCTCAGTTCTCATCCAGCAGAGGGTAAATTAAAAAATAATTACGGAGAGCAGCAATTTCTCTCAAAGTGTTCAATGCCTTGCATATTTACCCCAGAGTTATTTTCTTTCTGTAGATGAAATAGAAAGGTCTGGGAGTTGGTCTGGGGATATTTAATGCCTGTTTGTTTCTCTAGCAGCCCTACCCTGCCCACGGGCCATGACCCCTCCAGCTGACAGGCATAAACTGGTCTGGAAGGGGAGTTTTCCAGGTGGTATGGCTTAGGAGAGGTTGGGAAGAGGAGAAGCAAACTTGTAAATGAGTGGAACTCCCAGGCAAGGAAACTCAGCAACAGCAAAGACAGATTTGACTCATTTGGTATTTCCATGGATTGAGAGAATCCAGTTTTGGGGGAAAGGACGTGAGCGATATTTGCACACCCAAGTGAATATTGAACAAGTTTCTCAGGTTTGTCCTAGGAATACCCAAGCAGCCCCACTGCTGAATCATGGGCTCAGCTCAGAGTAAACATGAAATCAGTAAAGAAATCTGGGTCTTTGGTCTGTGTCACTTTGGACAACCTCACATTAAGTCTTGATGTCTCCCCTGTGTGATCTATTCTTTGTCTGTCCTAACCAGTAACTGAGCTAGGTCTATAAAGAGCGTGGATTTAAAGAGAAAGTGCAGGTTCTTGGCCAGTTAAGTGGTTTTTATTTTATATTTCCATTGCACCATACATTAGAGCACAGGCTGCTCTTCAGTATATCATGGGAATGCAGGGAAAATATGAATAGCTTGGCTCACAGATTTAAAAGCACACAGAAAGCACCGGATCGTTCCGTGTGTGCTCCCAGCCCCTCTTTGAAATTATCCTCGGCATAAAACATGTATTTACATTCAGATCAGAAGTATCCACAAGAGGCAGGCAGCTGTGGAATGTGTTACATATTGTAATTATAAAGATATATTTGTTCCCTTTTCCTGGGAATAGATTCTGGTATTGATTTGTTCTCACTTCTGCTCACCTCCACCGAGGCAGTGGGGGGAAGGTGGATTTTATGGGAAACAACGTTAATTGCCTTATCTCTGGGGAAGAAATACAGTCATTGAAAACCTCACTTAAAACTGGGTAACAATTCCTCCAAATAGACTTGGAATAATGATCCAAGCCACGTTCTTTCTTAATTAAGACTATGGTTAGAGATCGTTCCTGGGACGCTCAGAAGGTTTGGGGAAAAGAGAAAGCCTGGAAAGTTAAAGGGGAAAAAATGCAATGTCGAGAACACATTTTTTAAATCAAATGAAAGCTGTAGCTTCTCTAAATTGTTTTGAGAACAGGAGTTTTCCAGCAGGTTCAAAGCCATCTGATAAGATAAACCTGGACAAAAGCTTGAGTTTTACTTTTAATCCTTCAAAAAAAGAACCAACAAAGAGTTGAAAGACCGAAAAAGAACCAACTCAATCCCCAGACCCCACAAAGAGACCTTTGTGGAACATTCTGACCCTCAGGCTCGGCTCTTGTTTTCCTGGACATCAATGGAGACAAACTCCACCAGAATGAGCAGACGAGGCCAGGGAGGCACACGAGGTGTGTCACTCCACGATTAGCTGCATGAGCAGAGAGGATTTGTGGGCTTTGAATCTTCTTTTCACCTCTCCTTGAGGCAGTGTCCCAAAATTTCTCATGGGCTGGATTGCTTCGGAGGTGCTGCTTTGAAAAGCAGTAATGAGTGTGAAGAAGTATTATGCTGGCTGTTTTTCTTGAGCTGCAGGGCTTTTTTAGTTCTGAAATATGAGAGCCTCCAAAATTACTGCAGCAATATGGATATTGTTGCTAGAAAGTTCTTCGTGGTTGATATAACCCTTCTATTCCAGTTTGTTTTAAGAATGGTTACAATATGCCCATTTCCAAAAAAAAAAAAAAAAAAAAAAAAAAAGAGGCAAGGGAAAACAAACCCTGTGTTGCAGAGAACGTTGCATCAGATAAATAGATCCATTTTCTTGGCAGAATAACAACATTTTTCCTTCTTTGATATGGGGCAAATGGAACTGCTGAGCTGTGTTCTCCGCTGAGATTAGAGATGTATTTGGAGCCCAGAGCTCCCCTCTATCACGAGTTAATATTAACAAAGCCACAAAAGCCTCTCTGCTTTAAGCACTGCTACTACTGCTGTTAAAGAGTGTTTCTACCTGAAAGTAGAACATGAATGGCTCTGGCTTTTCATCCACAAAGAAATGCGTTCAGCTCCTTTGCTGAGACGCTTCGACTCGCGATGTTTGCTCTGCCGTGGTTTAGATGAATTCAGCACAAAGGTTCTCTCTCTCATACCCCCAAGAGGAACATCTTCTCTCTCAACTTCCCTCTCATCTCAGCATCGACCCAAGCCAAGTGTGCTTCCATTCCCCATTTTGGGTTTTCCAGGATTATTTTTCTCCTTTTTTTCTTTTTTCCCTCCCTTGCAGTTATCATAGGCACCTTTTGGCCCAGATGGTCTAGCCTTGCATGAAAATTAGATTTTAATTAATCTCTCACAAAAATTTCTGCCTCGTGTGGATGATGTCACGTTCCCATTATCTAACCCTTAATAACTGATTATAGCCTAATTGAATGTACTAGAGGAAAAACGACAGGATGTCAGGATATAAAGTTCATTAAGGAAAATCAATTTGCAAGGCTTTAAATTGCATTAAGGGCTACCCTTTAAATCATCTAATGTATTTCTTCCTGGTTTGGGAAGGTAAATAGGCACATTGTGGAGAAATATGTGCAAGGAGAAGTGGTAGGTTTTGTGGGTAAATTAAATTGCAAATGACTGAAGATCAGACAACAATTCCATTATCAATGACAAGCTGCCAAGGAACTCAAAGAAATACTTTGCCAAGTGCCTTGTGTTTTCCATTTCTTTGTCATTTAGAAATAGAAAAGTCTTGCTTGGAGGCTGGACCGAGATCTCTCTCATTTTATTAAAAAAGCCAACCGAGAAGGGTTAATGAACACCAACTCCATTAGTTGCTCTCCAGGATGGATTTGGCAGCCCCTTTCCATGCCAGACCGGATGTTTTCATCTTTTTCAAGTCTATAAACAGTGGAAGCTGCTCAGAGTCACATTCCTGGCACCAGCAGCAGCTGGATGCATTTCAATTCGTGTCTTTTGTGCTCTGGAGTGAATTCATACCTTCGTGAATTGTTTAATAAAAGCAGGCAGCAGGAGAGAACCTCACCTTGGCAGGCAGCTCCTGGGGCTTGATGGAGGTTGTGGTGACATGCTGGTGACAGCTGATGTCCCGTGGAGCTGGGACACAATACACATGGGGCTGTTCATGTCAGGGGCTCAGGGCACCTGCACCTGCTCCTGGCCCCCTGGGTGCCCAGGGGAGGGACATTTGGAGCAATTCCAAGAGGGAAGGTAAGGATGATGGCTGGACTCTGAGACGTGGGGAAGGAAGGTAAGGGGGATAACTGGAGTCTGAGAGGTGGGGAAGGAAGGTAGGGATGATAACTGGAGTCTGAGAAGTGGAGAAGGAAGGTAAGGGGGATAACTGGAGTCTGAGAAGTGGAGAAGGAAGATGAGGATGATAACTGGAGTTTGAGAAGTGGAGAAGGAAGGTAGGGATGATAATTGGGGTCTGAGAAGTGGGCAAGGAAGGTAAGGGGGATAACTGGAGTCTGAGAAGTGGAGAAGGAAGATGAGGATGATAACTGGACCCTGAAGCATGGACCAGCCTTTGCTACCTTGCGTGTACTGGTGTGGCCTGGCTGGTACTGGACCATCCCTTGCTCTCTGTATGACCTCTGTGCTTTAGCACCAGGCAAAAATGGGTTTTATCAAAACCTAAAATAAAGTTGTGGGAAAACCCCACAGTATTCCAAGGTAAATTCACCAAGATTCCATTCTGGAACAGAAGCTTTTCTCTCCAGCACCCAGGTTTCTTCTTGCTGCTGTTTTGGACTGGATTTGGGGATCACAGCAAGGGCTGGTCCATCTATACCCCATCTCCTCTGGCCTTTGGCATCCACACATTCCCAGAAGTGACAAAGGCCCCCACTCCTGTCCCTTGTTTCTTTCCAGGCCAAGGGCAGCAAGTCCTGTTTTGTTGACTGCAAAGGTACATGAAGAGATATGTCCCCAGAATAAATCCAGCGTCGTGGACCTGCGCCAGTCTCACTGTCCTCCTGGAATTCTTTGTCCAAGCCCCAGCTGCTCACCAGAATTCCATGGTCTTGCTTGGACTCAGCGGGATGAAGAACCCAGACACCTCAGTGTGCAGAAGCAGCCTCCTGTTTATTGTGATTCTCAGGAAAGATAATTAATTAGGACTTCAAAGGAAGGAGGTGGCATGTGCAGCATAAGCTTTGAGTCACATTTTGTCACCTCCCCAGAAGTTGTTTAAAGAGGGGCGAATTGGTACAGTGTGTCTTCCTCTTTGAGAGGGTTTATGCAGAGGTTTTTAATTACTTTGGAGATTTCTTAAATGTAATTTTGTATGATGGCATCTGGTACAAACTGGATGCCTCTCTTTGATCTGCTGGAGAAGAGAGGGTGACAGTTTTCTTCAAATGAAGAGTAACATCAGCAGAAAAACAGAGAGGGAATTAACATATTGGAGCATCACTTTTCTTGTAATCATCACCCTATTAAATATGGAGGGGAGGATTTTGAAAATCAAGTTTGCATTTTGAACAACGTTACTGGGGCTGAGTTGCCCTCATTAGCTATTTTGTATTAAATTTGATAAAAAACCTGATGCTGACAAGCACTGGAAATGCTTTTTTTAATGCTGTTTTTAATCATTTTAGATCACCTACTAAATATCTTTTAATATTTTAATGGGTCTCTCATTCATAGTAAAAAGAGGTGAATAAATTGAATGGAGAAAATAAAAATGCTAAAATCTTCTCAGGCTTTTGCTCCTCATAATGGTACCAGAATGAAATTTATGGTGCATCTGTGTTTTGCTTTACTTTCAATTTGCAACCATATTTTTGCATATTTGATGTGACTGGAAAAGTATGTTGCATATTTTTGCAATGAATTTGCATTCCAGGTACTAAATTTTGGGCAGTTTTCTTCTAAATTTCACATGACTCCAAGGCCATTTAGAACTCTTTTTTTTTTTTTGCAGGATTTTATGACATTCCCAGTGTCTTCCCTGAGTGTAAATAAGATGCATCCAAATATACAGGTGCTCACTTTTATGTCTTATCATCCCACAGATGAACTCCCAGTGAACATTTTCATTCTGAGCAGGTTCCATTTCGTTGGCTTTATTTGCAAACCAACATATTTGGGAATGTTAAAGAGGGAGAAGGTACTTTTTATAATTCTCTTTGTTTATCGTGAAAAGAGATAAAGATTCCTACAAATATTCATTGAAGTCTTTCTTCATTGAAGGTTTTTATTCCTAAGGGATATAATATCTACGTTTTGTGTGCCAAAAGCATCAGGTTAATTTTTTCCAGGGGATTCACTAAATCCTTTCTTTCAGGAGGAAGTTGCTGCTGGAGGGTTCCTGTTTTTTTTCCAGGCACTGATTCCATTCGAGACATCTGGAGAGAAGGGAAAGACCAATGTCATGTCCTTGCATTGACAACTCTTCTCTCAGATGGTTGAAGGGGGGCTTTAAATAGGGTTACTCTGCTTAATTACGGTTTTGTAATGTTCTTTAATTGAAGATTTGGTGTGCTGCAGCCTCTCCATCAGAAAGGCTGTTGAATTTGGGGTAAAGCTCTTTGGCCAACAATCCCAGCCTGTGCCACATACTGGGGCCTTGGCAGCTCATCTCAGTGAGTCAGGGAATCATTAAAGTTGGAAAAGACCTCGAGGTCTTCAAGTCCAACCTGTGCCCAAATCCCCCGTGCCCCCAGTAACCCACAGCACTAAGTGACATCTCTACACATTTTATGGGCACTTCCAGCCATGGGGACTCCACCACTGCCCTGGGGAGGCTGACAACCCTTTGAGTGAAGAAATGGTTTCTTTTTTGTTTCAAGAGCTCTCTAAGCCCTCCTCTCAACTTCACGTCTGTCAGGACAGGAGAGTAAAGCAGGAGAAGGACCCAGCAGCGTGTGGTTCCAAAAGAAGCATCTCTTGGTCCCTCTCTGCTATGGCAGTACCCTCTTTTGGGTTGACAGAGGGGGTTTTGGAGGTGGGGAAGGACAAATACCAGCAGGAAATGGCACATCCTTGTGTCCTGTCCCTTGTGCACACCCCTGAGCCTGGAGGCTCCTGGTAATTTGAAGGCACATTGGCACTGACGGCGTCCCCTTTCTCTCTGCACAGCTCAGCAGAATCCCTGTCACTGGAGGCACCAGTGAAAATATGTAACCAGGCAGCCCAAGTTACTGATTTTCATAAGAGTTGGGACACCTCTGGAAAATAATCTTAGCAAAAACATAATAATTATGGTTGACTTGCTCTTTGCAATTAGGAAATGTTGTCATGCAGGACAAATACAGAGCAGAGCTGTGGCAGGAAAACAGTAAAAGTGGTGAGAAATGAGTGGGAAAGCAGGGCTGTGTTGGGTTTGGGACAGGGAGAGGCGTGATAAGAAAATCCATTGTGTGTTTTCCATCCTGCTGGAAATCAGTGCGGTTTAGGCAGTGTGGTTGTGCTGCAGGGATGGCAGGGAGAGGGAGGCAATCTGATAAATGAAACGATGCATAATTCAGTGCTGCAAGGGCAGTGTAGGAAAACAGTATCATCTCCAGACAAATTAATCTGTCTTAGGTTTATGACTGTCTCAAGGCCGTTTGTTTCATTGTCAGTTCAGTCACAGGTAGAGATGTGATTATTGCTTCAAACTGAAAGTTCTTTTCCAGCAGCCATTTTTGGAAGCTGCTGTCTCAGAGCAGAGCCCCTTCCCTGAAGTAATGCTTTCGTTTGGAAGCACAATAGCAAGCGCCACTTTTGCTTCCTTTTGTTTTATTTCCATCATCTGTGTGTTGTCATTTCAGGAAGGAGCTGTGTCTGTGAGCAGCAGGTGCCAGATGTCTGAACTTTCACTCGTCATTTGGGGTGTTGGCAGCACCGCTCACCCACCCCGGTCACAGCCAGCTGCTGAAGATCAGCTGCAGGAAGCTGGCTCTGCTCACAAACTGCAGCAACTTCATCAAACAGAGGGGGAAAGGAACTCTGTGGCCCTTTGCAGGAGACCGAGGCACGGAGAGGTTTGGTCCCCTGCCCACCAAGGTGTCAGGGGTGTGTTGGAGACCCTTTTGCAGCTCTAGAGGTGTCTGCACACTGTGGTTAAAGTCACTCAGCAAGGGCTGGTGCAGCTGGTACTGGGGGTTCGAGCCCAATGGACTGTCCTGGAATCCCTGACTTTATGATATCCCATCTTTGGCAGCACTGAGGTTGTCGCTGTTATCGCGAGGAGGGAGAGGGAACGTGCACTGGCTCAGTCCAGGGAGCAGGGAGAAGAAGCTTTTTTATTTAATTATATACAGCCCCTTTTATACTTTAGTGTTCTGGCATGGTGTAAGGACATTGGACCTCTGGTCATCCACCTCCCAGGGGGATTGGTCAAATTCTACAACAGCCATTTCAAAATATTTCTCTAGTCAGTATCATAACAATCCACAGGTGCAAGATAGAAAGAATAGTTTACAGAAAACCATAATATTGTTTTGAATAGCTTGCATGGGAAAGACAGAGCTCTCACAGAATACTACAGTCTCACAAAATACTGCCGAAAGCTGGAAAATTTCTCTGCTGAAAGCTTTTCAGCATCCACATGAGGCTGGCTCTAGATGCCACTGGAATGGATTAATGATAAATAATGACTTCAATGTAAGCTATTTTAAACGACAATGTGTATAATTATTATACATACTATAATGTAATGCTGTATTATGCAATACTAGATGTTAAATATAATATATAATACGATTGCAAAGCCCAAGTACCTGTTCAGCTTCTGGAGCAACTTTCCATTTTCTCTCCTTTTATAGAATCATAGAATGACAGAACAGTTTGGGTTGAAGGGACCTCCAATCTCATCCAGTGCCACCCCCTGCCATGGGCAGGGACATCTTCCACTATCCCAGGGTGCTCCAAGCCCCATCCAGCCTGGCCTTGGACACCTCCAGGGATGGGGCAGCCGGGATGGGGGGCATTTCCCCGAATATAACTCTGATCTGGAGCTTCTTTTCCTTCAAGCTTGGATATGTTTTCTTTCCTAGACACGAACAACCTGCAATGAACAGAGCACTGAGCCCTGCCCAGCCTGCAGCCTGTGACCTTTCCACGTGGGTTTGGTTTTCCAGCTGAGCACACCTGGGCAGAAGGAGTTCAAATGTGAACAAGCTGCATCCAGGGGGAGATGGAGGGGGAAGAAAGAGTTGTTTCAACCTTGGCATTAGGGATTTCATGCATGAAAATGGAAGGTGCAGCAGCTTCTGTTCTCTTTAGGACTAGACATGCAGGGAGTATGTCCCTGGCTCTTATCCCTCAGGCTATCTGACAAAATTATGGATGTTCTCTGCGCTGTGGTGACACTGCTGAACATCCACACACCTCATTCATGTCTCGTTGTTCACAAACGGGGTCATGGCTTTAACATCCCAGGGACAGAAAAATGTCCTTTTGAATTAGGCCAGCCCTTGTTCTGTGCTTTTTATCGAGTTCCTTGCCCATTACAAGAGGGTTTTTCTGGAAACAATAGAAGGCAGCAGATAAGGGAGCATGCTACAACAGATAGGAGCACTTAGTTTCTGTCAGTAGACAAGCAGCTCCCTTCCTCCCTGATATAATGCCTAAAAAACGAGAACAAAAGCAGATTTTCATTCACCAAGTTCCTTCAGTGCTGGAGCTGATAAAATCTGAAACATTCATCCTGAGCCAGCGGCAATGGGAGAGGAGAAGGGACCCTTTTCCAGTGGGTAGCAAACAAAGGGAAGAGGAAAAAATCCTGACATTGCCCAGTGGGGAGTAAACAGGATAGAATTTGGGGAAGAAAGGTCTTGGGAGCAATGCTGTGATTTCAATTTCATAGAATCCCAGAATGGTTTGGATTGGAAGGATCCTTAAAGCCCATCCAGTGCCACCCCTGCCATGGACAGGGACACCTTCCACTAGCCCAGGCTGCTCCAACCTGGCCTTGGGCACTGCCAGGGATCCAGGGGCAGCCACAGCTTCTCTGGGCACCCTGTGCCAGGGCCTCCCCACCCTCACAGGAAAGGGAAGAGGGATAGGAACGTTCTCAAATTTTCCTTTTATAAAAAATAAATCATATGTACTTCCCTCATCTTTCTGGAATATCTGCTACAGGAAGTAAGCAAGTTTAAACAGCCTAATCAGTATGGGTAGGCCTGAAATGATCTATTTAATTAGGTTTTATGCTTTGAATCTGGGAATGTTGGTATTAATTTATACTTAATTTTACAGTGCTGTCAGCAAAATAGGCTGTGAAGGAACCAATAGCATGTGTTGCTCACTTATTTCAGATTGGACCCAGAGAGTGTTTTAGGGCCCAGCTGAGGTTTATGGAAGGTTTGGGAGATGAAACAGCACCACATTTCCAGACTGGTGCAGGTGGGGACATTTTCCTCTCTCAACAGTGGCTCATGGCTCTTTTCCCAGTGAAAACTGTAGTTAAAAGTGTTGGTTGAAACATTTCTAAAGCCAGTAGTTTCTTCTTTTCAGAATATTTCATGTTAATAATCAGTGATTATGGCACACATTCCATCTGCTTTGATGTTATCTTTTACAAAGCCATAAAAAGAGAGATTTCCAGAATAACAATATTATTAAAAAAAAAAAAGAATAAAGAAATTGCTTGGTTTCTCACCATAATATATTTATTTGGAGGAGCTGAAATTTCCTCATAATCATAACAAACCAAAATTGCTCTTTGTGTGGCCATGAAGACTGAGTCTATGTTTCTAAAGGTTTCATTTCTGAGGGCTCTGGAAATCAGACTTTGTTCTTTGTGCACTGAAATATAAATAAATATTGTGCATCAATTTTTAACTTGTATTTGTTTCACAGGATAAGGCTCATAAAAACATCTCTTACTCCACTTGCTAATATCCAAAGTAGGTGAAGAAGCATTAAGACAGAGCACATAAACACAGCAGAAATGTAAATGAAAGAATTCTGGGAACAAGTGCTGCCTGAAGACATCCCCACCACACAGAGATATATATTTCCTCAAAAATAACTTGAAGATCTTTTTCTCTGCCTCTTGCACATTATAAAACACTCAGGGAAATATAGATGAAGTCCTGGAATGCATTTAGATCATTATTTGCAGTGACAACAATGCAATTCTCTGAACAGCGTGCATGTCATATATACAGAGGCAGTGGAATAAATAAGGCATCTACTGCATTAGGATAAAACTGCATGTCATGATTCAGGGGCTTGGGAGAATAATGGGGACAGGGAGATATCCCCTCAAAGAGATTATGAGAGTAATTGAAGTGATTGATTGAATGGAATTGATGCTGTGAAGAGTTGGTGAAGATTCAGTGAATAATTGCTGGCAATAATTTTGGTTTCTGCAGTGCAATAAAGTGTTATACAAGTGTATCAGCAATGGGGTAAACAAATCTTGACAGGCCACTGCCCTCAGTGAAGTGCCACTGTCAGGACAAAGTCTCTGCTTGGTACAGGGCTCACAGAAACACTGAATAGTCCCTTTGAACTCTGAGGAGTCATGGAATCACCCAGTGCCACCCCTGCCATGGGCAGGGACACCTTCCGCTAGCCCAGGGTGCTCCAAGCCCCATCCAACCTGGCCTTGGACACTTCCAGAGATCCAGGGGCAGGCACAGTTTCACTTCAGAGTCTGAGAAGGTTATGCCATTCCCAAGGACCTGCTGATGGCTGGGTTTGTTTTCACTCTTAAAGCCATTGTGGTGTAACAACAAACTCCAGCGATCACAGAGCAGAGGGGTCCTCACGGCATCAGGATGTGCCTGGGTCAGTGGAGAAGTGACAAGGCCAAATCTCACTGCACTGACCATTCCTGTTGTCCTTCATCAGCCATGGAAGAGACAGGAATGGAAAGCTGGAATTTTCAAGTTGGAAGTGGCTGTGGCAGATCACAACCGCATGTCCATTTCGAAAAGGAGAGGGGCTGGGAAAACAGGAAGCAAAGTCATTAAAAAGGACACAATAGCTGCTGTGCTCCATGCCTGCGTGCTTGGGGGTCATTAGGTCTGTGCTAATCATGGGGACTAAGGTTCATTAGACAGCACTAACGATGCTGTCTGTCTCTGGGATCAGTGAGCCGAGGGGAAGAACAATGTTCTTTAGATTGCACTGAGGACTGGATTGAGGACTGACCCACCCCGAAAATCTGTACCTGCAACATTCGGGCCATTCGGGCTCTCACCTGCAGCACTTCTGGTGGTCCTGCCCAAGCCAGCAGCACCGCCAGCCCAGGGTCAGCTGAGCCTCAGGGCACAAACCTGAACAAACAAAGCCCCAGCTCAATGGCAATCAAAACCCACTCAGCATCAAACCTCTGTGAGCAGCCGTTTGTCGAGTGCCACGTCTGTCACGCTGGGAACAGCTCGCTCTGACTGAATCCATTTCTTGGGGATGTGGTTAGGAGTCACTGACGTGAAATAAAATGTGATAAATATCAATAATTGGATGTTGGATCAGTTTTGCTAGGACAGCTTAATTCCGTTCGCCCTGATTTGAAGACCTCACCCTTAATAACGTTTTGTCTGTGGTTTTTTTAAAAATTGTGTTTTCACCAATCTTGATATTGAAAAAAACCCCCTTTGTAATAAAGTGCCTCAGAAATCCTGGATGCTTTACAGTTTTTGTCTGGCCTACTTTGGAGATTAGTTTAATTTAGGTGATATTTGATTTTCCTGCTGCTGCTGGTGCGATTTTTTGTTTTTCTTCAGTTTCTCTTTTTTTTTCTGCTTCTTGTGGAGATTAGCTTTCTATAAACATGTTATCCATAACATAAATCAAAGAAGCTGGAAATAGTAATATAGTGTGGTCATGTATATTCATGGCTGTTTGATGAAGGAAAGACATTAACATATTTCTAGATTCTCTGTCATTCCCTTCATTTTTTTTTTTTAATGTAAAAAAGAGAAAGAAGGAAAATGTTCTACTAAATTCACATATCTAGGAGAGTAAATCTATCAAAAAAGGTAGGGCAATAAATCTGCTTTTCCCTCTAATTTGGTGATTTGTAAATTAGTGAGAAAAAAGTGGGCTTTTTCTTTGGTTCTGCCAATCAGTGGTGAAACAGACTTTACTCTTCTAATTACGTGAAATTTTTCCTTGTTTCCTTTACGTGGAGAATTGAAGTGCTTTGGAAAACACTCTGGCAGCACTTTGGGAAGCAGGAACACCTCAGGTGCTGCAAGGAGAGCTCACAGCAGCTCTGTGCACCCTCTCAGGTGCCTTTTGGTCCTTCCAGTATAATTCTGGTCGAGTTCCCTATCTGCTGCTTTGGATTATAGCTGAGACATCCCTTCCTGCAAGCCCTGGGCCATCCTTTTATCCAGGAGAGGGGAAGGGCAGAATCTCACCTGGACAATTCAGTGCTCATCCTACCCTGGGCTCTTTCATGGTTTTTATACTTAACAGTCACACCAGAGATAAATCTCCCATGGTGCTACACCCTCTGTTCTCTTACAGGGTGACAGAATTACTGCTCAGTACATCAGGTAAATTCTTCTTTAATTGAAAATTAGGGTCATTCTTCCTTTCTTTACAGAATCTCAGTCATTCTGATCAACCTGATGAAGGTGCCTGGAGAGCCCAAGTTCTCCCTCATGCCTGGAGATCTCATGTGAGCTGTCCCAGAGCTTTTCCTCAGTCAGGAGATCCCAATTCCTGCCTCCATCAGGGTTACCCATGGGACTGGGTGTACCCTGAGCCTTCCACATACCCTGTGATGGGCTGCTGGGCTGTGCCCTGAGGTCAGCACCTCTGGCAAGCTGGATTTACTGCTCCTGCGTGGAAAAATGCCAGCTCAGGCTTGTAAGAACTCCAGAGGAGTCCCACTGGAGACAGGGAGAAAGGGGTTTCACTGGATGTGAATGTTGAAATAGCTTAAATGATTGCTGAAATCTTTGGCTTATTTATTACTGGAGCTAAATCAATGAATCTCAGCAGACCACCTTTGAGCTAAATAAAACCACAGCTTCCCCTCTCCTTTAAATATTTTATACTTAAACCAGATAAAACTGATTTTTTGCAGTAGCTTTGGCTCTGGCTGAGGTGGAGCAGATCAAAGGTGAGATTTTCTGTCCATGGGATATCTGTGATTCGACAAAAAAGGGGGAGAGGTCATTCCTGCATTTGTGAACGAATAATTGGAGTTCTGAAAATTTCCCAAAGAGGGGAAACAAAGAGAAAAAGGTAAAAGAAGCTTGGCAATAGTAATGAAATGATAAAGCTTGCAGTGAGCTGAAGGCTGTGCCCAGGTTCTGGGGGTCCTCTGCTCAGCCCCTCTCTGTTCTGTCATTGTCCCCAGCCCAGGGCAGCAGCCAGGACACCCAGGACAGGAGATTTGGGATTCTGCTCCAGCATCAGCCGTACCTTCAGACCCTGAGAATGTGCCAGGAGCTCTCCAGGTTTCTGCAAGCTTGAGAGATAGGAGGGAAGCCCTGATTAACCCAAGGTTCCTTTGCAAGGCTTTCATCACTGCCTTGTTGAACGAGGTAAGTGAAGTGAGACTTAGCACTGCGAGCTTAGATAAGGCTGAAGAAAGGAAAAACTGACAATTACCAGTTTGATCTAATAATGCAGTAATGTGAGAAACTGAATTTAATACACGGGAAAACAATATGAGGCAATGGTGATACTATAATTAAGGAAATAACTTAATACATACATGTTTAATTAAACTCCCCATTTATCTGAGAACACTCTCTGTGTTTGGAACAGCAATTTGAAATCACTAAAGCTTGAGTTGAACAATATAATTTTCATTTAATACTAATCTTGGACCAGCACATTGAAGACATTCATTCAGCACAGTGGAAATTAGATTTTCAGGGAACTGTATCATGGGTTGTCTGTTGGATCCCAAACTGTGAAATCGTGGATCATGGAAGCCCAGCACATAATTACCCTGGCTGCATAATGCAGTGTCCAGACTCTGGAATAATATTGTAAGGGCTGCTATTTGTAATTTCATTCAAGATGGAATTTGGAATTGTCAAATTCAATTTTGAAATACGTTCACTTTGAATAAAATTATAGTGAGTAGGTTGCTCTGTGTTTCCTTTGATGTTTTATACAGTTTATTTATAGGAAGTTGGAAAAATAGTATAGTAATGAAAAAATAATGCATTCCTTTGATGGTCTTCTCTTCTCTTCTCTTCTCTTCTCTTCTCTTCTCTTCTCTTCTCTNGCTGTGGATTTTTTCCCTCCTTAACAAAATATTATGGAACACCACGTGCATTTTACCAAACGCTTCCAGAACTAAGGGCCAAATAAAATTTATCCATGAAAATGCAGATAATAGGAAAAAATGAAAATGACAGTTTCAGAGTGCAATAGGGTGTGAAGAGAAGCTGGATTTGTGGAATGATGTTTTCCAAGTCATTTCTGATCAGTTCCAAGAACAGCTTGGGGCTTAATCACCTAATTATCTCATCACACTCATTCTTTTCCTACTTTCACTGATATTTTTCTCTTTGTTTTTGTTTTAATTTTGCAAGAATTAGAAAAAGGCTTATAGAATTAAAAAACTTGGCTTCAGCTCTCATAGAAGCTTCTAGAATGTGATGTTTTTCCTTTGAAAGTCATCAAGCTTGACCTCAGTTTTCTTACCAGAACTCTTAATCCACTTACTGGAAAGAATGAGACATTTCACTGACTTTTCTTTTATTGGAGTTTCCACATGTCCCCTCTCATTGTCTCAGCTGGGCACTTAAGCTGCTTCCCAGGAAGTTGTAAATGTCATTTGTCAGCGTTGCTTTTGGGTACTCAGGTTTTTGATAGCCTCATTTATTTGGAAGGTATGGACCTTCCTGAGTGTGGTGATGGAGCCGATGGAATTACAGATTGGGTTGAGTTGGGAGGGACCTTAAAGCCCATCAATTCCACCCCTGCCATGGCCAGGGACACCTTCCACTAGCCCAGGGTGCTCCAAGCCCTGTCCCCCCTGGCCTTGGACACTTCCAGGGTTCATTCTTCCACCTGGTTCCTTCCTTGTTCCAGCTTGTTCTTTCCACTGTGGGAATTTTGAATTAAATATATCACAGCAGCCTTCCGTGTGTTTATATCACAAAAAATATAAATGAAAGGTGGAAATGCTGCTGGTGGTGGTGGTCCTGGTGAATGAGTATTCCACAGGGTCAGACTGAGCGGGAGGAAACACCTTTCTGCACGTGGGAAACTCCTGTTGAGTTGTGAAAACAGGAATTCCTACCAGAGGGAGTGGTTGGGTAGCAAAGTCATCAGATCCAGTGAAAAGTCAGGAATATCTTGGCATCCAGCGGGAGCCCGGCCAGTGCTTCTTGGGAAGACTTTGAGGTACTGCAGGAGCCTCTGCTTTTGGTGATTAACTGTGTCTTGGACAAGGTAATCTCTCAAAGGGCTGTCTCCTCGATTTCCAGTACAGAGCAGAACTTCCTCAGACTGGGAGATGTTTCGGAGCAGTTTGCCACTCCCATGGATTTACTGGAACAAAACAGAGCCTTGGTAAAAATGGTGGGAAAATGCACACGAATTGCTGCAATTTGGGCTCCTCGTTTACACAAAAATTAGTTTCTGTATGAAACAGGAGTTGGAGATTTAATAATCTGTGTTTTTAACAGACCTGAGGCATCCAGGGAATGAACTGCACAGGTTTTGCCCTCTGTTGTGCCATGAAAATAAAATGTATGGAAGCTGAAGGCTTTGGTGCTGGAAGCCTCATGGACACAATGTGGGTCTTGGTTATGTTTAAAGCTGATCACTGGGTTTTTTTTTGTTTTTTTTTTTTTTTTTTTAAACTCAAAGCCTTCTTTTGATGAATTTCCTGTTCTGTGTTCAGGTTTCTTTGATTCGTTCAACAAATTCCTTCAAGATGTAAACCCAATTCTTAGTGGAAAGCAATAAGAAAAATAAAACATAATACTAACAAAATCTTTTTAATTTGGTTGAAATTAAATGTTTCAGGGGATCCAATACAACCTGGGGGAACTTTAAGTCTGAAATATCTCAACTTCTGCCTTTTGTCCCAATTCAGGGTAGATTTTCCTCCCAAAGTTCTTGTAGAGCTTGTGATGTGTTTTTGCCATGCTCTATTTAATAATGTTCTAACCTCAGATGCTCCCCAGATTAAATGATTGTTTCTGAGGATTTGTAGAGGGAGCAGCTCTGATGTTCCAAGATTCTATTTCTTTGGAAACTCTATTATTTCCTTGTCATCTTGGCAACTGGTTCTTTATTAGATTCCCTCTCTTTCCCTAAACCAGCCCAACAGACCTGAGCCCTCAACATTTTCGTGACCAGAGAAAAATCCCTCTCCGCTTGAGGCCTCACCACGGAATGGGAAAAGGCTCCATTCAGTGGAGATTTTCTGCTGAGTTTTCATTAAATTTCATGGTAGGATTCCAACTGGCTTTCAGATGGGGCTCAAAGATCTTCTGTAGCTGCTAAAACCTCATGGAGATAAAACCTCCCTGCTCCCCCAGCATGGCCAGCCCGGGTCTGGCTCTTGCTGAAAATCTGCTGCATCTCTTCTCGTGAAGCTGAGAATTTTCAAAATGTTCAGTGCCAACTGTAGGTCCTCCTTTTTGCCCTGCAACATCAGGTGGGGCTGATGAAATACAATTATTGGGGTGGTTCTGATGAGGAAAATCCTGCATGTGTCTGTATTTGAGTGAAATTAACTGAATTTTCTTTTTTTTTATTTATAAGAAACCACTATTTTTCTTACTGACTGTGTATTTTAAAACACCACAGTGAGTGAGGTGGTAAAATCTTTGGGAAGTATGTGTTCTAAATGACTGGCATGTGGGAAAACAGATTTTCTGTAAAAAAATTAATTTATTTAAATCCACCTGTGCTACCAAAGTCATGCACATCACTGGGAGCATAATACCCATGAAATCACTGCTCACCACAACCAGAACAACACAGGGCCCTCAAGGCTCCTGATTCCCTGTGCATGTGGAGCATTTCAGGGACAGAATTAGGGATGGGAGAAGGCCAAAACAACTGAAAAAAACTTGGCTGATTTTCCAGCTTGAGTGGCTTTTCCAGCCGTGATAAAATGATGCAAATTTAAATGTCTCCCATTTTGCATCAAGCTGATAACTTTATGATCAGCTCTCATATTCTTTAGTCTTTGATTACTTCTCCTAGGTGCTAGTTATTATATCCAAGAATCCCAGAATGGTTTAGGATGGAAGGGACCTCAAAGACCATCTAAATCCACCCCCTGCCATGGGGCAGGGACACCTTCCACTGTCCCAGGGTGCTCCAAGCCCCGTCCAACCTGGCCTTGGACACTTCCAGGGATCCAGGGGCAGCCACAGCTTCTCTGGGCACCCTGTGCCAGGGCCTCCCCACCCTCACAGAGAACAATTCCTTCCCAATATCCCATCCATCCCTGCCCTCTGGCAGTGGGAAGCCATTCCCTGTGTCCTGTCCCTCCATCCCTTGTCAACAGTCTCCCATCCACGTCCATGAGGTTTCCAACAATTGGAGTATCCAAGTATATGAGGGGACTGTACCAATGTAGCCAACTGGTATTTTAAACAGAGTTAGTTGTATCAATGTGCCTCCCCATTTATTTCTAATTTAATTGTTGTCTCTAGCAGTGGTTAGAACTTAGTGGTGGGTAACTGCAAGGGACAAAATGTCTCAAGAACCAATTCCCAGAGAACAACGGGATTTCTGTTTATGAGGCTTAAACAGCATCAAGAAATCGCTTGTTTATTGCAAATCTTGTCTGGATTGTTAGCAGGCCCATCACAGCTGAAATCCATACTCTTATCTCTTGGGTGCTTTTTCGTTTTCTTTTTAACCTTTTAGGATAAATTTAAAATTTATATTTAAAAATTAAAAATATGCATTTAAAAATACCTCTAACTCTGAAAAAATAATATTTTGGGAGTAAAACCTTCCTGATATGAAGGCACATTTGCAAAGCATCTCTGATTGGAACAAGCTGAACCCTGTAAAACAACTTCAGGAGAGTTTGGGCACCAAAATAACTATTTTAGCTCATGAAACATGGACCCAGCAGAGTCATTTAGCTCTGCAGCACTACCCACAGCCAGCCAACACCTCAGATAACTGCTTGCAAGGCTCTGTCCATAAGGGAATTCGATTTTATCACTGCTTTCCTTGCTAACATCCCCCTCTGCTCCAAAGTTGCTAACCACCATTTCATCTCAGATTGTCAAACTAATTAATGTAATTGAGTTAAACTCAGGCTGCCACCTACAGCTGTAGGTGGCAAAGCCATTTTTTAAGGAGTTTGCGCCTTTGGTCCACCACAGCTGAGGCAACTTTTCCTAAAATAGCCTTGGCATCCTCCCTTGGAGGAGGAAAAGCCAGGGTGAGCTTCTTGTGCTGGAGCTCTGCTGAGGGACAACGTCTCATGTGTGCCTCTGTCTNGTGCCTCTCACTCTGATTTTGGGCAAAGGAGGCACATCAGGCTTGGGATGAAGGTGATCTGCAGAGGTTTGGTCAGCTCTGAGCCTTCCCTGCTGGCTACAATGTCTTGGGAAGGAAAGGGAAGGACAGGGGTGCCCACCAGCCCTGAGGGCCGGAGCCCTTTTGTGGGGTTGGGTGCCTGTAGCCCCTCTCAGCTGGGGAAGGCACAGGGACATCACCTCAGCTCAGCTTCTTCCAGAAGAGGGCGTGGGATCCCTGCTTTAACCCTCCTCCCAGCAGGGAATGGGCAGCATGGATATCAGGATGCTTTACAGCAGCGTTAAGGGGACATGGGGACGCATGGGAAACTGGAGTTTTGGGGATGATCACTAAATAGTGATCAGTGATATCACTAAAGTGGTGTGATCTTCGTGTCAGGAGCAGTGTGGGGGTCCCAGGTGATGGAGAACTCACAGTGTTCCCTATTTTTCTTTCTCTGGCATTTAACCTATAAAAATGCTCTTGTCTCCAGCTGTATACTTTGGAATAAATGGGAAAAGAGAAGTTTAACAGCCTTCTGCAGTTTCTGTTGCCTTCCCATCTGTCAAGGCTTTCTTTTATATGGGGCTTGCTGGCTTATACGAGTCACTGGGGAGGCTCTGCCTTGATTTACATTGCAGTGTCATGAAGCAGGGTGTGCTCAATCCAGTGCTAATAAAAGCTAATGATACAAGTAGAACAATAGAAGGTGGGACAATGCCAATGTTACACCTTTCTGGGAACACAGAAATAAACCTTCCTCAAGTTTTCTACCTCTCAGTGTGGGTTTTCCCCCCATCACCTCAAGGTTACACTGACATATTTTTTAAAATGGTTTGGTATTTGTGCTGAATTTCCCAACAGAAAGGAGGATAGTGGTGCACGTGTATTTTTTAATCAGTGATTGATTTGTTCCCTATGAAACTTTTCAATTTTTCTAGCCACAAAGAAAACCCTCACTTCCATGGAAATCATTACTGGGTTTTGGTACCCGAAAATCTGCTCATCTGTCTTCCTGATATTAGGATTTAAAACCAAAATGCTGTGCTTTCTCCACAGGAAAATGAGGCAAGGAAGGTCCATCCTGCAGCTGGGAGTAATTCCCAGCTCCTGCCTGTTGGTACAGTGCTGCACAGACATCCTTCACTTATTGGGTCTGGCAGGGGAGAAGCTTAGCAGAATTTCAGGTGTCAAGCACAATTAGGTGTTAATTAAAATGATCCATTTGCCTGTCCCCCAAGGTCCCCTGCTCCCGTTCAATGACAGCATGCAATAAAAATATCGGGGCACGTTTATTTTCCAGCTGTCCCTGTGACAGGGCAAGTGCGTTTTTGGGTGATCAGTGGGTGACTGTGACACATCTCCCGTGACACAGAGGGAAATCTTGTGACTCTCCCTCTACTCATTCACTTTTTCTTGGGTGTCTTGTCCTGGGTGCTGGGAGATTCTGCTGTAGGGGGTTCACAATATGCACAACCCATGAGTATTCAGCATTACACACATAGGATCTAATTAGCATGTAATTAGGCTGATTTTTCATTACCCCCACAGTAGGGAAATGTTGGCCTCTGTGAGCCATTGCTTGACTTCTTGTCTTATTCTTTGCTTTCATTCTTTTCCTTAAGATTTTAAAACTTTTTGAAAAGGTTTTAAACCCTCTAAATATGAGTATTTTTCTCCTGAGCTGCTAAGCATTGCCCTTTGAAATATTTCTTTCCTGTATTTGGATTTTTCTCATCCTGTGTGGCATGAATTCTGATATATTTGCACAGCTTAAAATCCCACCGTGCCCACAACCAACACAAATTTTGGGTCCCAGACAGCCGAACTGGTGAGGTGAAGGTTCCATTTTAATTTTTCCTTGTTTTATGCCACAGTAAATCCTTGTTACTGCTATTAGGAAGGAGGTTAGGAAAGAAAGGACTGTCAAGAGTATGCACAAAGTCTGTGTGCAAAGAGTTGGGGAACAAGTTGTGAACATTCCCATCATTGTCTCTGCTGGGTGTGACTCGTATTTAGGAGTAGGAAATGGGCAATTCCTGCCCAAAGCTATAAGGGAAATATTTCTTTATCTTTCCCACTGTGATTCAAAGCCCAGGAGCAGAACAACAACCATGTGACTTTTGTGAATAATCGTAATTTTCTGCTCCAGGTGGAGGGTGGATTGCTCGGTGCTGATGGGTGACCATTTCTGGTCTTTGGGTCAAAGAAAAGGAGAAAAAAGTTGTAAATGAAGGAAAAAAAAATAAAAGGAAAAGCAAATAAAAAAATGTTACAAAACATTAAAGAAAGTAGAGTCTGAGCTGGCTTAAATCTGCTTGGTGATATTACAAGCTGAATATTAAGCTAAATTCAGTACATAAACATATGTTCACCCAGTTTTTTGGTGGACTGAGAGTAGTGGAAGACTGGGAATGACACAATAAGTTTTCCATGACTCCTCTCTGTTTTTATTTTGTCTCCTAAACTCTGTATGTCTCATTTTCTTCCACCTTGAGCACTCCCTTCCCATCTCCCACTCCTTTTCTCACACTGGCAGCTCAGTATTCTCCAGGAGCTTGTTTTCCAGTCGTACCCCGCTCCCACCCCCTCCTGGCCTGTGTCTCGCTGGGTGATTCACCCACTCCTGTTGTGCCACGTTCCCCCTGCATCCTGATCCATCTCAGTTTGCATCTCCAGCGCTAATTCTGTGTCACAGCTGATCCATCACCATTAATCCAAGGCCATAAATTAATTACAGATTCATTTTGCTCTCCTCTACTCTGCCTCCCTGGGTCCTTCCTCTCCAGCCACGCTGGGGACTTGGCTCATGAGGTTCCTGTGTCCTTCACCCCATCCCTCTCCCTTTGGACTCTCATTTCCCCTGGGATTTCTCCATGCACAACTACACATTCACTGAGCTAAACCTTCTGCAAGTCTTTTTATGAGTTTTGTGTCAAGTAGGGATNCACAGAAAGGCACAGGAATCATGTCTGGGCATAGAGCGATGATAGGGGACACACCTGATAAAGTCACCCCAAGACAGGGTGTTGTTTGCAGCACAGGTTCAACTCTCTGTTGGCACAGCAAATCAAATGGGGGGCACTGACTCCCAGCAGGTGGGAGAAGATGCCATGGCAGTGCAAGACAGGCTCTGCTCTACTTTTGGGAACAGAGACATTCAGAACTGTGACAAAGCTGAAGCAATTGATGCCATTGTAGATCCTGATCCTGTGGATTTTGGAGCTGATGAGGTTTGCTGTTTCAAAGTCGTGGTGTTACAGGGAAATCAAATGTCAGAGAAAGGGAGGAAGCTGGGAATTTTTGTGTTGGGCTTTCAAGGAGGGCAGAGTTGCTGAAGGGGATGCTCTCTTGTGCCTCCACTGCTCCTTTCCACCTGGGAATGCATTTTCACACCAGCATTACAGGATGTGAGATGGAATGCATCACAAATAAGCACATTTTCCTTGCTGTCAGCCTGGTGCTGAGGTGGTAAATGCTGCCAGAAGAGAAGACAGAAAAAAAAATCTAAAGTGTTGATTAGGCCTTGCTTTGTTTGTCCAAAAAACTCTGCAGTGTTAAAAGAAACTGAAGAGAGCCAGGAAGTCAAATCCATGATGGGAGCTGAGGGTCTGAGGGCTTCTGTATGAAATTTGGTTCTCTTTTGGGTTGAACAAAACAGAAACTTTTATGAGAGTGTTTGAAAAGGGGAAAGGATGAACCAAATGATCTGCCCCATCCCTGGAAGTGTCCAAGGCCAGGTTGGATGGGGCTTGGAGCACCCTGGGCTAGTGGAAGGTGTCCCTGCCCATGGCAGGGGGTGGCACTGGATGGGCTTTAAGGTCCCTTCCAACCCAAACCAGTCTGGGGTTCTGAGATTCTATAATTGGTGAACAAAGATAATCCCCAAAATTATTCAGGAATAAAGTATTAAGGGCAGTTAATTAATTATTAATTAAGGAAGACAAGTCTGATATCCCACAGACAAAAAATAGCTTTGAGGGAACAACTGCTCACCAAATATTTACTGCTGGGAACAAATCACAAGGTAAAAGTTGGTCAAAAGCCACAAAAATAAAGTCAAATTACATCAGTAAGAGAGACTTCAATTTGCTTTAGTGTCTGATGCTTAGGAACAAACACTGATGAAGGAGGAAATGCTTGAAAATCTTTATGAAAATCAGTTCTGTATGAAATTGCCTTCTTTGGAGCATCTCTCATCTGTGTGTTTGTGTTAGGATTAAAAATTTTGCCTTTTCTTTTTTTTTTTTTTCTTTTTTTTTTTTTTTTGATCAATCATAAGATGCAAGAACAACCACATCAGCAGTTTTGTCAGCAGAGAACTGAAGAAAATATTCAAACATGTACTTAGCCTCAGCCTCGATGATATTTGAGGGTAGTTTAAAAGGCTTTTCAGGGAGAAATCCGATGCAATTAACCAGCTTCCGATCTGCCTTATCAGCAAATCACATATTTGTGTGTGGAGACAAATGCTGACACACAGCTCTGGAAGTTTACTGAGTTTACTGCTAGACTGAACTGAAGAGATTAAAAAGGCGTTTGAGGCGGAATCTGCAAAATGAGCCTGTTGAGGAAAAAAGAATGAGTTCACTCTCACATTCCATCGAATAGAGGAAGGTGTAGAGCTCTGCAAGAGAGGGACTTGGGACAAGGGCCTGGAGTGACAGGACACAGGGAATGGCTTCCCACTGCCAGAGGGCAGGGCTAGATGGGATATTGGGAAGGAATTGTTCCCTGTGAGGGTGGGGAGGCCCTGGCACAGGGTGCCCAGAGAAGCTGTGGCTACCTCATCCCTGGAAGTGTCCAAGGCCAGGTTGGACAGGGCTTGGAGCAACCTGGGCTAGTGGAAGGTGTCCCTGTATGGATGCTAAAAAGCTTTCAGCAGAGAAACTTTCCAGCTTTCTGCAGCATCTTGTGAGGCTGCAGCATTCATGAGAGCTCTAATGAATCTATTGTTTCTAATAGTTTCCCATGCAAACTATTAGAAACATTGATATGGGTTTTATAAACTAACTTTGCTATCTCACACCTGCAGTTGTTTGTAGGATTGTTATGATCCTGACTAGAGAAATATTTTGGAATGGGTGTTGGGAGAACTGACCAATCACTTCAGGAGGTGGATGGCCTAAGGTCCAATGACCTTATACCATGCTAGAATACTAATGTATAAAATGGGCTGAATTAATTAAATAAAGACACTTTTCCACCTTTCTTCCTGGACCAAATCTGTGTTGGTTTTCTCTCCGTGCTCGCTACTACAGCGACATCCTTGCCCATGGCAGGGGATTGGAAAGATGATTTTTAAATTCCCTTCCAACCCAAACCATTCTGGAATCCCTTGATTCTATGATCCAGCAGAGGTGGTTCACTGAAACCAGAGGATCCATTCCTACTTTCAGGGAACATTTAAGAGTCACTTTTTTTGATGAACAGTGGTTCTAATTTAATTTTTGATCATTTCTGTATTTATTTTAACTCTGCAGACAGCTGTGCAGTCACTCCTGCTCCCAGACACAATCCTGGGCTGGGTGCTTCAGGCTCCCCCAGACTCATCACCCCAGAAGGCACAAAATCCTTAAACTTCCTGCAAGCTTTGGACAGCAAAGTTGTCTTTCTTTGCCTCGGTGACACTCGAGACTGTTGTCACAAATTAATTAAAGGTGTGAAGCGAACACATTAATTAAACCCCATGAACACCTGCATGGATCCTCTCAGTCATAACTCATATCCCGTTAAATTGCTTTTGCATAATAACAGACCTACTTTGGGACTGAGCAGACCTGAAAAGGACCCTCCTGGAAGCAGCCAGGAAAAAAAACCCCTCCCTTGCAGGGGCTTTGGCTTGGCCATGGCCTTGGAACGGGGCCCAACCTCATCAAAAACTATGAGAATGTTTTAAGCACACATGGGACAAGATAATTTCAAATGAAGGTGACACTTGTGGTCTGAGGCAGCCAGTGAAACACCATGATTTGGAGAGGGTTTTGCTTGGGGACCGAAGATTTAGTGGCATGTCAAGCTCAAAGTCAACACAGCAGAATTTAATGCTGTGTAAATGGGAGCCAAAGACAAAGCCCTCGTGAATCCACAGGATAGATGTGCACATCTCCCACAGCTGCCTTCTCCAGCACCAGGGCTTTGCTCAGAAATAACCATTTTTCCTAGCAAAAAGAAAACACTATTGATTTTCAGTCCTCACCGAAGCTTTCTGAAGTATTTTTTACATGAGAGAAAGCCTTTGCAGTTTTTAAATTAAAATTCTCTTTTTTTTTTTTTGTTTTTTTTCTCCTTAAAAATCTGGTCAGGTGAAATTGTGAGCACAGCCAGAACTGGATGTATTTCAGACTGATCCTTGAAGGAAGGAGTAAGTAAGAAATGGCCAATCCATGCCACACAAAGACGTGCAGGGCCCCAAAGAGCTGGAATGTCTCTGCCAGTCGGTGGCACTTCTCCTCACGGGCTGCTTTGCAATAGTCACACTGAGCTCCCTCTCACGGAGAGCCTTGGCTCCCTTTAACTGCATGTTGTGATTTCACCTGGCAGCTTTCAGCTCTCCCCAGCAGCTGAAGGATGTGGATAAAACATGGGAAGCACTGCAAGGAAACAAAGCTGTCTCTTGTAATGTTTGAAAGCATTTTTTAGGTGAGGTTTCTGTGATGCTTGGTGGAAGTGGAGAGGTGTTTTATTTATGAGTTTCAATGAAGCTGAGGTTACTTCCTCCTCTTTCTTATAAACTAGACAGTCTTAGGAGTAAATAACATCGTGTGCTGGGGAAGTGCAAGATAAATGCCTCTTCAAACCGGGGCATCCATCCTGCTCTGGGTCTTTTATCCATTTTTTAACATGTGTGATGCATATTCTCTATTTCCTTTCAGCCACACTTCTCTCTTGCACCTGTCTCTCAATTCAGAGACATCCTATTTTCCCCAGTTCCATATCTATGTGGTGTCTGTCTGAAAAGGCTGTGTTCACACTAGCTCAAAGCATGTTGACTTTGTTCCTGGTCTTTTACTACATGAAAATTGTTAAACTTTCCCGGGAACATGCTAATTATCACTGGATGTAATTATTTTTAAATCAGATGTCATTTATTCTGATTTCGTTTTGATCAGGAAACAGTTCCAGCAAATTGCTTGGAGGATTGATTTCAATTAAACTTATTTTTGAAAAACTTTAATCAAAAATTAATCCTTGATGAACAAAACAAAGAACTAAGCAAGCTAAATGCTTGTAGAGTTTAAACAGTCTCAGCAGTTCTCAGGGCTGTGAAGACTTGCTTCCTTTCCAGGTTTTCTTGCTTTCTTTTTCTCACTGAAAATAAAGGAAAAGAGAGAAGAGCTGAAATGACAAGCCTAAGTGCCTATTTGTTGATGCTTCCATTTTCTTGCTATGCTACCAAAAAAACCCGACAAAACCCCCCAAAAAACAGAGAGAGAGGAAAAAAATACTCTTATGGAGTCTTGTGGCAAGAAGCCCTTTAAAATGAAGCTAAATTAAGTTGTTTGAAATGTGACCTTTGGCAAAATGTTTCAGTTTTTCTCATCCCCTTTCCATTCCCCCACCTCCATGCTGCTCCCGTTCGTAGAGCGCAGCTAATTCAGAGCATCTGCCTCTGAACATGATGAGGTTGTTATGGAGAGCACTGCTGTGCTGGGGAATATTTCTGTGGAAAAGCAGAATCCCTCATTTGTCTGATGGAGGCTGCAAGGTGTCTGTGCCAAAGAGCTGAGTCCCAGCACAGCCAGTTTGCTGGATCTGCTGGGAGCCTAAGGAATGACAAACCCGGGAGCTCTGGGACAGAGATTGCCACGGACACTGCAGGGGGAGTGGGAGGATGAAAGCTGGACCAGAGGCAAAGAGATAAGGAGAGACAGCAGGAAGCATCAAAAGAGCTTCAAAAACTTATGAGGTAGAAGTTTCTGGGAGTAGGAGCCTTCTCTGAGGAGGCTGCTGGTTAATTTGGGATCTGCTGGGATATTCACAGCAAAAATGCTGGGGTACTTGGCTGATTTGGAGGGGAGTGTCTCCATGGCAGTGTTTTTCTGGTTATGGAAGTAGGAGAGGACTGAGGAACTCTGATTTTGGCACCAAGCTCACCTTGATGCTTTGGAAATTCCATTTACACCCAGAGGCAAAGCTGAAGCAGACCCAGAGGATCACCCCGATTTTGGGGCTGCATTAGTGGTGATGCACATCTGTGCTGCTGAGTCACCTTGCTGCTGAGGGTGACTCAGGAGTCAGGGTGAATCCAGGTTCTTCCTTCTCTGGACACCCAGAGAAAGCAAAGCCAGGGGCGAGTTTGACTCGCTTGTATTCCGGAGCTGTTTCCCAGACTTCATCCCTGACATCTGAGCAACCTCGACTCGCTGAGGAGAAAAGCTCAAAGTTTTGGAAAGAAAGGGTGTAATGAATGTTTCCCCAAAGCAGGGACAGCAGGGAGCACAGCTCTGCAGAAGGGCAGGAATCCACCTGAGTCGGTTCATTCCCAGTGTTTTGTGTGAAGAATGAATGAGCCTTTCCCCTTTCATAGATCACTTCAATGCTTCTCATCTTTCACTTTCTACCCAAAGAGAAAAAAATCTCCAAAACCAACTTTTACAGAGGCTGGTAACACTCACGAACTTTTATCTTTCCTAGAATCAGGAGGAAACCAGAATCTGAACTTTCTTTACAAATGTATTTTAAGAACTTGGTTTTAATCTTTGTGTCTTCCCAAGTTTTATAAATAGACCCATATTATCAACGTTGTGGTTTTTTCAGAAAGCAAACTTCCCATTGTTGCTATGCATTCCTTGCTAAGCTCTATCCTTACCCAATATATTGTCTTCCACAGAAGTTTGAAAAGTTTTGGAGCTCTGACTTCATTTTCAATATGTCCTTTGCTGGCTCTGTGATGGCACAAGAGGAAATCTCTGTGCTCAAAACAGACCCAAAGCAACCCAAAGCTGTCCAGTCTACAGAGAGACTCTAAACCTGGTAACCAAATCATCTGGTGCCTATGGGGATATTCTGACTCAGTGTGGACCTAAAAGGTTATGATTTGGAGCACACAGATCCCAGTCCTGCAGCTTTAAATGCAGAGTGCAGTCAGAGAGCCCCATTAGAGTCAATACATATAAGCTTAGGTAAGTCTATGCCTGTTACACTGATGCCATCTATTTTTATTTATGTTTGTTTCCCTCGTATCTCCGTTTCATTTATTTTTCACAAAGTGCTTCCTCTGTCTGTCTGAGATGTCACATTTCTGCTAAGTCCAATTATTTGTGTGCATTTCTTTTTCTGCCATAGTTCTGTCCTCCCTAGTTTTGATCTCTTGCAGGAATACGCGCTTTTATTCCTCTCCTCTCTGGGAAAAAAAACCCTGTGCCTTAGAGCCACCAGACAGTAATTATGTGCATAGTGTACCACTTTCTCTTGCATTTAGAGTAGTTGCAGTGGTAAATAATATTTTATTTCTCTTTAGTATTCAGGGAGCAGAGAGGATGAGCCTGGTGTGACCATCCCCGGGCGATGGCTGATCAGAGGACAGACACGAGGCTTCTTAGCGTTTCATTCCAGCGCCCTGTTAACCCCGGGAGCCAGCAGCAACCCACAGATCTTTGTTTCAGGAGTGCCAAATTACAATCTCTTTATTCCTGCTGGACAGCTCCTCACTGGATGAAGGCATTTCCGAGTCCAGAGTGAGTCTGTGAGGTGAATAAAGCCACCCCATCTGCCCTCCGAGCTCAGAGTCCGCGTGAATGCATGAGTCTGCAATTTCATGTTTGAAGTGGTTAAAACTGGTGGAAACAGCCAAACTCCAATTACATTTCAGACAAAAAGCCTGATTAAGCTCTGTGTTTTCTGCTGCAGTAAAACATGTGAAATACAAAAATTCCCGAGAGGCAGGAAGCACAAAAATGCTGCTTCTTGTTGATTTGCTTGGTGTGACGGCACAATTTAGAGTGGGCTGCGCCGAGCCAGGGTGGAACAAAAGCTTTGCCCCCCTACCCTGCTCCTCAGCGCATCTTCCCAGTCCTGTTATGGATTTAGTAATGGACCTGGAGATAATTTCAAGCTCCCATTGATCCGAGATGAGTCAGAGAAGCCAGTGTGATGATGAAGCGGGCGGCGAAATTCCGGCATGCGAGGGAGAAGATGAGAACCTGCTCATGCAGAGATGCTCCCCACTCCCAGCAAACATGGAAATCTGGAGTTTGTTTTTCACAGGCCTTTGTGCAGCAAAAATAAATGATCACTTCTGTTTACACCTCCTGTCTGGGTGAGCTTTGTCTCACACTGCTAAAATACCCGCAGGTTGACATTAAAAAACCTGAAATGCTGTGGCAAAACTTTGTTGCCCCAATTAATATTTTTCCATTACTGTGAAACAAGAGGTTGATTTTTAAAACGACATGAACAATACTGGCAGCAAATATTTGTTTCCCAGAGAAGCTGTGCTGCCCTTGGATCCCTGGAAGTGTCCAAGGCCAGGTTGGATGGGACTTGGAGCGTGCTGGGGTAATGGAAGGTGTCCCTGCCCAGGGCAGGGGATTTGAATTGGATGAGCTTTAAGATCCCTCCCAACCCAGGCCATTCCAAGATTCTGTGATACTGTGACTTGTTGGCTTTGTGGTCCTGGTTGTTTCCACACTTCATTACAAGAAGACTGTGTCCCCATTTATTTCCTGTTACTGCACCTCACCTGTCACGTGTTTCTTATCTCACCCCCAAACCCTCTGCTGTCTTAGTGCCCTGGCTTTTTGTGCAACTCCAACAACAGTTTAAAAGTGAGGTTTTTCACTTCTCACACCAGGTCCCTCCTTCCCCCTACTCTATTTTAGTGCAAATTCCATGATGCAAGAAGGAGGAAAAGAAATTGAGTAGAAAATTTGTTTTTCGGTTTTCAAAGACAGACACCAAAAGCTTTATAAAACAATCAAAAAGGAATGAAAGGACAGCCTGCCTTTGGAGAAGGTTTATTACACTGGGGAAAAACCCCTGCCTTATGCAATTTTCTGTAGAGTGATTCCATGCTGTCCAATTTGCCTGCTAACATTTTAATTGGATAATCCTACAAATGCTGAAGAGCTGATCTGACTGCTCAAATAGGTTGAGTCAAACATTGGAGTGGTGTGGAGGTCTCTTGGCCTGACAGTTTGGCAAGTGAAGGAAAACTTGTCTCTGCATGTCTTTAGCTGAGTTTTCTATGACTGGCTGTGGTTTTTTCATGCCTGTTGACCCCTGAAGGTCTGAGAGAAGAAGGAGGTGGCTTTTCCTGATCTCTTTAGAGATTCCTCCTAGGATAAGGTCCAGATTACTGCCTTAGGTAGGAAAAAAGTGAAACTCCCCCAAGTTCAGTGCCTGCTTAGGAACTGCAGGAAACTGAGCAACTGACCTACTCTGCTTGGGTTTGACCATAAAATAAAGTTTAATTTCAAAACCTAAGAAGGAAATATATGAATTAGAAATATTTTTACCTTTCTAGACCCTTTACCTGATACCTGATTTATCATGGATTCATAGAATGGCCTGGGATGGAAGGGACCTTAAAGCACATCCAGTGCCACCCCCTGCCATGGGCAGGGACACCTTCCACTAGCCCAGGGTGCTCCAAGCCCTGTCCAACCTGGCCTTGGACACTTGCAGGGATCCAGGGGCAGCCACAGCTTCTCTGGGCACCCTGTGCCAGGGCCTCCCCACCCTCACAGGGGAGAATTCCCTCCCAATATCCCATCTACCCCTGCCCTGTGGCAGTGGGAGGCCATTCCCCCTTGTCCTGTCACTCCAGGCCCTTGTCCTGCCACTCCATCTTTCCTGTTGGCTCCTTCTGGAAAGGCACAATTAGATCACCCTGAAACTTCTCCTCTCCAGGCAGAACCATCCCAATTCTCTGAGACTGACTAAACCCTGTGGTACAACACCAAACCCCAAAATTGCTGCTGAAATCTGCTGATGGATACATGTTTTTTTTTTAAATTCTGCTCCATCATAGTTGCACTCCAAAAGCTGCAAAAAACGGAACCAAATAATTCAATGTTGATAATTGGGAGGAAAAAATCATTATGATTTTGGGTGTATACGCATGTGCCAACTGGGAACACACTCTGGAGAACCCAATGGAGAAAAAGCCACATGTGGGCTACCGGATTCTGCTGTATCTGACCGCTCCCCTTTTTGGGGAGGAACATGCTAAATCAAAAAAAAAGTAGCCTTTTGTATGTCAACCCCCAGCCATCAGTCTTGCTCAAGGTTGAGACTGAATTCCTTTATTAGGAATATTCAGTGGGGTTTGCTGGATTTGCACCTCAGTGTAGTTCATCCCATATAATAAAATAAGCGTAATTACAGTTGTAAATCACTTTATTAGTTCCTCTGCACACCAGCCAGTACGTGACATAGTAAAAACATCTGCTTTACAGAGATAACACATGTCCAGGTCTGCTGTTATTTTTTGTACTGTTATATATTTAATTCTCAGTATTTTTCTTTCCTGGTTTGGCAGCTGAAAAGGGAGGTAACCCAGTTTGTGCTGCTGTGTTACTGACCCAGCTAAATCTTCTGCTTCAGCCACGACTGGTGCCTAGCCAGGATCCTACCCACTGCTTTGTTTTATAAGAAGTGCTAGACAAATCTGCCTCTTTTTTATGTCTGACCAAAATATGGGCTTAATGAGTCTGGGATAAAGAATAAAGACCTGGCAAACCCTGCAGCTCCAAAGTCAGTGCCTCAAGCCCAGGAGCTCATCGTGCACCTCTGCAAAGCATGTGTGACCCTACAGACCCCTCCCTTTCCTGCAGGTGACAGATACCAGGCTTCTCTGCATTGCAACACTGCAGGTTTGTAAAATTAAAACCTCAAGGGGTTTTATTTACCTCTCAGAAAAAAAATCCGGATTCTTAGCCCTGAGAAGTCTCATTTTTCAGGACAGTGAATGCCGTGGAGGGATGAGCTCACTGCCCTGGGCCAAACTACACCTGGTGGGAGATGAAACTCCTCTTCTACCCCTCTGGAAATGGTTTTTGTGAGTGCTCAGCCCAGGCACCAATAACAACACTGCCAGCTCTCCTGCAGTGCTCTTTGCAGGGCTCTGCCTCTCTCCAGGCAGTTACAGACAGGGAATTACTTTGGGAAGCTGGTATTTAGGCTGAAACTCCTGAAAGATGGATTTGGACCAGAGCTCTTTGTGGCCATGTGTGTTCCCAGACTTCTGTGAATATCACAGAAAGCTTGTGCCACGTGAGGAAGAGCCCAGAATGTTTAATTACTCATTTCTTTAGTCTAGTGTATGGTTTGCCTCCAGAGATTCTTAAATCTACTGCCATGGCCAGACACAGGCCTCAGTACCACATAGGTTATGCAAAATTTCTGATTGTTATCTCCCTGTTAAAAGGCTTTAACTTTCCTTTACTACCCCTTCCCCTTTCCTCTTCCTCTTCCTTTTCTCTTCCTTCTTCCTCTTCCTCTTCCTTTTCTCTTCCTTCTTCCT
>VZTH01001102.1:41768-81272 GCA_013397815.1 Aleadryas rufinucha | reverse complement strand
CCTGCCCCCGAGAATCACGGGGGCTTCGCCGCTACTTTGTGCACAGCATTTAATTTTCCTTTTTTTTTTTTTCATTTGCTATTTAAAAAACCGCGGAACTAGTCAGATTTCATGCTAATGAGGAGAAAATCTGGATCGAGGACTGTGCAAAAATTTGCATCTCAAAGAGGAAAACAGGAAGTCGCTAAGAAAGGAAAATCCACGCAGAGGTAGCGGGTATGGCCATAATTAGGCTAATGCTGCCTGTGTTCTGTCAGCTCGTTTCCATCAGCCCCGGGGTGGCAGGGGACAGCAGACCTCCCCACCAGCACGCCGTGAGTCCCTGCCACGGCTCCCAGCCCGGGAGAGGGGTGGTGAGGGATGCTGGGCACCAGGCTGGCAGGGCGGGATGGAGGATGGCACGGGATGCAGGATGGGATGCAGGATGGCATGGGATGGGGTGGTGGATGGCACGGGATGCAGGATGGGATGTGGGATGGGACGCGGGATGGGATGCGGGATGGGACGCGGGATGGAATGGGATGGCACGGGATGGCATGGGGTGGCACGGGATGGCACGGGATGGCACGGGATGGCATGGGATGCGGGATGGGATGCGGGATGGGATGCGGGATAGAACAGGGAACGAGGTGGACACGCTGCCCCGGGAAGGACGGCTCGCAAAGACGTACATCTGGAGATTCTCCAGCACCACCAACGCCACGGGATCGCCCGCTCCCAAAGGAAGAAAACCCCCCACGCCCAGCCCCACCTGCCCAGCCCAAGGTCAGGGTGACCACACCACCACCGCCCGCCTCAGCACACAACGAGCCATCGCCGTCCCCCATCTCGAGAGGGGCTGATTTGCAGTTTTGCATCAATTTTCCTCTGATTTTTTAATTGGGTTTCGCTGCCGCTGCAGACATTACTGTGCAAACAATTCCGAATGGCTTGAACCAAGATATTTGCTCATAAAAATCCATCACCGACGCCGAGAATGACAGAAATGGAAAAAGCCTAATGAAAACAAAGGGGAAAACAACAGGTACTCTGGTCCTTCGCCATCCATCACCAACCTCGGATTATTGATGGGAGGGGAAAAAAATTCTCCCATCTGCAATCAAATCTCGAGAAATCTTGAAAAGCCAAACACCACATAGGAGGAAATTCTTTGCCCCCACTTCAGTCTGCAGGAGTTTCGCCATAATTATAATAAGAGTGAGGCTGCTGGATAACACGAGAATTATTTTCCCCACTTACATTGTCAAATGATCATTTTGCCCTGCAGTGAAATCTCAATAATTATAATGCCGAACCGTGAAAGAACAAAGAAATAAAAAAAGCAGTGTTTTCTTCCAGGGAGCGGGGGGAGGGGGGAGCCGCCATTGCAGAACTCAAAGTGCATCCTTCCTCTAATTATCTTCTCCAGGGCTGCGCATCCCTCACCCCTTCCCCACGGCCCGAGCCCCCCGACAGCTCCATCAGCTGGAGGGGGTCTTGTGGATGGGAGCAGCCACCTCCATGCCCGGTGTGGCAGAGCTTCCCCACCGAGGAATGAAGCGGGGAGCGGGGTTTGGGCTCCACGGCATCGCCCCCCAGCCCTAATCCCAGCCCCGAGCTCTCCCCATAGAGGCTGCCCAGGGGATGTGGGGATTGCCATGGCAAAGCCAGCCATGGCCCGCTGTCCCTTCACACCCATCCCAACACTGACAGCCCCTCGGCGGGGGAGAAGCGAGGGGAGAGGAGAGAAAGGGGACAGAAAGCAGAGGGGGGCGTGGGGGGGTAAAGGAGGCGAACAAGAAAAACAAGACGACAGAACGCTTGCTCCACAGCCCTCGGCTAAATTACAAACCAGTTTACTGAGGTGGAAAGCTGCAGTGAGCTGAGGAGGAATATGTGGAAACCATCTGCAGATTTAAAAATAATCTATTTTACGATCACCCTCGAACATATTCTTTTGCAGAAACCAAATAGGATTTGTTGTTGTTGTTTTGTGCAAACTGTTAGGGAAAAATTACTAGAAACATGCAGGGGGTTTTGCCTTCTTGAGTACTGAGAGGCTAAATATGCCCTTCCTTATGTTTAGAATAGTAACAGTCATCTTAAAATTAACTTGGTCTGCATCAGAGCTTAAAACAGTTGCAATTCAGAGCCTGCAAAAGCAGGACAAACCTGCGCTGGGATATCTAGCGCTTGTAGCTGACAGATGTCTTCCTACATACAGTAAATATAGGTCGTCTTTTCCTACCCAGAGAACTGTAGATCTTAATTAACCAGGCCACTAGCAGCATATGTAATGATTTTTTTCAGCTTGCTAAGTAAACCTTCCCGTGATGAGATGGAAGGAAAATCAGATGCACGTGAGAGGGGCCCCCCCGCTCCGGCCGCCGCGGTCAGCGCAGCCCTCGCGCCACGGCTCCCGCCGTTATTTCACGCTATAAAATCTGGCTAACGAGATGGGAAGGGTGCAGAGTGCCACATCCCCCTCCCCTGTGTGCAGCCCACGGCCGTGCCCAGCCAGCCCCGAGCCCGGCTCGGCCGGCGGCGGCCAGAGGGGCTGTGGAGCTCCGCAGACTAAACCGCGCTTCTCCTCGTAAGCCACTCCGGGATTAAATTATCTCCGGGCTCAGAGGCAAACGAGCTAATGAAATTCGTGCTGCATTATGATAAAGTCGTGCCAAGCCCTCGTGGAGGGGCAGTGGGCGCTGGGGTGGGTGAGAGCGGGTGGCAGCGCCTGTCACCCCCGGGCACCGAGTCCCCGTGCTCAGGGGCTGAGCCTGGGCCGGCCACATCCCAGTCCTGGCTCAGCAGGAAGGCAAGAGCTGGGTGAAGTTTTACCAGACACTGCCTGAACGAGGGCACCCAGCGAGCCCCCAGCCCTCCCACCAGCTCTCCATTGCAGGGTGCTCTGAGCTGCTTTTTAAAAACACTGGACTGGAGGAAAGAGCAGAGCCCAAGCCCACGGCCACATCCTCGCACAGTCTGTGTTTCTACAGCCAGAAATGTGCTTGGCAGGGCAAGGACAGCACACAGAGCTCTGCAAAGGCCAAGATTGGTGCAGGCTCCCCAGAAAAAGCCTACCCACAGCCTGTGGGAAGAACTCGAGGCCAGATGCTCCCTCTGAGATGCAGAAAACTGCAAGAGAGCTGCACATCACTGCCCTGCACCAGCTCTGAAAGAATCCTGCTGGAGCCAGGACCTTGTTTTGATCTGATGAGAAAACCCAAAAGCCTCACAAAAGAAACTCTGTCACCTGAAACTCAGGGGTGAAGTGGAATGATCCAGCACTGCTGTTTGCTGCCGTGGTCCCACGTGTCCACGAGCCACGCGCGGTGCCGCCCGTCCCCTCCTCCCCTCCCTGCTACTCACTGGGGAAAAAAATTCAGTGAACGCGACTCGAACAAAGAGTAGAACTTCCTCCCTGCTCATTAGTGCTGGAAAAGCAACAGAAAAAAAAAATCCCCAGGACATAACCTCCTCTTCAGCTCTGAAGTCTGCGCGGCTTGGAGAGGGTGGTTGGGTTTATTCTCTGCCTTTCACCTCGCTCGGAGTTGGTCTGCACACTTTGATTACGGCGGCACAGAGAGGAGCCCACGCCGGGGAAGGAACCCCAAACCCACCCACCCTGAGGCAGACAGATTCCCACACATGTGGGCACAGCCCCATCAGCACCTGGCTTGGAGGCTGGAGGCAGCTCGGAGCAGCTCACAGTGACCCTCCCCAGCCCGTGGGACACTCTGATCCTTCCACCCCTCTGGAGGGGGTGACTCCAGAGGAAAACCACTTCTCCTTGCCTTCCCTGCACCCAGGAGCACTCATGGGGGCTGTTGGTAGGAGAGGAGGGGGGTGCAGGATGTGACAGGGACATCCCCTACCCTCACCTCCCATCTGCTCCCCGAGCACCACCAGCAAAGAGAAAACACGGACCCAAATGTGGGTGAACCCCAGCACCCCTTTGGAAAGGGGCGAGAAGGGGCAACATCCCTGCAGCCACAAAAGCCACCAGCGTGTCACCACGAGCCCTTCCCCATTCACCCACACTCCAGTGCTGGGAAGGTTCAGAGAGCTGCACACATTCCTGGGGGGAAACAACCCTCGTGTTCCACCAGAGCCACGGCACAAATCCCCTCCAGAGCATCTGCCACGGGCGGGGGCTGCACCGGCAGCTGGGAGGAGGAGCAGCCCCTTCCTGCACCTCACATGATCCGCTGCAGCTTATCAATAATTATTAAGACAAGGCAAATGTATGTTGACCTAGTTAGACGTCCAAGAAGAAAACCAGCCCCGGTGGCTTTGTTTAGCAACCTGGCAGTGCTGATGGAGGCAGGCCTGGCACGGGCACTTCCCATCAAAATGATTCCCTCCCGGCATCGGGGAGGGCACGTGCGAGCACTGGGGCACTTGTGAGTAACAGTTTAGGCTTCAAAGACAGTGGGGAAATGCTCTGATAGCTCACAGCGTGACCACAAAAATCATTCAGGCCCAGAAGAATTAGTCAGGTGCTCTGGGACGCAGCACAACCACCGGCACCCAGCTCCGAGCGGTGCCTTGGACACCACAGACACAGAAAAGAGAGATCCCGTGTCCTCCCAACACTGGCACAACATCCCTGGCCCAGGAGCTCAACTTAGGCAAATCCAGCCCTGCAATCAGATGTGATTTCCTAGCAACAAGCAACGAGATGCTGGGACAGCTCACCAGGAGAGCGGGCAGCCCCCACACGACTCCAAGTCCTTAAATGAGATGGGATCTTGTTACACCACGCTTTCACCTGCCCTCCAGGTGTCCAGGGACAGAGGGGGCTGTCCTGGCTCCCAGCACTGCTCTCAGCCTGTTCAGGTTTAGCTTGAGGAAAACAGTGAGCGGAACATGAGGGCTTGGCACCCGTGGGTATCGCCACCAGGCTGCCCCTTATTTTTGGAGGAGGAATATCCATTTGTCACCACGGTGGCACACAGATGGACATGGACCTCCCACCCTCACGCTATGATCCACTCAGTTTGGGGTGATCAGGGAGAGCTGGACCCCAAAACCATCCTGTGACTCGGGAGGTGTGACCTGCATCTCGCTCACCTGTCACACACACAGAGTTGTATGTGAGACTTGAGCTCAGCGTGTGCTGCTCCTGCCTCCTCTCTGCCTCCCTGCAGTAACATTCAGGGTGAATTCCCTTCGTCTCGTGCAAACACTGAAGGCTCTCGAGGTGGCCCTGCCAGGTCAGAGCGTGGCTCAGGGCAAGGGATGCGAGGACAGTGCCATCGCCAGCCTGGGGGACACCTCCTCAGCCCCTGGCCTTGTGCCCAAGGCTCCCTCCTGCTCTGCACGGTTCAGTGGTGCCTCTACAGCATCGGCCGTGCCAGGACAGCCCGAGGCCTCAGCGCCAGCCTCAGCAGGCACGGCTGGGCTCAGGGATGGGCAGCAGCCCAGCCCAGGGAGCCACCGCGGCCGGGTCCCCTCGGAGGGCAGGCACAGAAGGGAGCAAGGGACACGGAGGTGCAAAGGGACGGTGCTGCGTGGGCTGGGGAGTGCCTCCCTGGCTGGCACGCAGCATCCAGCCTCACCAGTGCAGCTCCAAGGGTGACACATCCCTGGACACAGCCCGTCTGGCTAGGGCAGGCACCCAGATCTCCATCCACCACCAGCCCGGGAACGCTCAGCACTTCTCCCCAGCGCAGGTCCCTCTGTCCCTGCAGCACTGCAGCCAGATCCCGCCTCCAAGTGCCTTTCAAAACTGACGGGATGCAAATTATTCCTCCCTTTCAGCTGCTATTCAAGCCTTGCTGGCCACGGCTCTGAGCAGCTGCTGCCTCGCACACACGCGCGGGAAGGGCGGGCACGGGGCTGATTTTGGGAGCAAGGAGGGGTGAGTGCAGCATCCATCACAGCCACACAAAGAAGCTCCTCATCCACCAGTGGTGAGGAAGGCAGCGTGAGCCCAGGCTGCACAAGGAGTGCGGCACAGAGCTGTGTGCTGCCGGGCAGGAGCAGCTTTCGCTGCAAAAAGCTGAGCTGTCCCAGGGAGGGTGACACGGGGACAGTGGCACAGGCCAGGGATGCTCCTCTCTGACAGACATTGGTGGGTGCACAGGCTAAAGCAGCAGGGCCAGTACCCAGCCAATTCACACATGTTTTATTCATAAAAACACTGCAAAGTTCACGCGCGTTCACTAATTACTCAACCTGCTCCTCTGTCAGGTGAATAATGAGGGGAAAAATAATCAGCAATTTGTTCAAAACCACATGGAGAAATTCCGAGTGCGCTATGGCAGGGCTATGCTCTGCATACTGAAAACTGGAGCTGATGTGATGCCGTGAAAAAACCCGGGGCACTCACCAAAGTGACCCCAACGTAACCAGTGCTCCCACACACCCCCAAATCCCAGCCTGTCCCACCCAGCCAGGGGCCATTGCCAGGAGCTCCAGGGCTGCCACAGCTGCACCTCGGAGGAGAAATGTCTTTAAAAAGCATCGAGGAGCTCCTGCCTCCTCGGAGCGCTCGGAAGCCCAGCCAGGCCTTGCTCTCTGCAGCGCTGCTAATTACCACGGCTTTCCAGAAGGCAGGAATAATTAAAGCACCTTCCCTTTCCCTGGAGAACGAGAGCAGGAGCCCTAGCGGATGGCACGGGGAAGAGAGAGCATTTCCCAAACTTCTCTGCTTTCCTCAGGAGCTGAGCCTGGCAGCGGGGCAGAGCAGGCAGGAGCCTCCTGCGGGGATGCTCCCATCAGCACCCACCCGAGGGGGGAAGGAGCCAGGGAAAACCAGCCAGCACGAGAGAGCTGGATGGGAAATCGCAGGCTTTTTAGCTGAAGAAGCACTGAGGAGCCAGCACATCCGCTCCCAAGGAGCCACTTCAGCCAGGGGACTCCTGCCTTGGCACGGCAATTATCATAAAATAAAATTACCCTCTGAAAAGGCACCATAGAGCATCAGCCCTGGCAGTTCCCACTTGCCCACCCAAAAATCCCAGTGCACGGTGTCACCCTGTTGGTCCTGCAGGAGGGAGGGGGGTTTAAGGAGAGGGCCACCAAGAGGCCTCCTTTGGCCAACACTGACTTTAGACACGGGCTCTGCCACTGCAGCAGTGGCAGCCAAGCGTCGGCATCTCCACAGCGGCAAACGGGAGCGTAATCACAGAGAGGTGAGGGGAGGGAGGAAACAAAAAGCAGCAATAAATCACTTCCCTGCTGCTACCCGAGGAGATATAATTAAGTTTATGCTTAGAGTGGCATTGCTGACAGCAGTCCTGGAATGAGATAAACACATGGCATGAGGTGAGGCTGTGTGCTGAGTGGCAGGTGACACGTGTGCTCAGGAATGTCCTTGATTAGGGAGTCCCCAAACACGGGAGAGCACCAGGAAACACCTGAAAAGCTGCACAGTGGCAGGCACAGGGCACCAGTGCACACCTGGAATGGGCTCTGCAGCCTCTTGCTGAGGGCCCACTGCTCCAACCAGCCTCACCCCAGGGGTGTCCCCCCTTTCCTGGTGCCCACCATCACCCATGGGTGCCCAGCTCGCCAGTCTGAGTCCTGCTCACGCTTAAGCACAGGCTTAACTTAAAGCACAGGCTTAACTTTAAGCACATGAAATGTCCACTGATCTCCAAAGGATTATTCGTGGGCTCAGCTGCACACACCAGGGGCTCAGCAGGAGCAGGGCTGGGATGCTCAGAGTCACCTCCCGGGACAAAAGGCAGAGACAAACCCTGCAAAGGGGGTGTCACCAAAGTGGCAGGGGGTGCCCACCCAGCTCAGCACAGGGACGGTCACTGGGGCTGGACACTGAGCTGGTCCAAAGCTCCTGACAAAGGCCAAGAACACTGTGGGCATTGCATACCATCTCCTACTCAAACACACCTGCACGTTTTCAAACGCTTTCCTTGATTCCCTTAAGAAAAATTCCACAACCCTGCATTAATTTTCACTGACAGAAAAGAGCTTGGTGTGGGTTTTCTGGTAGCATGCAATAATTGAAGACAATCTCCAAACAAGAGCAAGTTTTCCTAGTCTAGTTTTGCAATATGTTTCAAACCTTCCTATTTTAAAGTATCTGTAGAACCCTCCTGCCCTTCCCCAGAGGTTTGATGAACGCATTTCTGCAAAGAGTGACGTTGCCCCATGGGTGCTGTCCCAGGTTTTATTACCTGATGTCCCCTCCACTGAGAGAGGTCAGGCCTGGCCACCCACAAAGCTCGGCTTTAGCAGCTCAGGCCAAAGAGCAGAGAAGGACACCCCAAATCCAGCTGAGCGTCACTGGGGTGACATCTAAGCAAGAGCCTCTTCCTGCCCTCCGGTGTGGCACAGACTCTGCCACAGCCATCAGCATCCCACCTCCATCTCCTGATCCCACCCCGGCCAGGAGGAGCCTCCGAAAGCCAGAGCACGGCCCAGCTCAGCTGAGAGCCTCCAGCTGCCATCTGGATGGATCACAGGATTTTTTTCCATGCAAATATGAAAGAGGGGGTGGGGGAAGGCTGAGGAGAAACGAGGCTGCAAAATGAATTCAGCATCAATTATTCTAAAATATGCGTGTTAATATGGGAAGGGCTCCATGGCTGCATCCATCTCCACTTCTGTTCATTCTGAGCAGCAAAATGTGACCCGGGAAGATGACAGCATCTCGCGTCTCACTTACACAAACACGAGCCGGGCAAGGGGGGATATTAAAACAGGAGACAATGCTGCATATTAAAATGCCACAGATGGAGCTTTCTGCAGCCTTTGCAGTCTGCCTCGGAGATTATTGCTGGGCCATATTGTATTAAAAAATGGGGGGTGGGTGTGTTATTTATTTAATTTTTAAACAAATTCCATCTCCTACTCATGCCGGATGGATAAAAGTGAGCTCTTGAGCTCCAGCCAGCTTTGCCAGCAAACCCACATGAAAAATGCATTTTCATTAATACAAACTGTTTGCAGTAGGTAAATTAATTCTGGAAATGGTTTTCATACGTGGCAAATTATACGTTCAGTGAAAACACTGGATGACACTCCACAGTCCTAATAAAAGCCCCGCGTTCCCTTTAATGAAGCGGGATTGCCAGGTAAAGGTGGCGAGCTGGAACAATTAAACAAACAAACGAGTCAACGGGCGAGTGAAAGCTGATGGGGGTGGGAGGTTTTCAGGCTGCTGCAGCCATCCCAGGATCCCAGAGAGGAGGAAGAGAGGAAGGAGCAGCCCGGGTCCCTTCCCATCACTGATGGTCTGAGGGTCCCATCAAGGACGGTGCAAGGAGTTCTGAGGGCACAGAGGTGACGAGCACAGCAGGGCTGGCCAAGGAGCCAGGAAAGGCCCTGCCAACCCTCCACCATCTCCCAGATGAGGAACAAGCCCAACGATCAATCTCTCTCCTCACAAGTTTCTCTTCTGCTCCCAAACCTTTTAAGGTCCCCTTTAAGAGTCCCGTTCCTGGGCGCCTGCTGATGGCGAGGGAAGCGATCTATAATTGATGAGGTGACGCTGTGCCACGGCCCCAGCCCCAGCCAGGAGACATCTGTTCTGCACGTAGCCCTGCTCAGGTGCTGTCACGCCGCATTTACCGCAGCGCCTCACAGCCCGGCTGCCTCTGCTAACGCGGGGCCAGCCCTGGGCCCCGACACCCTCGGCTCGGGGTGTCAGCACCTGGAGAGGTTGCACTGGAGGTGTTCCCCAGCCTGCTTTTCAGGCTTATTTCCACGAATTCCCTTCAGCAGCACCAAGCCTGCACCCAGTGACCAAAGGTGCTGGGCACCTGTGACGGCAGCACCGTGCCCACCCTCACTGTGCCCTTCCAGCAGCACCCCTGCACCCACAGCCCCTGCTCTGCCAGCTGCCTTCCCCTCCAAATTCCGGCTCTTAAAACCCTGGGCCGAGCAGAAGGCAGGCACAAACACCCTGGAAGTGGAGGAACTTCGAGTGATTTGAAGAGCAGAACAAAACTCCATCCCTGCATTTGTCACGGGGAACCGAACGCCACGGAAGGAGGGGGCAGCATTTCATAACAGCCTGCCACGTTAGAAAACAAAGAGTGATAAAGAATCTTTTAGTCACCTCTTAATTACATATTCCGGGTGCATTAAGAAAGGAGAAATGTATCTCAGGTCACTGCCTGTCACTGCGACAAAGGCCCGTGATGAGTTCTGTATTCAAAATATTTGCACTAATTATCAGCACAGCTCCCCTTTGAAAGCGCTCGGAGGGAAGGCTGGTGTTCCACCCGAGGGAATCAGCTCGCAGCCTGCGCTGCTTTCGCTGCACTGCACATAAATATACTCGTGCACGGGTATATTTTTACCAACGTGCCCGGCTATGTATCCATGGAGAAAAACCTATAAATGCCTAATGCTCGCCTTGTGGGGCTGGGGAGCGGGAGCAGCACGAGAGGGGCTCTGCTCCTCTCTCTCTCCTGCAGATGCTGGCTCAGCCACGATGGTCTCTGCTGGGTTTGCAAAGGTGGGAGCAGAGACTCACCCCCGGGCGACGGCTCCAGCCACAGCTTGGTCAAATGGAAAACAACCCTCTGCCAATGCAAATGCCCAGGGAAGGAGAGAAACGCGCTGAATGCAAATGGGACTGACCTTTAATTAGTGCATAAGGAGGCACAAGGCAGGGAAAACCACCAGAACTTCCCTAGGCACCTTCCCTTTCTCAAGCACAGCAGGAATCGCTGCGTCCCCACACCAGTGACTCTGATCTTCCAGGCAGAAGCTCCCACAGAACACCCTGCCCCTCTCTGCCTGCTCTGCTGCTGAGCCAATGTCCCAGCAGGGCCAAGAGGAGGGTGAGGGACGGGCAAACAGAGGTCCCAGGCTCCCACCGTGGGTGCCTGCAGCATCTCGTTGCAGGAACGTGGGTTGGCCTCTTCTCCCAGGCAACTACTGACAGGACGAGGGGACACGGCCTCAAGCTGCACCAGGGGAGGTTCAGGGTGGACATCAAGAAAAATGAAAGGGATGTTAAGCACTGGAAATAGCTGCCCAGGGAGGTTTGGGGTCTCCAAGCCTGGAGGTGTCCAAGGAAGGACTGGATGTGGCACTCTGTGCTCTGGGCTGGGGACAAGTTCAGGACTGGTCACAGGTTGGACTCGATCTTATGGGTCTTTTCCAAACAAAATGACTCTGTGATCCTATTGTGAGGCAAGAGAAGGGCCACAGGCACCCAGCAGCTGCTGCTTGCCCTCACATGGCCCCTGCCACCCGGCAGGACACAGCACAGCTCCTGCCTGTGGATATCCTCCCCGTTTGACACAAACTGACCCACGCCAAAAGCCGAGCTGAGCAACCTCTGAGAGCCCTGGAGCTGCCTGGGGCCGCCAGCACCCTCACCCCTCACCTCTGGGTCACATCTTGGTGTCATTCTCAGGGAATTCCACATCATTCCCCCGTTTGTTGCCATCCAATCACCCACAGAGCCTTCCCGGAGCGCTCGCTCTCACCCGGCCGTATGCCACAGAGCAACTCCTTCTCCTCAGCCAGCATTTAATCTGAGTGGACAGCAGCAAAACCATGTAGATATAAATGGGGCAAGGAGAAAATAGCACGCTTCAGGTTCCTCGGGGAAGCATATGGGACCAGGAGACTTATTAATAAATTCTTCTTTGTTCTGTATTGTCTGTGATAAATAGCCGCACTCAGCATCAATAACCGCAAACATCCTTGGGAAAGAGAGACATGCAGGAACCCATCACGCTGCCGAGAGCAGAGAATGGATTCAATTTCGGGGCTGAAGGCAAAATTTCACAGCCCTAAACAAAATCATCTGAGGGGGCTGCTGTGGCCACACATGCAATAAATGTACGGTTATGGCTACTGAAGCAGCAGAACGTCTCCCAAGAGTTGTAATGCCTTAAGTGAGAGGATAAGAAAGAATAGGCCCGTTCAGGAGGGTGCCTTTGGAAAAATAACATTTATGTTTCTGAATCAAAAGTGTTTTTATTAAGGGAACACAACACTTCTGGAATGTTATTGCCCTAGAGATTACTCAAACTCCCACCCCTGTGCTGGCATCCAAAAGTAAATTTCCACGAGATTTTAAACACTGCTGAGACCTCAATAATTTGGGAGTAGGAGGGAAAAGAGAGCAGTAGCAAGAGACATTCCTAATGGTGAAGACATGAAAAACGCAGCTTTTTTTTTGATGATTGCATTAGATTTTTTTTTTATCACAGAGATGAAAAATGAGCAGCTACCACCTCCTAATTCACTGCCTGGGGACTGGATTCCTCTCTGCTGCCATTTGAGGAGAGGCACTGGAAGCAGCACTGAGCAGGAAATGAGTTATACTGGGGAAGAGCCTGTTCCATTGTGGAAAAATAGTGGAAAAATAGTAACCTGGTCTAAAGTGCGTGTACTGAGGGAAGCAGAAAGCCCAGGACTGTGCTCAGAATGGAGAATCATGGAATTGTTAAGGCTGGAAAATCCATCTAGGACCACCTGCAATAACCCCGCACTGCCAAGCCCAGCACAAACCACGTCCCCAAGTGCCACATCTTTTAAACACTCCCGGGAATGGTGACTCCAACACTGCCCTGGGCAGCTGTGCCAGTGCCTGTCAACCTTTCTGGTGAGAGAATTTCCCCCAATATCCCATCCAAACCTATCCTGGCACAACTTGAGGCCCTGTCTCTTGTGCCTGACCCCGCGTGGCTGCACCCTCCTGCCAGGGAGTTGCGGAGAGCGAGGAGGTTCCCCTCGGACTGGTCAGCACTGCGGACAGAGCTCGGCCAGCCCGTGGGAATTCCTCCTCCTGTCCGCAGCCCTTAAAAGCTGAGCTTTTGCTTTATTTGTTTAACTAGTTTGGGCTTATTTATTTCCAAGAGGGCGAGGAGCGGGTGCTCCGTGCCCCAGACTCTGAGCGCGCCGGCGCGGCGCAGGAAGGATTCAGCTCCTCATCTCTGCCTCCCCGCAGAAACCTTTCAGCTGCCAGCGTGTGTTCCCACCCACAGATCTGGTGACTTCCCCGGGAAGCTCCGAGGAGTAGGCAGTGCCATCCAAGGTGGCCCGGGGAAGAGTACAACCGCCCGGAACACGCACGTGAGGAGACGCGATCGACACCTCTCACTTCCCCAAACAGCTTCTCCCCTGAGATACCACCAGGATATGCACAAAAGGACTAGGGGAAAGGGCTTTAAACCACAACAGGGTCAATTTAGAGTAGATGTAAGGAAGATTTTTTTTACAATGAGGGTGGTGGGACACTGGCACAGGTTGCCTAGAGAGGCGGCAGATGCCCCATCCCTGGAAACGTTTAAGGTCAGATTGGACAGGGCTCTGAGCAGCCTGGCCTAGTTGAAGATGTCCCTGCTCATTGCAGTGGGCTGGACTAAATGGCCTTTAAATGTCTCTTCCAAACGAAACAATTCTCTGATTCCAAAAGCCCACCAATGGTCACGAGCCCCAGCCCAGCTTTGTACCTGCGGGCACAGAGGACCTTCCCTCCTGTCACTCGGCTGAGCCTGTGCAGGCACCTGGGATTACTGGCCCAGTGTGACCGTATCAGCTCTTTTCCAACAACATTAAAAGCTCAGCACTGCTGCTAATGCTCCCTTTGGGCAACACGAGCAAGTTTCAGGCTGTTGTCACAAAAGTGAACGCGTCTTGCTGAATTTTAACCCGACTGAAAGGCACAAGTGCTCAAGGAAGCAATTTGCACAGCAGCCTTGCATCAGGGCATCCCCCTTCTCTTTCTTGTTAATCCTCTGCTCTGTAACCACCTTTTTTTTCCCTCACGCTTTCACTTGGAGCACCACGAGTTTGAAAGGATAAAGCACATTAAGAGTTTTAATGCTGAGGAAGATATCAGCCTGACATTTTAATAACACTAATGCTCTGGAATTTTGCAGCATTATCACTGTAGTGCATATCTCAACACCAGTCCCTCCACTGTGGTTCAGACAAGCTCTACACCACATTAAACACCACCAGTAAGGAAATCAGCCCCTTCTATGGTGCCTGAGACAATGATTTTCCAGCCCCACGTGCAGAGACATCCCAGGGTTCACCACCTTCTCTCTCATCAGGTTTGAAGCAACTGCTCCTCACCCTCTGCCTCCCGAAGAGCTGAGCTGTGACAACTGAAGCAATGATGCAGAGATAGAAACACTGCTTCTAACAGGATTTATTGTCTCAGCACAAAACCAAGCCCTCTCAAACGCCGGTTTCCCAGCCTGCATCTTGCAGAATCACTCCCAGTCCTTTGCTCTTACATCCCACAGTTCAGCTCAGCGTTACCCGATTTACTTGGTCCTTTGCCTGTGTCAAGCCTGAAATTCATCCTAAATTCATCCAGTGCATGCAAACCACGAGGATAGGATGCAGTTTGGATGACGCAGCGAGGGACAGACGAATGGGAGGGACTCTCTTAAAAACAAAGAGGACCATTCCCGTCCACAGAAACAGGGTGGAAAGAGACAGACACCAACGAGCTCTGCCGTGAGGGACGGCCACTCCAGCGCCCACCACGGCTGCACAGCGGGCCTGGATGGCTGCAGGAGATTTTGGGAGCTCAGGGAAAGGCAGCAGCTGCCCCATCCCTGTGTGCCCTGAGTCCCTGAGTCAGCAGCACCCACAGCTTCACCTTCCCCCTGCTCTCACACCTTCTGTCCAGCAAGAGGAGAGGCTAAAGCTGTGCAAATCCAGCAGCAGAGACAAAACAGAGACAGGAAACACCTGGGCTCGGTACTGAAACATTCCCCACCTGCATCTTCTGGTGTCTCTGCTCCAGACACCAGCAAAGCTCTGGCCATGAAACACCTGCCCAAGCCCTGGTTGTGCTTCCTCAGAGGAAACCAAATTCTGGCACTTTCTGCCCCACTTTTATGTCTGAGTACAAAAAACCCTAAACGGGCTACAAGCATCAATCAAATCCGACGTAAAAATGCAGATGTCTTAAAAAGTTACAAGCCTGCAAGTCCATAAAAAAATACAGCTAAAATGCAGCCAAAGCCCAGGCGTTTTGGGAAGTTCAGACCTAGTGATGGGAGGGCAGAAACTGCTTCCTCTGCTGGCTTTTCAAACGCACGCTCACTGTTCTGCAAAGCCTAATGGCAACAGGCACCAGGGGACTTTTTTGGCTTCCAAAACCCCTCTCCTGTGCATGCAGCCCACACACTGGGACTGGGCTTAATGAGCAGGAATTTGAAAGCCGACTTCGACAGAGGCTAAAAACGAGCTTAAGTTTTCATGTGCAAAGTCAAACGCAAAAGTAAGTAAGTGGCAGGCAGCCCGAAGAGTAAATGAGACTGTTACATCTTGTGTCTAATGAGTGACACCAGGTAACGCTGGCAAATTGCTCACCTAGAGACAGCATCAGTGAATTTCTGATGGATGAACAAGCCTTTTTTTTCCCCTCATCAGCGCACATCACAGTGAATGATGGAGCATGTTTTCCTGATGGTGCTGGGGATTGTCACAATCATTTGCTAAATCCGGTTCTGCCGGTAACGCCGTGGCAGGAGAGCAAAGTGGCGCTAAGTCAAACCCGCAGCTGACACAAGCTGGAAAAGCTCCCCAAGGGTCAGCCAAACCCAGCTGAGGGGCTCCCACCCTTGGCTTTCCACAAACACCATCCTGAGGATAATCAAGGTGCACGAGACAGGGCGACAGCACAAATGGGCAACGTGAAACCACCGGAGAGGCTTAGAGAGAGAGAGAGAGAGACGGTTCCACACAGGAGAACACGCAGATCATGGCTGTTCTGCAGCCAGAATGAGGTGAAAAATGCAATGTTCTAGGGGTGCTTCACCCAAAACAGGCCCTGAAAGCGCCACCACGTCCAGCACTGGCATGGCCCCTGCCCGGTGTGGCCGGGCCAGGCAGCCGGCGCTGCCCGTCACGTGGGGAAGCCTCACGGCTGAGCTGCGATGCGTAAAAGGATTTACAGATGTAAAGCCACATCTCGATAACGCTTGGAACAAATCCCTGACATTCTTCACACAGCTCTGCACTAACAGGTTAGGCTCTAGCAGAGTGGAAACGGCAGCTCCCCGCTATTTCCACGTCTCCATCCCCGTTAACTGTTTGAAGCCTCTGCCCCTCGGAAGCAAGGTGGATGGAGCTGGCTCGGCGGAGGCAGGACTCTCCGTGCTGACAATTATTCTCCATTCAGGACTAGCCATTTGCATGCAGTTCATTTGTGATGCAGAAAAGCTTGAACCTGTCATTATTGCTTGGCATCAGTACAGTGCTGTGAAAAGACACCGCTCGGAACATGCGCACAGCGCTGCACCCTATTTTCTTTAATCTAGGCTAAAATGACAATGAGGAAAAGCAGGAGGGAGGGAGGGAGGAAGACTAGAACGGGGAAAGCATCATTTCCACTAACAGGAGTGCTTCTCTGACAAGCCAGGCACAGGTACTGCAAGCAGAGCTCCAAAGGGTTTGGATGATCCCGGCCAGGCTGAAAGCGAGGGGCTCCCCCAGTGCCAGGACACGCAGGTGACATTGGTGCAGCCCCCTCTGAACAGCTGCAATCTGCTCAGCGGGACTATCCCCCAGAAAGGCTCCAGGAGCCACCATTTTGCTGTACAACACACTCTGGCCAAGCAGGAGATGCCCAGGGGTCCTCCCTGACACATGCCCAGCACAGCCTCCCCCTGCTGTCCCCAAGCACAGAGAGATGGGGGTGGCAGACAAGGCAGAGGAGCAGATGGAAAGGAAAAACCCCTTGAAAGCTCGCTCCCCATGGCTATTTCCTGTCTCTTCCCAACAAGCAGGGATCACAAATGTTTCCTCTCCAAGGCCACGCTGCTGCACTGTGTGGAGAGGGGGCAGTGCCCTCCTTTGCCGAGGGGAGGGCTGCCAGGGAACAGGGATGGAACGGCTGACACCCTGGAGGGGCCTGGGGGACAGTGGGGGACACTGCCAGGCAGCTCCAGCCCCCAGCCCCTTCATCAGCAAACGCTCCAGGCCCCCCCACGTACGCTGATATTTGTGGCCATCTGTGTTCCGGACGGTGCCAGCACCCAGCCTCTCAACACCTCCCCGATCCAGCACCCGACACCAGGCACAAAAGCACAAAAAATCCCAGCCTTGGCAGACGTGGACCAGCCCGAATGGTCAAAGATCAGCTCAAGCCCTGCCTGTAGCCAAGGCTTTAACAGCTCTGTCAGAACGTCTGTCAGGAACTGTTCTCGCTCCGCAGCGTCTCCCTGTCATGTCAACATCCAATTGCTTTTGGCTAACAACTCGACCTCCGTGACTGCTTGTGGCGAGACACTCCAGATCCCCACCACAAGTGCTGTGGAAAAGCATTTCCCGGTGCCAGCGCTGGCCTGGAGTCGCCCCTGTCCGTGCTGAGCCCCGTGCTGCCTCACCGGAGGAGACCTCTCCGCCCCCAGCCCAGCCCACTCCGGGAGGAGGCAGCTCCGCGGTGCGCAGGTGATTTAGGAGCCCAGATCCCATTACGATTCATTGCCAGCAGGGAATCCAACTCCCTTGTTACCTTTCAAATGAGCAGAGCTACACATGAATATTAAACACCACCGCGTTCTAGTCCCAGGGAAAAAAAAAGCCAGTCTTTGAGAATCCCTCATTAAGATGCACTGGACGCCTTGCACAGGGAGCCCGAGAGCCAATTAAGCAGGACTGTAACAACCCTAAAACGAAGCCGTGCCTCGTCGGGTTCCAAGCATTTGGTGGAGCTGGTGCGGGTGCTCTCCCCACAGCGCCCTGGATGATCCCAGACCTGCCCCCAGCCCGTCCCAGAACACGGCACCGCTGCCGGAGCCATCGGCCAGGAGACACTTCCCACCTCCCTGCCAGGGACAAGGCTCTTCCCAAACCCATTCCCCTTCCTGCCAGCTCCTCGCCTCCCTGCTCTGCTTCCAGCACCTTCAGCAAAGTTTATTTGCTGACTTTCAAACCCCTTTATTTCCACTCTGGATCAAGGTAACACGATCGGACAAGCCTGACGCGGCTCCTGACTTCGGAGGGGCTCTCTCCTCATTCTGCGCCTCATCCTCATCCTCCCCTCCTCTGCCCAAGCCCTTCTGCCTGTGCCAGCATCCTCTGCTCAAAATCAATTTCTATATTTCAGATACAAAGGTTGTTTTGCTTGAAGAATGAAGCTGCCCTTCACAGAGGTAATAGAGAGATCAATACTAGTTACATCGAGTTTCCTCGTGAAAACGAGGAACTGCTGGCATTTTCCTCCTCCTTGGATCCAGCCAAGCGGATGCGGGGCCGGCCCTGCATCCCAGACCCAGGTGGGTGCTCTGCCAAAAAGCCCTGGCCCCCCACAGACCTTGGGAGTGGCTCCTCAAGGTCCCCTCTCCCTGCCAGCGACAGGAGGGGGCGGCGGGAAATGGAAGAGAAAATTGTGGATATAATTTATAATGCCTCATTAATTTGACAAATGCCGCTTCATGCGTGCTCTCCGTCAGCCCGTCACTGTCCCAGAAGCCGCTAGATCAGCAGCTACTTCAGATGGAAAATCTACCTGCAAACCCTGCTGTTTAGAGGATGGATTAATTGCCACTGATCCTCACGTGGCAGCTGGAGCTGTCCTGGATGGTGGCTGCTGCTCCTGCCCCAGGGCTGGGACCCCTGCTCAGGGCACAGCGACTCCAGCGAGGGATGCAAACCGAGATGGGGAAGGCAGGTGTCACAAACAGCTCGCAGAGAAAGCATTTGACCAGCTGTAATAGCTCCTTACCAAGGCTTTTGTACAGAAGCAATCCCATAGGAAATACTTCTTTGCCAAAATGAAGCTTTTGTGGAAACTTCTCATTTCAGTCACGCACTGAATTCAATTTTGTCTCCATCTGAGAGAAAGTTTCCTTTCTTCAAATCTCTCCTGCCCACAGACTGTTTGTTTCTCTACTGGAAAAGCAGTGAGATGGAAAGGGAAAAAGACGCTGGGCTCAGGTGGATCCTGCCCAACACACACCTTGAGCTTCCCCCTTCCCTGGGAGGATTCCATCAGCTCCCACCCCAGCGATATTTTGGGCAGAGCCAACAGGAGACGCAGGGGGCACCCAGGAAGGGAACTGGTCAATCCTTCCAAAGCCAGGCAGCTCCAGCTGAAATCCTACTGAGCCAGACTGAGCTTGTACCCACACGAGCGGGTGCCCAGGATTTTAATCCCACGAGGAGAACAGGAAGAGGAGGCTGGAGAAGATGTATGTGCACAAGGCACCGCTAGCACAACTCCACTCACTCTGTGTTAAATAACTCTTCCAGGGCATGAGTTAAATGGCAGCACTGAGCAATCAGGGGGACAATAAATCCCCAGTTATAAATTCTGGCACTAGACTGAGATGAAAATCATCATCCCTGGCCGGCCACAACTGGTCCTGGCTTGGGGAGCAGGAGCTTGGGGTGCAGGCCAGGAGGGAGGAATGTCTGCTCCAGTGTGAGCCTTCCAGCCCCTCTCACCCTCCCCAGAGGCTGCTTCTCCCTTTGTGCCCCACTCAAAGACCCCAAACATCCCCAGGTGCTCCCTGGGGTGGTTTCAGCACAAATAGGGACTCAAGTTCTGCTCGGTCCTAAAGCAAAGAGACTGAATTCCCTTTCCAGAGCTCCTGGGGTGTCCTGCTGGCCTTGGCCTTGGCCTCACATCTCTGCAGAAACACCAGCCAAGGAGACAACGCATTCCCAAAGGGCTTCCAGCAGAGGGAGGGATACAAGGTGCCACCGATTTACCTCGCTGAATCTCAGCTCTGCCTGCTGCAGCAGTTATTTCCTGCAAATATATTGCACTGTGGGATGCCTGCGATATTTTATAAAGTTAATAACTTTTTTTTAATTGGATGAGTTTATAGAATCGTGCGAGCAATTAACAATAATTACGTTTAAGACACTTAAATTCCAGGATGCACCACAAACACTGGAATATTAAGCTATAAAAACCCTCAATTGTACATTCAAATTACATTAAGGGTCTGTTGGAAGGAACACACTCTCAAGTTTCAAGAGCCCCACTCTGTTCTGCTTATACAATGAGCTTACATCAGATGTTGCAGCAGCAGCCCTGTCCCCATCCTCATTCAAAGCCTGGGCACCACACGGATGCCTGGACACGCTGGGCACGGATAACACTGCCCAGAAGCCCCAGCCCCTCTGGGTGGTGAGGCCCAGGACCCAGGGGAAGCGTCCCCTCGGCCTTCAGCGCAGCCACGGCCGCCGCAGCGCCGGCGCCGCTCGGGGAAGGGAGTCGGACCAGTGCCTATTTCATTTTAATCACCAGGTGCCAAACTAAATTATTGATGTCGGTTCTCAGTGACAGGTAGGGCATTTTATCACCGCGCCTTTAATAATGCAGGAGTCATGATCCTCGGCGCTGAAATGTCAGGCAATTCTCAGGTTGCCCTCGCCACGCCGGCAACGCTTCCCCATCCTGCCCCTTCCTCGCTGCCGCCGAGGGCTCGCCACCAGCGCCCATCTGCTCCCCGACAGACAGCACCCGCAGCACCCTGCTCACGCTGCCCTCCCGTGGGACCCATCCCCAGCCCAGCAGGAGCCTGGCTGGCGGCACAGACAGCAGGAAGGTGGCCAGGTGAGAGAAGGGACGAGCAGAGCCTGGCACCTCTGAAAACCAACCCCGAACGCCCCGCTGCAGAAGGGAAACCCCCGCCGAGGAGGGCACGCGCCCTCCCCGTGCCCCACGCTGCGAACTGAGCCATTTCACACACCCTGGCCACCAAAAGGGACAGCTTCAGAGCCACCACGGCTTCAGGCTGAGGAACAATAGCTGGCTCATGTCTCCATTTTGAGCCGTGCACACGCAGCTGGCGCCTGCCTCTGGGAGGGAAAGGGGCTCTCCAGAGCCACGCAGGGAGGGATGCTGTGGGAAGCAGGATGTGCTCGGGAAGGGGAACAGCAAAGATCTGGACATGGGCAGCACTCCAGAGGGAGATCAGCACGACTGGCAGGGGCAGCCCAGGGTGAGAGAGCCCACCTGAGACAGCTCTGATCCAGCTCAGGGAGCTCTGATCAGCTCCCCACAAAGCAGCAGAGCCAGCAGCCAAGCCCAGGTGACACAAAGCACGGGGGATGACAGAACCAGCACCAGGGATGAAGGGACACTGCCAGCAGATCCCGTGCCAGGTGCAGGTGGCTCCTGTGAGGGTCAGGGGCTGGCTGAGCAGAAGTGGCCAGCACTCTGCCCTGCCTCCAGACCCTCGCTGCACCCAGCACAGGTTTGCTCCAGCCTTTGTATTCCAACAGCACAGCCTGACATTTACAGGGGGAAGTTTTATTCCTGCTGTAAATAACCTCTAATAGTGTAGGTCATTACACTAATTACAGAAGATAATTAATTTTCCGATTCTTGTTAGGCCGCTGCATATTCCAAGAAGAGCGCAGTTCATTATTTTCCCGTGCAATTATGACCTCCCTCTCCTTCCCCTGCCAGCCCCGCCTTCAGGATTTCAACACTTTGTCAAGTTGTTTATCATGCAGCCACGGAGCTGTTGTGAAGCTGAGGAGGCGCAGGGGCTCCTCTCTGCCTCCCACCCCACCACGGGGACCAGGAGAGCTCTGGGCGTGCTGCAGAACCTCCTCTCAACCTCAAACGGGCCCTCACCGACACTCCTTGGCCAGGACAGGAGGATTCCAGCAGGATCACACGCCCTTCCTGCAGCTGCAGCCACGTGCTGGATGCAGGAGAGGTGCACAAGGCCACACATCTCCCAGAGCCATGGGGATGTTCCAGCAGCCGAGGAGGGCACAGCCTCACCGACAGCAGGAACACTCTGTTCACTTGCTTGGAAAAGTCCCCTCCAAGAGCCCGACCTGGTGCTGATTAATCTGCAGCAGATTGATGATGGTTCTCCCCGTGCAGCGCTCGTTACCGAGCCCAGCCTGGGAGCAGAACATCTGCAGGACCTCACTGCACCACGGGGCTCGGTGTAGGGGCAGCCACCGCCTCCCACGCACCGACAGCACAATAAAAACACCCTGGCACCAGCAGCTCTCGCAGCTTTATCACCCTCACCCTGCCCAGGACTGCAAACCACGGCAGTAAAACACTGCACAGTGCGGGAGCTGTGGGATCTGCTCTCCCAGGAGCCAAGGACTGACAAGGAAAAAGCAGCTTCTCCTTGGCCAAACACCTATGGAGAGACAGCTCTGGCTGCAGGAGTGTGCCAGATCCTGGCTGCTCAGCGCTGGAGGCCGCCTGGCTCTCCAGCCACGCTGTAAATCTGGGTATCAGACGGGTTTTAGTGATAATCAATTGTAATAACTAACATGGATCCCCTGACCAGATAAGTGGAATATTGTAAGTCCAGCTGCAATTAGCAGGGGCAGATGGATGGGGGTTAAGGCAGCAGTCCGGGTGTTTTCCTGTTCCACCAGCTGCTCGGTGCCCACGATGCCTTTCCATTTGCCCCTCCATGAATTCACCATCAGAACCCTGTAGTTGTGACCTGACACCCACCACCTTGCCAGGGGAGCCAGCAGAGAGGGAGGCTGCCTTCACCTGGCTCAGGTGACAGGGGGAACCTCGCTGTGATGGGACACTCAGCAGGTCTGGGGGTGCAGCCCTGCATCGGAGGGGCCTGGGCAGGGCAGCTGATAACACACACACACACCTGCTGTTAGAGCAGAGAGAATGAATTTTTAAAAGGCACATAAACCCCTGATGCTCCAAGGCATCAGCTGAGCGCTAAGGAGGATTAGCGGGAAATATCTCCCGTGGAAAGCTTATTCCACATGAATTCCACTGAAGGGATCCTTTCATCTCCCCCTGGAGCATCTCTTCCCCTGGCCTGATGCGCCTTGGCACTTGCTGAGCTCCTGGAAGGCGCTGGCTGCCCGCAAAGGTTGACAGCTGTCTCCGTTACGATGCCGCCTCCTGACTGACGCCGATGTGACAGGCAGCGTGACACGGCCCAGACAGGACAGTTCTCCATCCCCGGCGGGACAGAGCCGTTCCTGAGGGGACAGCGATCCCTGGGACACGCAGGCACCGTGCCTGGCTCCGGGCAGGTGAGATGGGAACGTGTTTCGCTCCCCGGCTGAGCGGCACAGTGAGGATTTGCAGCTCAGCCGTCGGTGCAGCCCAGCACTGGGGGCTCCACGGAGCTCTACACTTCCCCACCATCTGCTTGGAAAGGGAATAAAACCCTGCCCTGGGCATTCCCTGGCAGCTTTTCCTGCCCAGCATCTCTCGGAGCACTCGCCCTGCACCGAAACGCCTACAAGGAAGCATCAGCTGCCCCTCAGAGCCAAAGGAAGGGAAAGGGTTAAAAGGAGTGCCATCTCCCCTCTCCTTTGCCTTGGAAGGAGAGGCACTGAGTGCATTAAAATCTGGGTTAAAAATGGCTCTGCTCTACCTATCTTATCTTCTTTGTACTAAAAGCCCTCAAAGAGCGGCAGGTTTTCACGCAGAATTTTCCCGTCTAATCCCCTTTTGTTAGCGCTGATACTGGCATTGCAATACAAACCTCGTCCGGGCGATTTAGGAGGGATTACACGCCCTCAATCCTACAGCATGTGGGAGAAAAATGTTTCCTCAAATCAAATTTTACACAAACCAGTATTTGAAAATAATCAAAGCGCAAATCCCCGCCGTGGGGATTTCTGGAGGGAGGTGAGCGGGGGGCGGGAGGCGGCAGGAGCTGGTGCCACCAGCACCAAGACACGGCGCCAGGGCACCCTGTGCCCACAGGGCCAGACTGACACCAACTCAGAGCACGCCAAAAAATAACCCACGCTGTGACCCTGGACAAGAGATGCTCAGAGACACGGGCAGAGTGAGGGCTTGGGAGCTGCTCCTCAGCCTCTTCCCCTGCCAGGTGGGCAGCAAGAGGGCACGGAGAACCAGTGCCACTCCAGCCAGGCAATAACTCTGCCTCCTGCACGGCCAAATGTGCTCTCCAGGGCTCTGCACATGTGTGTTTGGCTCGGCTTTCCCGATGAAATATTGCTGGTGCCGCTCCTGTAATATATATGTCACAGATGCAACCTCATTTTATCGATCTCTCCCGGCTGCCGGGATATCCAGAGTGGAATTAATACGTCTGTATCACCACCAAAACAAAAAAAAAATAAAAAAAAGGTAAAGCCCATCTGACAGTTTCAATTAAGGAAGCGTGAAAAGCGATTTGCGTAAGAGGCTGGGGCTTGGCGGGGGAGAGCGGGGCAGCCCGCGGGCAGCGTGGCTGTACACTCACATCTGGGTAAGTGAAGTGATTTCCTACAGGAAGTGATGGAGGCCAGACCCACGTCGGGGCCGTGGCTGTCTCCGCCTGACGAGCCCCCCCAGCCCGCCCCGTGCCTGCTGTGCCACCACGGCACCCGGCGCCACAGCGGCACAAGGACCGACGGAGGTGCCGCAGCCCCCGGACCTCCTGGGACAACCTCCAGGAGAGCTGCATCCAAACTAAGCATCAGAAAACAGGGGAAAAAACCACTTTCCTGCAGAGCTCCCTGCGGTTCTCCTTCCAAACTCCTTCCCTGCGCCTCGCGAGAACTCTCAGGCATCCTGAGCATCCCCAGCGTGCAGCCCCTTCGCTGTGCGCTGTGAAAAGCCCAGCACAGGCACCGGGAAAAGCCCGGCACGCCGCCGGGGGATGCCCAGGTGACACAGCTCCCCCTCCCCTGGCATTTCAGGAAGGGCAGCAGGGAGCGGGAGGCCCCGGGATCGTGGCACTTGTCAAGCAAAATTACATCCCCACATCCATCGGCTCCCGCCGGGCCCGCGGAGAGCTGTGAAATATTCATGTTTCTGCCACTCACAGGAGAAGGTCCCCTCAGTGCTTCCCCTCCTCTCCCACCGCTTCGGAGCAGAATCAGGGAGGGAAGGAGGGAGCGCTGCCATCTCCGTGCCCTTCGCATCCAGGTGCCACCACCTGCCCCAGGTCCTTTCAGGCTTTTCAGCTCCACTCTGAGGCAGAGTGGAAACCCCAGATGAGCAGGGCATTCGGGGCATCCCTGCCGTACACAGTCCCCTACAAACCCAGATCTCAGCCTATGGATGCAGAGACACCGCATCAGCTCATTTCTCTCCCCTTCCCCCTGATTTGGGGCAAAGCTCTTAACTCCACCATAAAATTAAAAGTCATGTGTCCAGATAAATCAATTAAGACCTTGTTTGCAACACCTACAGCTCAAGTCCCCCTGATCCGGGGTCTGGCCAGCTGTCGGAACATTTGGCTTCTTCTCAGCAGGACACACAACAACACACGAGTGCTTAAAAGCACTCATCTACCAGAGGAGTAAAGCCCCTTCCTAATCCACTCCCCCGCTGAACGTGGGGCTGCCGGGTGGTCCGCAAAGCCGCTGGCCCCCAGAAGAGGGGAGGACAGCCTGCTGCCCCCGGGAAGAGGAGGAGGAGCAGCAGGAGCTGCTGGGAGCCCCTCTTGTCCAGCCGGGTTCCCTTTGAAACCTGTGGTTCCCCCAGCTGCCCCGAGCATCCTTTGCCTCCAGGCAGCTCCTGCCCAGCAGCACTTTGCCATGTCTGGATGCTGCTCAGAGCATCACAAAGTGCTGAATGGGTCAGTTCAGACACCACAGGCAGAGAACCAGCCCTGCTCAGTCCCTGGAAGCCAGGCTGGCACCGCAGGCTGCCAACATGAGCCCCCTGCGGTACCCGGGGCTGTTCATCACTGCTGCCACACCAGGAGAAATAAAGATGCAGGTGAATTAGAAATCAAACCTCGAGTGGAGCCTGCTGGCTCTCCTCTGGCACAGCAAATGGAGACCCCCTCCCCAGTCTCCCTGGACTCCTGCAAACCAGCTGCTGCTCACACCGGCACCGACCTCGCAGCGCTTGGATGCCTTTGGCTTCCACGTCCCAAGCAGGGCACACACATCACCCCTGCAGGCCATCCTCTCCCTCATTAACACTCTTGGGTTGTGTTAAAGCAGAACAGGAAGACCCAGAATCACACAGTGCCCAGTGTGGCCTCCTGCTCGTGCCAGCCTGGAGGTGCCAAAGGTACCTGCAGGTCCCAGCCCTGCACCTGGGCACTGTGAGAGTGGGGGTCTCAATGTGCCAGGTTTTGGGAATCAGCCTGGAAGCTCGGATTTCCACACAAGCCATGGGCTCACAAGCTCCAGACCTGCTGCCTCCGCTCCTTCCTTAAATCCATGATTAAAACACAGCTTTACAGCTTTAACACTTCTGGAGAGTAAAGCCGATATTCCTGGAATCCGTGGCCATTCCCTGCGTCCAGGCACACCTCCCCTGGGAGCCCAGCTGCTCCACCCTTCCCAGGGTGCTCCCCAGCATCACCAGTGGTGTCACACCTCTGCACAGCACCCCCACAAGAATTCACTTAATTTCAAGAGTTTCATCTCCTTCCCTTCCCTCAAGTCCCCCCTGTGAAGTTTCCTGTGTTGGACTCGAGGGATAAAAAAAAAAAAAAATATGAGGAGAGAAAAAGGTAAAACACAAGCACAGAAAATCCCACAGCAAAACAAAACAAAAAACCCTCACAACAAACTACGTCCCTCCTGGCAAAACCCAGAGCACCGCTTACACAACATCTTTACTTGCTCCATTATTTATAGGGCAACTGAAACATTTATTCCTACACGGAACTACCCAGTGTGCCGGGGAAGGTAACAATGGAAATCCTCCTGGAAGAGGTAACTCCATGAAATCCTCCTGGAAGAGGTAACTCCACAGTGAATCAATAAGCAGGGCAGCAAAATTGCTATTAATTATGCTTGCTGGGAACTCCGTCCCGCCCCAGCACTGCCTCTTTCTTCAATCAAGGAGAAGAAACGCTGGCTGCATAAAATAAACCCCATCCTGAGCACTGGTATGAAATTAGTTTCAAAGTCAAAGCCATCAGGTTCCAGAAGGTCACATCCCAAACCAGCCAGTCCCAGACCCTCAACACTTGCAGGGCCACAGCTTGGAGATGGTTCACAGGGTCAGGAGCTCCCTCACAACCAAGATTTTTGCCATTGAGCCCAACCCTTTCCTAAGACATCGAGCCTGACCCACCCCACCTCAAAGACCAGGAAGAGCTGCCAGAGGCTCTTGGCAAAGCCTGGTGGCATTGCCATGCTCCTGTCAACACAAACAGCTGCACCCCCTGCCCCACAAACATCTTTCTGTGGCCACAGATTTTGTGGCAGGATGAAGTAATTACTGATGGGCTATGGGCAGGCCAGAGCCCGACTGTCTCAGAGTAAGGCTAATCAATAGCAGGTCATCAATAGGCCAATCAATCACCTCTGCTAAGAACTGTATTCCAAGGAGGCCCAAATCCCATTACTGGTTCTTGGGGCAGACCCCAGCGCTGGGTCCCCAAAGGCGTGGCCGGATTAAGGGCAGCGTAATCTGCTATTCGGGGCACGCAGCACACCAGCCTGGTGCCAGAGCTCACAGCTGGGCCTGCCCTGCCTGCGAGGAGCAGAGTTAAAAACCAAATTAAATTAACCCAGGCCAGGAGCCAGCTCGGTGCGGGCTCGGGGAGGCTGCTGAAAATGAGGGATGTGGGGAGTGATGCACCTGCGAGAGAGGGCAGCTCTCTCCCTGAAGGACACGGCGCTGTGCCGTGGTGCCAGGCAGGACCAGAGCCGTGTGCCCCTCAGTGACAGTCCCTACTGCAGTACCAGGACAAGGGCAAAGGCATCCCTGTGCCCAGGAGCTGCACCGTCAGCATCCTCAGCAGCCTCCTCCCTTCCGGGTGCCAGCGATGGCCGGCGTCCCAGGACCAGCAGGACACGCCATGCTGGAGGTCTCCCCTGCTTTAATAGGATCTGTCGTCTGGCAATCTAATTTGATCGAGGAAACCTAATGAAAACAGGCCCTGGTCTGCAGCACGGATTAGCCCAATCAGCCCAGAGTGGCTACTTTATTGTTCAGCTCCCTGGCACCAGCTGTGCCTGTGTGCAATCAGCCCTAAGAGCCATCAGGCTGCATCCGCCCCAGCTGCCCCAGCAGCCTCCAGTCCCAAAGCTCCGGAGCAGGGGGTGCTCCGGTGCGGGACTTTGACACCCACGTGTGAATCGGGCACAAGGACAAGCACGGATCCCACTGATAAGGAAGCATCTCCCCCAACAGAGGTTTTCATTAGCTCTAAGGGATGTCCCTGGGTTAAAACCAAATCCCATTACTTAGGAGAACAGCGTGTCTGGTGCTGACAGGCTGCGTTGTGAGTGCCCAGAGGTATTAATGGGGCAATGTGCCCCATGACAAGGCTCATCTGTCCCCTCCAGACCCCAGTGTTGGGTCCCCAGGGCTCAGAGAGGCAGAGCAGACCCACACACAGCATCAGAGTCACCCCATCCCGTTCCACTCCCTGCCATGGGCAGGAACATCTTCCACTACCCCAGGTTGCTCCAAGCCCCGTCCAACCTGGCCTGGAACAATTCCCAGGATGGGGCAGCCGCAGTTTCTCTGGGCACCCTGTGCCAGTGTGGGTGGAGGAATGGGGTGGAAGAGGACAGGAGAGTGAAGAAAAGCACAGAAAACACCCAGACCATGGCAGTCCTGAGACTCCTCATCTGGGGACCTCCCTGGCAGCACGAGCACAGGTCCTGTGTGGGTCCCTGCTCAGGCTGGCACTCAGGGAGGCAGAGGGGAGCTGCTGAGGGTGGCAAAATACCTGCACCAGCAGGGACTGTCTCCGTTTCCCTGCACACATTTGCTCACCAGAGCAGACATGGCAGATGCTCAGACGTTCAGCCCCACACGTTCCATCACACGCACTCCGGCGGCGCCAGGAACCGTGCGAGGAGCAGAGGTTGTGGCACCCGTTTGTGGCCACCATCCAGCACATCAGGGTCAGGACCACCAGTCCCAGCCCCATTTCACACACACAGGGGAGGAGCAGGAGGGAGCGCTGCTGGAAATGACAGCGGCACTGTGGGCAGGACCTCGAGACGTCTCCCCAGGTGTGACACCACAGGGCACCCCGGCACTGCCACCTCCAGCAGCACCTGGGGCTGGGATGAGTCCCAGGGCAAGGGCCAGATGTGCTGGCAGCTCAGGGGGGTTTCTCAGCCTCTCTCCAGCCCCAGGTCAGTCCCCTCCCCACACGTGGGATGCAAACCCAGGACGGCAAAGAGGCGGGAGGGTTTAACCAAGCGGGAGAACCTCCAAGCACAAAGTGCTGGCAGAGAAGTGTGAAGCTCCAGGAATTACAGCCCCGAGCCACCTGGGACACGTGCGTATTGACTCAGACCCGAGCCTTTAATAAGGCAGCTAACAGCATTGCTTTTACATTCATCCCTCTTACAAGCTGAACATGCCCAGGACAAGTTCATGTTCCAGCTACAGCACTCGCCGGGCTCAACCGAGGGATTACCCAGCCTTGTAGCTACAGCTCGCTCCTCTCCCCTTTCTTCCCTCTCTCTGTTCTGCCTCGGTGTCAGGTCAAGCAGCTCTTCCCTCTCTGTGTTTTGGTGTGTGCTCTGCCTGCAGATCACACACCTGCCCCAGGTGAGATGCTCCTGCCCTCTCCCTCTGTAGCTGCCGAGGAGCGGGGCGCGCATCACCGCTCTTTTCAAGTCCCTTTAAAAGATTCGCCTAAACGTCCCCGCTACTGCCAGACGGGCCAGGAAAGCTCCCCAAAAACTCTGCACCTGCGCTCCAGAGCCACTGGCGCTGACACCGCCAGCACGGCTCAGCAGATTAATGTCACAGCCGCGCCGCACAAATGTCTGCTGATGGAAAAGCGATGGCAAAGGGCAGGAGGAGACTTCGCACGGACATTAACAGAGGCTGGAGTACATTAATATTATCGACGGGCTGTCAGCGAGGCTAAAGAGGCTGTGCCAGCCCTGAGCAGGGGACGGAGGCGCGGCAGCGGCGCGGGGACACGCGGCAGAGAGCGGCTGGGGACCGCGGGGTGCTGGGCGGGAGGGGAGCGGTGGCAGCGCACAAAGACGGTGGCCTTGGGAGCGGGGCTGCGGGGACACACGGCACAGGGGCCAGAGGAGAGGGGAGGCAGCCGGCGAGCGCCCTGACCCGTGAAGGAGCGGCCCCGGGAAGGGCCCTCGGCCGCCCACATGCTCGCTGTCAGCTCCACGCAGGCCCTGGCCCTGATGCCTTCGCCTCCCCTGCCTCGCCAGGCTGCCCGCGGGGGACGGAGGGCGATGCTCGGGCACGGTGGCACACTCTGGGGAGCACCTCCCCGTGCCCACCGCCCTGGGGACACTCGGGGGGACACGGCATCCCCGTCCTGCTCCGTCCCCAGCGGCCCCGGCTTCAGGCGACGGCTCCGTGCCAGCGGCGGAGCGTGGTCCTACGGCAGCGCTGAAATACGGCGGTGGGAAGTCCCCTACTGCTCCCTGTGTAGCATTTTATCTTAATAACATTTTATCTTGGATGACAAGCCTGTATAATGTGGTTTAAAAGCCACGGCTACGCTGACACCAGAACGGGGGGCAGGAAAAAAGCTCTTTTCTCCCGTCTAATACATTTGCTGAGGTCACAACTTGCGAACCTCTCGCTGTATCTCGCTCGCCAAGCTGGGAGCTGCTTTGTAGAGCAGCTCAGAGGCAGCGGCGGGAGCTCAGCCCTGCTCCTCCCTCCTGCTCAGGGTTCCGGCTATAAAGGCTCCGGCTCTCGCTTTACTTTGCAGTTTTGGCTGGGGGAGGTCTGTCCTTCGCCCCCTGCTCCGTGCACTGAGTGCTGGAGGCTTTGAAGGGGGAGCTGCGAGGCTTTGCTGCAGCCCAAGGCTGGCGGGAGGCTGAGTCCCATGGAGTGACCTGCCTGTCCCACCTGCTCAGGGGGGACAGGTAAAGCCACCTGCACCATCAGCACAGCCCTTGCACGGCCCACACTGCCTCCAACAGGGCCACCCCACACCACACTGACCATCCCGGGGCCACCACATGGATCACCACTCCTGCAGCACCCAAATTTCCCGGGCACGGTGTCCCTGCAGCTGCAGGCGCCGCAGCGATGCTGCACAGCACGGCATCATTAGGGAGACAGCAATTCTGGTCTAATTGCCAGCGGTTCACAGCAAACATGGCAGGCTCTGCCTGCTCGGAACAGAACCGTGGAATCACGCTAAAGACAAAGGATGCCCGAAAGAAAGAGCAAAAGCAGACCTTAAACCAGAGAGGGGACAGCAGCACACGGCCAGGTTGACTTGGGGAGGGAGAAGACACTGACCCAGCAATGAGGGTTAAGCTCTTCCTGTGAGAGCTAATTTCAGGTCAGGCAAATCCTGCTGACAGATTATTTTTCACCTAAAGCGTTCAGATCGGTGGCTCGGCCACCACAGCGCCGCAGGACCTGGAGAGCAGCTGGAGGAGCTGCTGGAAGTGCCGTGGCCCAGGCTGGACAACAGGACAGCCCTGTCCCTGGCCAGGACCACGAGCAGACCCCTGCCCCACGCTGGCGTCCCCCTCACACCAACAGCAGCCAGAGCAGCCCAGCAGCCTTCACCAAAACCCAGGTAAATCCCACTCTGTGCAGCCACGCTGGAGGTGCCTCAGGAGGGACGGGGGTCTCCCCCCACCCCAGGCTGTCACTCTGTCACCTCTGCTTTGCTGTGACAGACAGACAAGCCCCAGCTCTCAGGACCATCAATTATTCACACGCACTATTTCTGAATATTGATGTTAAAAGCAAATTCCCGGCTTGCCCCTCGCCTGCATCTCCAAAGGGATCCTCACGCCACAAGGACCCACGTTCCTGAGGAGCCACTGGGGGCAGGGACACATGGAGGGACCTTCACTGCCACCAGCGGGGTGTGCTGGGGTCTGGGGTCTGCAATTCAGGGTAGGATAAAAAACCCCCGGGGTTGGGGGACATCCTGTCCCGCTCCTGAGGGATTCAGCCCGGCCGAAGGAGCAGGGAGGGAGGTTCAGGGAATGAAAGGATATGTCTGTCAGAGACAAAAGGAGCTTGCTCTCCCCCTCACTCGTTCACAAGGAAATATTTGTAAACAAACGCTTCCTGCTTGTGTTTATCCAACTTTAAGAGACTTCAAATGGAAGCCTGCTCCCCACACTGTATCATTACCCTTCATTATTGCAATTTTCCAGGCTTTAGGTGGCTGGAGAAGGAAAACACAGGATGATGCACCACTCAGAAAGCTGCAGGAAGTTAAAATGGGAGAGAAGCAAGCCCAAGCAACGTGGTGACACCAGGCCCACGTGGTGGACACTGGCCATGCAGACCCAGCACAGCTCCTGCATCCAGGGCAGGAGAGGAAGAGCGATTCTGGCCCTTTGTGCCAAGAAAGAACAGCAAAGTGTCACAGCCACAGACACCCTGACTGGCCCAAAACACCAGGGATGCTCCAGCTGGATGCTTCTCCGGGCTGGAGCACCTCACCCAAGCCATGCCAGACCATCCTTACTCAAAAGGCCCCTCCTCCCTTGGCCTAAAGCTGCTCTGGTGATGGACTGAGAGTCCATCACACATGGACTGCTGAGGTTCCACTGACTCACTTGTCCTCAGTAGGTGCTGGAACAACCAAAGGACAGCTGGCAAATGCCCACAGGAAAGGAACACTCTTGAAACAGGGAAGGGCTCCAAAAAGAAATCTCATTTGTAGATCATTGCCTTGATATCTCAGCATTTTTTACTTCACAATTCTGTTTTATATAGCCCTGTTTATAGCACTGATATCTCATCCTGCAGATTCATCTCGGATCATCGTTAAGGTTCCTCCCCAGCTTGCAGAGATGCCTCTGCTTATCGTAAAACTCTATGTTGAAATTTCAGATTAATTAAAAGCTGTAAATTGCAAAGCCAGATGCGATAACTCACATCTTCACCCTTCCAAAAAAACCCCCACGTGACCAACCAAAAACCAGGAAAATGAGGAAAGCGTGAAAGTCTCTTGGTTTACAGCACGGCCCGTTCCCCGAGATGGGTTCAGCCCAAAGCCACGTCCCTCCACCCTCACTGTGACCCAGCCAGCGCTGCCGCCGAGGGTCCCCAGAGACACCTCGCGCGTGGCAGGGAGCGACACGCGAATCCCAGGGGTCCCTTCCCGGTGACCCCGCGGTGCCACCCCGGCGAGGCCGTGGACGACGCTGCGGCTCAGAGCGCTGGGAGAGGCGATGCTGGGGAGGGCACCGTGCCCAGGGGCCCCCGGGCAGGAGGGGAGCCCCGCAGCCACCCAAAACTCCATCTGACCAAGCCCCGCTGCCCCCGGAGCCGGGGCGATGCCGGCGGGAGCGGGTCCTGCCCCAGCGCCCACGCAGCTGCGGCAGCGCGGAGAGGGGACAGACGCCATCCCCCCCGGGCTGGGGACGCTGCTCCCCGTGCCCAAGGACATTCACGCAGCCGTGACCACCATCTGCTCGCTGGCAGTACGAGCCAGCTCGGGCTCCAGTGCCGCGGCATCGCCGGAATGCCGCACGGGGGTCACCCCCTGCTCCTGCCCTGCTCCAAATGCCACCCGGCACTCCACCCACACCCCTAAAACCACCCTGAGAGGAGGAGGAGGAGCTGTTTCCTCCAATTCCCCCCAGTTTCCAGCTGCCCACAGCTCTCCTGCGGGCTGGTGTGACTGGTGCTCCTCCCGCTGCCCTCATCCCATCACTCCCGGGCGCTCCAGGAGCGGGGCAGGCAGCAGCATCCCTCCCGTGCTGAGCTCCCACTCACTGCAGATCTCTTAATGCATTTCTTGGCCAAGGGTGAGGAGATTAAACACGCTGTAGAAGGCGAGCTGACACAAGCTGACAGACCTGAATCTTCTGCACATGCATAAGTGCCAGTCCTCGTCACAAGGATGCTCATTTGCCAGCCTCATACCTATCACTTGGGCTGGGAGTCAATCTAAATAAAGCAAATTCACTTGTTCTGAGGGGGAGAGGGAGTCGCTGGGCTGTCATAAGGTTGAACTCAGCTGGCATCATTCTAAAGTGGAAGGTGCTGCAGGAGCAGAAAGCAGAGGGTTTCCAGCCTCCCAGGAGCGAGGGGAAGGGAGTTTTGCTCTGCTTGAAAGCAGCTGAGCCAGGAGAAACCATCAGCCCCAGGCCCACGGCTGTGAGGAGCTGGGCTGGGGAGTCACAGAGTCCCAGGATCACTGAGGTTGGAAAAGTCCTCTGAGATCATCGAGTCCAACCTGACTCATAGACTGGTTTGGGTTGGAAGGGGTCTTAAAAATCATCCAGTTCCACCCCCTGCCATGGGCAGGGACACCTTCCACTAGACCAGGTTGCTCCAACACTTCCAGGGAAAGAGGATCCACAACTTCTATCCCTCTCCTTCCCTCCTACCCTCCAGCGCTTGGTTGCAAGGATTAAGACTCATTTCCAATGAAGTTTTCATTATTTTCTGCACTCCTTCTTTATTCCCCAACTCATTTGCATTACAAAAAAATTAAACAAAAGCTGCTTTTTTGAATCTCCACTCATTACTCCCATTACATTTGTTAACATCATTATCTTCAGCTGAAGATGGCAACTATTATCAAATGTTGCAGAGCTGCTGCAGACCTCTTGCTATATTACTCCGGAAAATTGCTTTAATGCTTATGCTTTTAGTGGTTTGAAAAAACCAGCTATAGCATTAGAAGCCATAAAGAAGATAAAAAAGTGCATCATTCAATAATACGTGCGTTTTTTCCCCTTTACACTGAAATATAAATACACGGAGGTAATGCAAGATGCAAAAGCTCTTCCTCCTCTTCAGTGATCCAGCACGGACCCTCTGATCTGACCCTCACTGTCTCCCTCTCCAACACTTTTCTTCAAGAAAAGTTATTACAATGAAAGCTTGGATCAAAAGGAAATCATTCTAAAGACAAAACAGTTCAAATTTTCCAGATTTTGGTAAAATATTTCTGTAAAAGGAGAAAGGCCCAGGGTGCTGAATCCCTGGATTTACCACGGAAGGAAAGCCCCAGGGGACAGGCTGAGGTGGCCCTGGCAGAGGGACGGTGGTGAGGAGGGGTCTAATGACAGAGATATGTCTCAGGGTCCCACTGCCTCCCACTTCCAGCTGGAAACCAACATGGAAAACCCTTGGAGCACTGGTGACATCTCTGCTCAGCTCGGCTCAGCTCACTGGGAGGGCGTTTTAACCAAGAAAAGGGGATCGAAAAAGACCGAGCTAAACACAAGCGTGAGGAAGCTGGAGAGGCAAGGCTTGGCAGGGCAGAATGGAACTGGGGCTTCCAAATCTGCCTTCCAAGGAAATGATGTGTCTCCAGGGTCACCAGGAAAACAAAATAGAAGAAATCCTCCCCTGTGAGGGTGGGGAGGCCCTGGCACAGGGTGCCCAGAGCAGCTGGGGCTGCCCCTGGATCCCTGGAAGTGTCCAAGGCCAGGTTGGACAGGGCTTGGAGCAACCTGGGACAGTGGAAGTGTCCCTGTGGACTGTGCTGCCCCTCACCCAGGCCATTCCAGCTCTGAGGATGTGACAGCACAGCTCAGGAGCTGGGACCACGCACGAATCCCACTCCAGCATGGCCAGAGCTGATTTACGGCAGCTGCAGGAGAGGTCAGGGTTTGATAGGCTTTCATCGATCAGCCAATTAAACCCAGGCAAAACAAACATAATGAACGCAAAAATTTACAGCCTCTGCCATGGGTTCAGGTGCAGCTGGAGCTCAACCCACCCATCTTCTCTCCTAACAAGCCAGGGCAGGCTGGGATTTTGAAGGAGACCTCTGTGGAGCGGACAGGATGTGCAGGGGCTGCACTCCTACCTGCAGCACAAATAACACTTCTAATGAGACCCAACTGCCAAAACTGAGGCAGCACAGAGGTGCCAAACCCTGCCAGAAAGGAGCCCAGAGTGTGTCTGTCCCCCAGCTCAGGCCCTGGCACGTGAAGCGTGACACCACAATGACCTGCTTCCACTACGCGCCGACACAAAACTCACACAGCCCCTGCTGGAAGTTCACGCTTGGCCACACAGCCCACGAGACCCACACAAAGAGATTTAAATTATCACTTTGTTTTCCATCAGGCTTTCGGTGTTGATTTAAGCTGCCCAAACAAATAATTACAGTCTTATCTCCATCACGCAGCAGCATTAGCCACAATTCATCATTTTTAGCTTGTTTCGGGCATTGTGTATATATGGATAAATAAAGAAGGAACTCAGCCATTCCCATTTCACAGGACCTGGCATTGCAAGATGGGCATTTGGTTAAACCTGCTCTTGACTAGAACAAAAATGTAATCCCCAAAGAACTCTGTGGGAAAGAGAAACACACGTGTGTTTTTAACAGCTTCGGGAAAAGAGACCATCAGATCTGCAGAGCTGAGGTGCAGAAATGATGCTCAGTGGGGGCACACAGGGATGTGGTCCATACCCTTCCCTTCCCCAGCCTTCAGGCAGGACATCCCCCACCAGATTTCCAGCAGTGGTTATGCAGCTGCAAACTGGAGCCGGAGCCCTCGGCACCCAGAGCACTGCAAGAGCCAAAACCTGGCTCGCCCGGAGAGCCAGGCCGGAGTTAACTATAACTCACAGGCAATCCCCAGATAAGACACGACAGGTTATGGCAGAGCTCTGCCAAGAAAGATCACGGAGATGATTATGAAGTTAATTCTTGACACCGCCGGGCGCGTGTTGTACATCCACCGTACGCAATGGCCATAGCTCCTGCTCAAACACCGGGACGTGCCAGGATGTCGGATCGATTATACAACAGCGAGCGCAGGGAGCAGCGCTAAGTACATGGAAGCGGTCCAAGGTGCACAGAGAGTTCACCTGGGGAAGGCAGCGATCGCCTCCCCGGGAGGAGCTGCGCGGTTTGAACCCTGCCCGGCAGGGGGAAAACCCACCCGGGCACCCGCAGCCCGATGGCCAGCCCTCGCCCAGGGGTGCTTCCCGAGGCCCGCTGCTCGCGAGCGCTCACGCTGTGGCGCAGCTTTGCTCCTGGGATCCGTTCGGGTGTGAAACAAGCTGTGGAAACATCGGCGCTCCTCCGCGCTCGGGAGGCGGCTGCGAAACCGCAGTGCCAAACGGGGCTGCAGCGCCAGGCTCCGGCACCCCCAGCGTGCCAGGGCCGGGCTGCGAGGCACAGGGATGTGAAATGACACACGAGGGGCAGCTCCAGCGCTGGCCCCAGCTCCTGCTGCCTGCCACACGCTGCTCCTCCCCGTGCAAAGGAGATCAGGCTTGTGGGGAGAAGCAGCTACGAGCATCAGTCAGGGGATGAAGCAGGGTCTGGTGAATGCAAAGCCATGACCAGCATGGAGTTTTCATCTCAAAACTCCCCAGGGATGAGGGAAACACAGACCTGTCCTTCCCCTTACTCCCCAAGGATAGGGAAACACATCCCAAGCTTCCCCTTGACCAGCACAGGGATGATCTCCGTGCCTGCACCACCATTTGCTTCCCCAGCCCCTTGACAGCATTTACAGCCCTCCACAGTGCCAAGCTCCAAGCACCAGGCTGGCTTGGGCAAGAGAAACCACTTCTCCTCAAGCTGAGTCTGCCTGTGAAGGGTACCCCTCACTAGGGATGCCTGGCACGGAGGGAAGAGCGGGCACGGGGAGGATGGGGAGGGGCGACAGCACTCAAGCAAAGAGGACCCAGCTGGTTGTGACATGCTCAGCCACGAAAAATTATAGTTTTAAAGCTGCTTTCAGTGGAAAGACCCAGAACAGGCAACGGAGGCTCGGGAAAGGAATATTAAACACTGCAGAAATAAAAGGTATTGCTCAAGAGAAAACATAACAAGGCTGAAACCCAGCGTGGTGCAGCCTTCAGATGAAATGGAGATGAGCTGCGAATGAATTGCTCCCTCTTAAGGGAATTTCTGGCTTTTTTAAGGAGGGAGGGCACACCCGTCCTTCCCGGCCTCGCCGGAGGGTGAGGGCGGGGTGGGGTCCAGGGATGCTCCCCAGGGCATGTGGAAGCTCCCTGCCTGGCCATGCCAGGGAACACAGCTCCTGCTGGGCCCTGCCATCCTCCCCATCACCGGCAGAGCCAGCTGGGCACCACCCCACCCTGGGGAGGGTCTGCATGCAGAAAAACAGAGACCAGGAGTCAGGGCAGAGCTTGGAGCCCCTGGAGCACAGCCAGGGGAGGGTGGTCATGGCCCCGAGGCTGCCAGAGCTCCAGGAGCGTTTGGATAACGCTCCCAGGCACAGAGAGGGATTGCTGGGGGTCTGTGCAGGACCAGGGCTTTGATGGTCCTTGTGGGTCCCCTCCAAACCAGAATATTCCGCAATTCTGTGATCCCCTGCCAATCCCCCAGCCCTGAGCAGGTCCTGCCATACCCAGCCTCTCCACGTGCCCCATTTCCTGGTGACATGTTACACGAGAATCTCAGTTTCCAGTTAAAAATAACACCAGTTTCTAACCCTCGAAGGTGCAGAAAAACGTGACCTCTAAAAATCCCGAAACTGAAAGGCAAAGCAAATGAGTCCCAAATTTGTCTACGCTATAAACGTCAATTTCTTTTTGAAAGAAATGAATGTTTTTGATGAATGTTTTCTTGAATGCCTGCTTTTGGCAGTGCTGCCATCTGTGAAAAATCTCTGCCACGCTCGCTATTAAGATTTCATTTCCAAGAAGAGCTCATAGCTGCTTTAATAAATGGTTAAAAGATTGTCAGGGGTCCAAAGGGCCAGCAGCTTGTTTACCACAAGTGGCTTCTGTCACCAAGCAAAGCACCTTTGACTGATAAGCTTAGAGCCCGCCAGGCCACATGCAGCTTCCTCCAGCCCTCCACGAGCCGCACTTTGAGAAGCACTTTAGCAATGTCGGGCACTCAGGAACCTAATCCCTATCGACTCTGAATGAGATTTACAGTCCCTGAATGGCCAGCTCGCTTTGGAGAGGTCCCCGGGTCACACCGAGCCTCGCAGAGGTTTCACCCCACATCCCCCAGCCACGGATTGGCCTTTTAACACCACTCATTAACAAAAAGCACAAACCCTCACCCCGGTGAGCCCCCAGGGCGGGCTCTGGGCTCTGAAGCAGCACCAAAAATCCTTCAGAAGGGGCTGAGGGCACATCCAGCAGCCCCAGCCCGGGCTGTGCCCACCAGGCTGGCACTGGGGAGGCCCTGCAGACACCAGACCCAGAGCAGCCCACCCCTCCTCAGGGCTGCAGACCCCACGGTCTGTGGTGTGTCCCTGTCACAGCAAAGGGCAGGGACCCGAGGAGCCTTCCCTGAGCGTGTCAGCACCAGGGCTCCACGGCTTATGAAATGGAGTCCTGAAATGGCTGGTGTATTTGTAGATCCTCTGCGTGACTGAATCAAGAGGAACAATAAGATCTTTTTCCAGATTCGGCAAACATCAGTATAATAAAAAAAATTAATTATATGCTTGAACACATGCACCAGAGCAATGCCCTGTATTTTCTCCTAATTGTTCTCCAAGCCTTGCAGAGCCACATTTAAATAAAAATGAAGCAGTTATTTAAACCGCAATTAAAGATGGAGCAATTTATTTTTAAACTTGAACCATCGTCAGCAGAGCAGGAGGGGGGGAAGGGGGGGCTGCACTGGGACCCCTGGTACCACACAGGACAGATGCCACCAGCCACTGGAGCCACACTGCTCCACGAAGGAAGGCAAAGGCACAGAGCAAAGACTTCTGACAGCCCCACAAAGGGGTGCTGGCTGCTTCCTCCCCATCCCACAGCTGCTCCTTGCTGGCACAGACCACAGCAGCCCACCCCCGACCCCACAACCCCAGTGCTCCCCAGGAAGGACGAGGATTTGGGTTGTACCCCCTGGGAAGGCTTAGCCCTGGCTC
>VZTH01001102.1:23837-41683 GCA_013397815.1 Aleadryas rufinucha | reverse complement strand
CATGGCAGGAATAATGACCGCGATTGTTTCTGCATCTGGGGATGTGCGCGGGTGCACGGGGAGGAGGGGGGAGGAGGATGCACACCCACACCACCCCCACCCCCTGCCCACGAGCCCCCAGCCCCGTTTGGGATGAGCTGGCCGGGCACAGGCCACCCTCCCGGTGGCACAAGATGCGGTGACTTCGGCTCCGCCGCAGCTCCTCTCCCTCCCAGCCCGGCGCAGGCCCCAGGGGCAGGTGGCTCAGGCTCACACAAACATGTGGTTTGGGAAGAGGTTTGACCTGCACAGCTCTCACATCACTTGGCTTTGCTGTAGCAATTACTGCCCGGGCAGGCTCCGCTCCCGGGGGAGACCTGGGGCTCAGGACAGGAGCCGGCAGCGGCTTCTCTCCGCTAGATGACATTTAAATAGAGGGATGAAAGGACAAAGATTGGGGCTGGGAGGAGAGCCTGAACGTGCCAGCAAAGCCATTTCTCAGAGCTGGCTTTGGCATTTTATTGGGATGATTCTCAGGGCTGTCCTGAGCTGGACTTTGATGGGTCCCTTCCAGTTCCGGATACGCTATGGCTCTATTCTGCTCTAGGATTTTCAAGTGGATTTTGGAGCATTCCAAGCCCATCAGGCTGCAGGTAGCAGCCTGCAGGACACTCCAGGCAGAGGGGTCACTCCCAAGAACCCCTCAGGCAAGGTGGGCCATGGCTGATCACGGGTTGCATGCCCATACAGAGCCCCCCAGCCCCCCGTGCCCAGCACCCACATTGTCCTGCCCAGGGCATGGAGAGCTGATGACAGCCTCAGCCTGAGCTGCTCCAGTGCCTTACAGAAACTCCCTTCCCAGAGGATTCCAGCTCTCTGCCAGCAGGAAGGTTTTTAAAATGCACAAAAGCATTAGAATTTAGCAAGTGTCCTGTGAACAGGGAGACAAGACCACGGTCCTTGTGATTCAGCAAGGACCCGGCTGCTCCAGGCTGGGTTCCACGGGCAGGCAGGAGGGTGCTGGGTTCAGCAAGGTGCACGAGGCACGTGTAGCACCAGGGTTCATTACAGAGCTCAGCTCCACTGCGAGCTGTGCCCCTGAACCTTCTCTGGGGGCTGGTGCTCAGCACAGAATCCTCTCGCAGGGATGTGTGGTGCACACTCCAAGAGTCTCCGAGCGACTCCAGGGAAGCCCAGACACCTCTAAGGTTCATCAGCTGCAACCCCTTCCTGCCCAGGTCATTCCTCTTCTCCCTGTGCCACCAGTGGGGTGCTCCAGGGGACTTTCCTCTTGTCCCCAATCTCCTGGCCACTGCCTGAAAAACCTCAATGTGCCACTCAGAGTGACTGGAACGACGTATCCTGGCACACAGAGTCACCCTGGGACTCGGGAGGGCCAGCAGACCCTTCCTCCACGCACCTCCTCCAGCTCATCTCTTCCTCCTCCTTCTCTCTGCACTCCCGGTGGAGATTTACATCCCACCTGCCTCCCATGGGATCTCCAGACCCTCAGGCATCCATCCCACCCTCTACTCGCCGTCCATCCCTTCCCTAGGGCACAGCTGCTCCCCAGGGTGGCTGGAGAGCCCCAGGTGCACTAAAGGATGAACCTGCCACAGGGTGCCCAAAGCTGTGGCTGCCCCTGGAAGTGTCCAGGGCCAGGCTGGACAGGGCTTGGAGCCAGCTGGGACAGTGTCCCTGCCCATGGCAGGGATGGGATGAGATGGTCTGAGGTCACTTCTAGCCCAAACCACCCCATGGTTCTCTGATCCCTGTCTCTGCTCTCAGCCAAAGCTTCCCTCTGCTGCAGACGCAGCCACAGCACAGCAAAAGCCACCAACAGCTTTGGTTTGGGACAGCCTGAGCTCAGTGTGACCAAATCCCCATTTGGGTCCTGCTGCACGGCCAGGGAGGCTGGGAGCCTGTGGAATCGGGGCACCAGGGGGTGACACGGGGACCAGAGAGGCCACCTTGGCTCTGGCAGCGCCCGGGCTGCTCCCAGGCTGCTGTTTACTTGTTGTGGTCCCTGCGTGTGCCGTGTGTGCATGCGTGTGGAGATTGTCTCCAACGTGACTCTGCATTATCAGGGCCATAATGAGTCCTTGTTAAAGTGGATTTGATGGAATAATTATATTCCAAAAAAACCTGCGGGAAAGCGCTCTCCCCTCTTAAAGGGCAGGATCATCAAACGTTCTCGCCACATTATTTGCAGTCACACCTTCTGCTGCATCTGCTCCTTTTAAAATCTCTAACTCCAATCTGATCTGAATATATAAATCTGAATTATCACAGCAAAAGGAGATGTGCTCACACCTTTTTTTATCTGTTGCCATGGCGATTAGATAAAATTCACGCCAAGTCTCTGGGGAAGGATGAAATGATTTCAGACAGAATCTCACCCCACTTGGTGAGAATAACGCCTGGAGCTACTTCCCTCTGTAACAGGTCTGGGCACATGTCGCAGCCAGAGAGGGTGGCAAGGGGTGGGGGAGAAGCCAGGACACCTTTGGAGATCTCGAGGCCGACAGGGGAAAAGGTTCTGCAGCACCCCCAGACAGGGAAGGACAGGACGACGCTCGCTCCCATCACATCAGGCGGCTCCGCGCTGCCCGTCCCGGGCACGAGTGACAAAACCCAACTGAAAAGGCCAAGCCTCGGCCAGCCTTGTGCCCAGTGGTCCCTCTGGGAGCTGCCTGTGCGGGGATCGCTCCCTGCACACGCCGGGCAGGCTGGGCAGTGCCAGGTCACAGCCACCAGCTCCGTGCCCAGCCACAGGGGACAGCAGGGACACGGCAGCAGGGTGGCCTCGTGCCCGGCACGCTGCAGCTCACAGCCTCCTGCTTTAAACCAGCCGGGCTTATCCCACACTCGGGCCAAACTGACCCAAAACACCAACTCCTCTCTGCCCCAAACCTCTCCACGACGCCAAACACCCAAACAAGGGCAGCCTTTGGCCTCGCCGTGTTTATTCTGTCCCGGCTTCCAGCTTTTCCCCAGTAACAGGAGCCTGGTGTCCCCCAGAATGAGCCCATTGACACAAGGACAATGCCGAATTATCCAGGTCCTGGCTCTTCTGCCCCCTGGATCATCCCCCCCGTGCCCCTCGGCACGCAGCACCCGCCTGGGGGGAATGCTGTGCCCAGAAATCACAGAAACCCCAGAAATCCCAGAAATCCAGCCTCCTGCCTTGTCCCTGGACTCACCACGTCCTGGGATGGATTACAGTGGGATTTGTGTGCAGTTCCACTTCTGCTGTCTCAGAGAAAATAAAATGTACCAGTGGCGAGGTGCAGCAGAGGAGAGAGAACATTTTGGGGGGGACTGACCGCATGGAACCGCGAGGAAGCTGCTGCCCCTTCCTTGCTCACACCACTAAACAGCTGCTGAGAGGAGTTTAAGGACCCCAGAACCAGCCTTGGGGACATCTGGGGATGGGACAGAAAGGGCCACGCAGGTCAAATGAAGCTCACAGCTGCAGCACCACAAACAGATTAACTCAGGCAGAGATATTTTGGAAACTCCTGAAAGGCTCAGCCCACAACACACACAAAAACACCTCTAAAACTTCACAGAACTCAATTTTTTTTTTTCCAGCTCCTTCCTTCTGGCAAGCTTTACGTTTTGCTTTCCAGAGAAAAGGCTTTGTGGATAACCAGTGACTAAGTACATCCTCATCTGCGCAGCCCTCAGAGGATTTGTATCAGGCTGGTGACAAAGGCAGCACCCTTAGAAACGCTGGTACCTTGACAAGTGCTCTATTTAGATTTTTTTCCAACACAACCTATCAAGTACACAACACTGAAGCAGCAAATAACAGCTCAGCCCTGGGTTTGCCAGGCTGGTAACGCTCACTGCCTCCAAATCCTGCTGCCCTGGCCAGCCCCGGTGCTGTCCTTCCCACGGGCACAGCCTGGACAGGTGACACTTGCGCCCAGCAGGGCAAAGCTGGACACAGTGACATCCCTGAGCCAGCTGGGGGACGGTTTGGGTGCATGTGTGTGCTCAGAGCGTTGCAAAAGCCAAGAAGAGCCTGAATGAACACCTTGCAGCTGCTGAGGAGGGGTTAAAAATGCTCAGCCCCCACTTTGTGGGTGTCACAAGGAGCTCCCCGCGTTGTTTTTGCAAACTGCAGCTGGACAGGCACCCCGGGAGTGCCCACGCACCTGGGCTCCACACTGCCACCACTGCCACATGCAATAGTAATAAAACAATAAAAAAAAAGCTGTTTACAACGCTGAGTCCTCAAAGCAGCTTGCAGCAGGATTTTCTCACTCTTCGCTCCGTGGGGAAGGAGTGAAGGGTGTGTAAACTCTGCTCAGCTGCTGCGCTCCCATCCAGCACCTCAAACACACACCAAGATGCACCAGGGGCGGCTGAGTTTGAGGTGTGATTGTCCCCCCAGGCCCTGTCCTGTCACAGCTGCTGCCCTCCCAGACAGAGCAGCAGAGCCCTGCGAGCAGGGCTGAGTCTGTGGCAAGGCTGGGAACGCGAGGCAAGACTGATTCTGATGCGAGCACCAGCAAGGCAAATGGGTTTTTGAAAACCCTGTAATTTCTCCGCAACCCCTGACTTCTCTAAACACACAGCAGCACAGTCAGGTGGGCACTAAACAAAAATGAGCCACACTAATGATGATTTATGTGCGGGATAACCTGCCATAAAGAGTTTATCTTTGATTCCAGGGTATGTTACGGTGTTGCCAAGTTAACCAAACAGCACAACTCGTCACCCAAAGCCCGGTGAGGGAGGCAGCAGCTCTCCAGCTGGGCTCTTGCCAGCGAGGCACCACCGAGGTTCTGCACCCACCAAAAGAGCAACAAGGTTTGGCTGAAAAGCTGTGAGAGGTTGGGAGCCCTGTAATCCCAATTAATAAAGAAAAGACAAATCAATCATAGAATTACAGAACAATTTGTCTTGGAAGAGACCTGAAGTCGACCTTGTTCTACCCCCTGCCATGGGCAGGGACACCTTCCACCATCCCAGGGTGCTCCAAACCCCAGTGTCCAGCCTGGCCTTGGACACTTCCCTGGATGGGGCAGCCACAGCTGCTCTGGGCACCCTGGGCCAGGGAAGAATTTCTTCCTAGAACCCGAGAAAGCTCACAAAAGGTTCCCCCCAGCCACATATGGAGGCAGAGGTTGAGTACACAAGAGCAGCCCCAGGGGAAACGCTCACTGTCCCTATTTCTGAGCTGCAGGTGTTTTGGTTTGGTTGGGGAAATGACATTTACTATGAAAACAGTCACTTAAAAAGAGCCACAAAGAAGCCTGGATGGAGATTTCCCCTGCTCTGCACACCAGGACTGTTCCTCCCCTGCTGCACCTCGAGCTGCTGGGAAGATGCCCAGCCTTCCACAGGGAGCACTAGAGCAAAGTTTTGGGGAAAGCAGCAGGTTTGGCACACTGGAGTCAGGAGAGAACACCACATTACACAGGCAGCTGTGAGCACAGCTCAGGTGCAGCAGTCCTGGCACACCCCTGCCCAGTCCTGTGTCACTGGGCAGAACCCATCGCTGGGACCAACAGGGACCGCACAGCCTCAGCACCACACCCCAGCCCTCCTCACCTCCACCCCATTCCGTCCCCTCATCCCCCTCACTCAGAATCAGGGCAGATGCAGAGGTTCAGCAGAGGTCAGGAAAAAACATATTTTTGGTAACAGCAAAGCCAGTTTTAGCTCTAACACACCAGCAACAAAAAAAATAAGCTTCAGGCAGATACTATATTTGTAATCCAACGGCAAAACATGTTTGCTTGTGTTGACTCTGCACTGTAACACAATTTATATGTTCTGTCTTTAGGGTAATTATTGCTTTAGAATGTTAAAATCGTTCCACCCTAATTAAATCATCATATTAAAAAATCCACTGCCACAGCAAACTTGGGAACAAGTCTGGTTAAGATCACGCGAGTGCACGGATGCTCAGTTGGCAAACCCGCTGCCGAGCCCGCCGGCCACGCAAGCTCCATCCTCCAGAACCCAGAGCAAAGGATGCCAAAACCACAGAGGAAACAACACCCCAGCTTGTCCTGCTGATGGACCTCGTGTCCCACTCACCAAAGGCACCAGCCCCCAGCGGGCAGAGCATCGCCTGCATCGCCCAAAATGCATCGAGAGCACCACCGAGCCCCCCAGTGCCCCAGGGGATGGACACCACAAACTCCTCACTCCCACCCACCACGCAGAAATCCACCTCGTGTCCCCACATCCACAGAAAAGCTGGCATGGCCATGGTGCCAGTCTGCCCCCTGCCAAAGGGTGCCTGCCCGGGTACCACCAGCCCGGGTACCACCAGCCCAGGTACCACCAGCCCAGGTACCACCAGCCACGTGTGCTGTGCTGGGTCAGCCCCTTGGCTGCACTCAGGGGGCACAGCCCACCAGCAAGAGCCACCACAGCCCCCAGGAGAATCGGTCACCCCCCTCCAGGTGAAGCACTTTGCTCCTCAAACTCCTCCTGCCAGTCCCAGCCCCGCTCCCGGTGGCCTCTGCCCCCCACGGCAGCACCGAGATGCGGAGGAGCACCGGGACTTGCTGACCTGTGAGCAAATACCAAGCGCAGAGCACTCACTTTGGGCTAAATCCTTTAATTCCCTCTGGATCCCCTGGGGGAAGCAGTTATTGATTGCTTTACTACCAGCTTACACATGCTGTGCCGGGCAGCCAGCGCTGCCATCAATAGCGGCTCCGCCGAGGAGCCACGAGGTCACCCTGGAACACGGGGACACGGAGCTGGCCCCACGCTGTGCCCAGAACCTGCCACAGCCAGGCAGGAACCCCTACCAAAAATCACAGAGAGATACCTGGGGAGGAACACCCACACCTGCAGAGTGCCTGAGCAGAGGTGAGCAATGCTGTCCCTCCCACAGCCCCTTCCCCACGCGTGGAAATCAGCTCGGAGTGGGACACGGCCCCAGGCTGCGAGGCAGGGACATGGCACAGGGAGGCCAAGCAGGTTCCATCACAGGGAAAAGGGAGATGATGGCCTTTTTACCAAGTTCCTTTCCCTGTGGCTGAATCAGTTGTGAAAACTCACAAGAGAAGGTGGAATTTTGACCGGAGCATCATCCTGACAAGACAAACACCAGCCCTGACTGCAGGAGTCGGACAGAGCACAGGCAGGTGCTGTCCCTGTTGTCCCAGTGCCAGGTATCCAAAGCACTCTGCAGAAACCAGGACAGGGCACGTGTGCTGCCAAAATTACACTGAGCATCCCTCACCCAGAGACACACAGCCAGAGCAGCCACGAGAGCCTGGCCACGACACCTCTGCTCACACCAGCAGCGCTTTCCAGTCCGGAGCTGCAAAACCACCAATAAAAGCCTTTGCTGGGCAGCACAGGCACGGACAACAAGCCAAAACCAGACCCTCCACGACAGCAAACGTCACACACGGCAAAGCAGGTCAGATTTCCAAGAGAACAGGTGCTCCTCTCTTACCTGGGATGATAGAAACGGTGTCTTTCTCCCAGGATACAACGCTAACGTATTCCTGCACTGAAGAGGGGATGAGGCACTTGAAAACAGCCACGTTTCCACGCATCGACCTTTGGTCCTCCACCCGAACGGTGTACGGTTCCCTGAAAACTGTGGAGGAAAGCAGATGGTTGGTAGCATGACAGTGCTGGAGGAAAACACACTTCCTTTTGCTAGAATCCCACGTTTCCCAAACAAACCAACCCACCCAGCCACACGCTGCTTCCATCCCAAACACCTTCCCAGGGATTCTCTGCCGGGGGACGCGGCGCTGGGCTTGGGACAGAGGGACATCCAGCCCAGGTCCTGCTGCTGGGACCTGCCACGGTCCCCAGTGTCACCTGGGCTGGCCAGACTCAGTGTGGGGACCAAGGACATTTTGTAGTTGTAACGTGCATTTCGCCTCTGCATGCTGAAAATGCATCCTGGGAGAGGCAGCCCGTGACACAGAGCCTGGGACCCTCCAAAAGCCACTGCAGGAGTGTTTAAGGCAAGCAGATGACAATTTTCCAAGCCATGCCACACGTTCCTAGCACGTGCCCTATTTCTCAGGGAGATGCACATCCCTTTGACAGCTCCATGCTGCTCCCTGGACCAGCAGCAACGCTCCAGGAGCCTCTGCTGGGCGAGGTGGACCCACACCTCAGCCTCTCCAGCAAGACAAAGAGATGTCACCAGCCCCAGCCACCACAAACTCCTGGAATTTGAGTACAAAATGCAGCTGAGGGCAGCTCCCACCTCACTGTGACAATAATTGTGCCCTGCAGGACATGGGCACAATTGCCATCACGACAAACACACGTTCACTTTGTCACCTAACAGCTGGCCAGAGCGGGAGCAGCCCAACAAAGCCCTCAGCAGCCCCACAAGAAAGGTGTTTTCCCTGAGTGGGAGGTCCCTGTGGGCATTGCATCCCACACCTCGCACAGCCAAGCCAGCAGCGAGAGGGTGACAGCGTTTCCACCCCGATTTCCTGGGCTTTCAGGGCTCCCTGCTCAGAGATGTGCCGCGAGGCCACGGGGAGAAGCCGCCACGGAAAGGGGCTGCAGAGCCAAAGCAGATTAACCAGCAAAAGCTTCCTTAATCACCTGGAGCTGAGGTTTATTCACAGGCTTTAAAGGCCAGCGGGGAGCACGGGGAGCATCCTGAACGCTCCCTGCCACCACCACAACCCCAGCTGGGAGCAGACCCTGGGCACAGCCCCACTGCATCCCTGACCTGTGCCAGCCCCACAGCCAGGGCTCCAGGCTTTTTCCTGCCACCAGGAATAACCTCAGAAGGGCAACACACAGCAAGAACCAGCACACTTAAACCTCTCCACTGGCTGCAGAAATCTGCTCCATGGGCTCGCCAACAGCTTTCCCAAGACTTCCAGAGGTTTCTTCCCTCATATTTTCAGTTTCCAGTGCGTTTTATTTAATTGCTTGCTTTCTCCAGCTGTGATTGGCTCTCTGTGCTGCACTGCCATTAGAAAGCACTGGAGAGTGACTGGGATGTGGGATGGCCAGGAGGGAGCGGGAGCTGGGGAATGTTCACAGCCATTTCCACTGCCATAAAGCCACAGCAGCTCCAGGAGCTGGAGACATCCTGGTGGCCCCACTGGACATCCACATCTCCTGCTCACAGAGAGGGAGGCTGAGCTCCCAGCTCAACAGCAGGGTGCATTCAGCCCTGGATGGAGAGGGGGACAAGAGTCAGGATTCCCTCTCTGTGATCCCAAGGCAGCTCTGGGCGTGTGGGATCCCAGCAGAGCCAACCCCACCGTGCCCAGCACGAGGAGAGCTCAGCTCCACATTTACTACACCCCATCTGCTCCTCCAGCATGCTGTGGTTTATAGGTAACCTGAGAGTGCTGGTAAATAATTCACTCTGCAGAAGGGGGTTAATGCCAATTTACTCCTCAGTACAAGGTATTAAAATAAAAAACCCTGTAGTCACTTCTGTCACGTTCCCTCTGCTAGCCCCACTTTTAATAGGTTACATAATGAAGCCATTCCTGGGCTATTAGCCCTCCTCAGCCTGGTCAATAATTTACTATAATGGCTTTTGGAATCAGCTCTTTGCCATATTCCTCCTTTTTATTTTTATTTTTTTTTTGTTCTTAATAAGCCTTGGCAAGCTGGGGCTGGGTGCTGCAGTGGGAACAGGGCTGTGGGACACTGAGGGGGCCCCCAGCATGGAGAGATGTGGCCCAGCTCCTCCCACAGCTGGGAAGAGCCTCTGTACGTGGCTGGGTGAGACTATCCCAGTCCAAAGGGAGAGGAACTCTCCTGCCACCAGGCTGCAGCCACACCACGTTCTCCACACACTCGCTGGAGACCCCAAAGCTGCACCTCCCACCCAACACCCTGCCCTTCTCCCTGCTCCATCCTGCTGCAAGAACCCAACACAGCAGCCTTGGTTCTGCACCTGATGGACCAACTGGCCACGGAGAAGAGCAGGGAGAAACCAGCCCCTCGTGCAGAGCCCGCAGGGAGCTCCTACCTGCTTTAACACGGATGTTTGGGCTCCTGATTTTGCCAGCCGAGTTCTCCGCGGTGCAGAAGTAGTCGTTGTCGTGGATAAAGCTATTGAAGGCTGATGGCGAGAAGGGGTAGAGCTGCAAAGTCCCATTGGCATGGACATGCCGGATGTGGGGCACATCGTAGATGTCGTCACCTGTGGCCAGGTACCACCGAAGGACGGCGCTGGGTGACCCTGCTGCCGGGCAGGGGATCACCACCCCCACTGTGCTGGAGAAGGTGACCTGCTGCAGGGAGTCGTTCACAAAGTAGAGGCTGGTTCCAACATCTTCAGCGCGTGCTGTGGACAAAGCAGAGGCCACAACGGCGGGGGGTCACTGCAGGGATCGCCATCCCGGTGGCACAGAGACCCCCCTGGCACAGAGAGAGACCCCCCTGGCACAGCCCCCTGCGTGCGGCGGAGCAGGGGAGCGCGGGAGCATCCGTGCACGGCTGGAAGCACACAGGCCACCTTCACAGGCCAGCGCTCCTGCTGCCAGCACGGATCAGGGATCACAGGCACCTCAGCAGGACAGCCAGGGGCTGTGCAGGCGAGGATGGACACCCTGGGCAGCCCCTGAGGCTTCCCCAGCTGGCTCTGAGCACCCACAGCCCCGAGGACACCACGCCAAGCACAACCACCGTCACTGCTCCTCCTGCAAACCCCGACATTCCTGTGATCCCCCAGCCCAGAGCAGCCCCATCCAGCATCCCTGATCCCTCACAGCCCCATCGGCAATGCCAACACACCCAGGGCGCATCATTGCCAGGCAGGGCAGAGATCTCCCCTGCTACCCTACCACTGCCTCCAAGCCAGGAGAAGGGCAGGAAAACCGGGATCAGAGCTGCTCCCGTCTCCCAAAGCCACAGGGAGGGAAGCCCAGACCCACCCTGACCTCAGCCTGAGCTTCTCCTGGGCATCCCTGCACCGTCCAAACAAGGACTCAGGTGGGTTCAGGGGCACAGTCCAGGCAGAGCTTGTGACCACCCGCACTCCCAGGAGCAGCTCTCACCGCTGGAGAACAGCACTTCCCTTCTTGGGAAGCAAGGAATGGACCTCTGCACCCAACTCCTGCAGCCCCTCCATCCCACTCTCCAGGACCACGAGAGCTCCCCCTTGCCAAGCCAAGCCGGCGAAATTGGCTATAAATAAGGATGAGGAGGCCCCCAGTCACTTAGATCCGCTTTCTTTTTTTAGCCGCACTCTTTCCAAGTGGGCGGAAGGACAGGGATCTGGGAAGGGCCCTCGGCGGGTGTATTAATAGCTGCGGCTGAGCGCGCGCCCGTGGTGCCGCAGAGCCAATAAGCAGATCAGCACCGTGCCGCCGGTTCACAACGAGCCACGGGGGACCCTCCCTGACCTCGATTCCTTAACTTGGGGAGGAGGGGACGGCAGCAGCGGGGGAGAAGGAAAGCCTCATCCGCACGCCTCGGCTCCGGAGGCGGCCGCTCGCCCGTGGAAGGGTTGGTTGAGCGGCCACGGTCGCTCCGTGTTCACGCCAAGCTCCTCCAGCCAAGTGCCTGTCCAGCCTTGGAGCTGCCACCAGCCCAGTCCACACCGTCCTCAACCGGGTCAGGACGGGACACGCCGGGACACCTCGGCCCTTCTCAGAGCAGAGTCCTCTCCATCCTTCTCCCAGCTGGATGTACAACCTCATGCCTCTTTTAGGATCTCACTCTCTCTCTCTGTGTGCACTGCACAGAATCAGCCCCCAAAAATGACCGGGTTTCCTCCTGTGCCCACTCGGGGCCCCCTGTCCCACAGAAGGGATGAGCTGATAGCGAGGTCCAGCTCTGCCACCACACGACACAACCAATTTTCAGGTCACGAAATCATCTCCACGTCTCCCCACGCAGCGATTCCCCGTGTCCACGCACAGGTGGAAGGAGACAAAGCCATTTATTTTTCCCTCCCTGACGGACAAGCACCGAAGACCGACGGACGGACGGAGGAGCAGAGCTCCAGCCGAGCCTTTGCAGAGCCACGGGGCCACCGCTCGGCCCTGCAGATGTCATTTTGTGACATCTCCAGGCTGCTTTGTCGTCATGAATCAGCATTTCCCTTCATCCGAGCAGCGCGGTGCTTCTCCCAAATACATGAAAGGGGAAAAAAACGCACACTTGCAGGCAGAGGAAGGGAAACAAAGCCCGCACGAGCAGCACGGAGCTATTTGTGGCTGAGCCTGAGCTGAGCAGATGATGGCTGGAGCCAGGGCACAGCAAAAGCCACCTTCAGCCTGGCTTTGGACCAAGGACATCCGGCTGTGCCCCGTGCTCCATCCAGAATCTCTCCCCAGCTCCCACAGTAGAGCTTGAGAAGGCTCCTCCAGCACCCAGAGCCTGCCAGGGAAACATCTTCATCCTCAGAGCTGGAGGGGTGAGGGGCTGGGGCGAGGACTGGAAAAATACCTCATAAACAGAGAAATTCAGATTACCCATAAAGCTTTTTCAGGTCAAAGGGGGAAAGGGATTTTTAATAGAAAATGGAGGTTATGGGATTGGCAATAGTTATGTGACAGACGCATAGAGTTAAATCCTCATAATCTCCTTTACCATTTAGCATTGAGCACCATCCTAATTCCATGTTTCATAAAACTGTCTCCAAATCACTGGGAGAGATTAAAAATTTAGAAATAGCACAGCAATATTTTTAAACCAGAAATCACTGCTCACATCTGGTCAGATGTGCTGACCCTAACCTACATATCGAGGGCATTAATTCACATGAACCTGAAAAGAGGAGGATGGGGGAGCTGAGATGGAACAGTTTCTGCTGGGAATGCAGCCTGGAGCCCAGCCTGACTCCAGCTGGGAGCTCCACTGAGCCCAGCACAGGGCTGGACACTCGAGCTGGCTCTGAAAGGCAGGTGTTTTAAGTTATCAGAGCTCAATCTTCCTAAATTGTGGTAAATTACAACCTAGAGGTATTGAAATATTAATATCTCTATTCGAGCTAGGAGAAGCAAGTCATTTTGCTATCATCCCTTCGGAATATTTACTAGTCTTCATGGCTGGACTTCCCAAACTCCAGCACCTTCAGTGACACAGCAAAGCACTGGGCTGTTGGGCAAGCACCTGCTTGCTCCAGAGAGGGGCCACAAACTGTCCCCAGGATCTGTCACCGTGCCACCCATCTCTGGGAGAGGTGCCCGAGCAGCACAGCAATGCCACCTCCTCCCCAGCAGCACAAAACCTCCCAGGGAAGAGTCCATCCTTTTCTAAGAAGAGGATTTAGGAGCAGTCTCAGACAAGGACCGGCTTCGTGCCAGCCAGGGCTCTTCCTCCTGAGATAAGAGGCTTTTCCTGCTCTCCATGCACGTCCATCACCTGTGCTGGCAGGCTGCTGCTTGCATCACACAGCCAGCCCCGAGCCCACCCAAACCCAGCAAGTCCCTCAGAGCTGAGCACGGCCCTTTAGCTGGGTGGAAACCTGACAGAGCAGGGAAAAGGCTGAAGGATTTGTGTTTCAAGGGGGGTCACGCCATCCCCTGGGCAGGCACTAGATTGGAGTTCACACTGCCCCACTGGCAGCAGCTTTCCTGAGACCCCCTTCCTGATCCCGGTGGTCTGACCGCCCGGGTGCCCACCCCAAGGCTGGTGAGAAGCTGCCCCAGGAAAAACCCCACCCTGGGGCTCCAAAGGGGCTGGAGGGGCCAGCAGGGCTTCCCCAGCCCCAGGCTGAGCCGGCCTGCAGGGATGCTGTGCAGAGCAGCGGGCTAATGGCCACCTCGCAGCTCATTTATTATCCTCATTAAGGGTGTTTGACACCTGCCCTGTTCAAGGAGAAAGCGAACCAAAGCTTGGCACGCACCGGGCTCGGAATTACAGGTAGGTGGCAAATCCTAATCGTTCCTCCGTGCTGAGGAGAGGACGGCAATTCCATCTCACACCGCCTGCACGTTCGGAACCCCGGAGCTGCCCCCGGCCTTGCCCGGAACGAGCTCCCTCCAAGCCCCCATCTCCAGGACACCTCTAGCAGCCTCTGTGCTAACGAAGGGAGCGACCTTGGAGTTGATGGAGCGAGAAGTGGCACTTCCAAGCACCATGGAAGGGATGAGGAGGGAAGGGACCGAGGCTGGTCCCTTAAAGGGGAGCTCAGAGGTGCCTGGGAGAGCAGCACATCCTCCCGGGATGTCACCTCCCCAGCGCGGCTGCCCAGCCCCAAGGGTTAAAGCCGTGGTTCCCACACGCTGTGCCCCTCAGGGACCGGTCTCAGGGGGGTGGAAATCGTGTCAGGAAATGCCAAGCAGGGCCTGGGGCGTTCAGCTGGTGCCCAGCACAGCAGCAGCGATGGCAGGTACCCGCCACAGCATCTCCCCTGCCCTGGCACTGCAATTTGGCTGCCACAAGAGTCCCACCCTGGTGGCACAGCTCCTCTGGCTCGAGCACCATGGTTCTTCCCTACTCAACAAAGCAAAGAGGGAGCAAAGGAGAACCTGCCTCTGGTCCTCTGTGGGTAAGGGCACGGCTCAAACATGCTCCAAGCGCCTGCTCCTTAATGCATCTGCATGGAAATTAAGGCCTGAACCACCTCCAGCGATTACGACAGCACCCAGGCTGAGGCTGTAACCCTTGCCTGGGAAAAAAAGCTCTCCCGGCTGGATTCCTGCTTCCTGAACCTCTCATAGCACCCTTCCCTCACCACACCATCCACCCTGAGCTGGACATCCCCCAGCCCTGCCCCACCTCCCCAGCCCGGGGACCCTCAGCTCGGGGGTGAGGAACGAGCCCAGGGACCACAGGCTCGGGCCTCTCCCTCCCCTCGCAGAGCCACCTCCACGCCTTGGCCACGCTGAACACGACGCCTGAGGAGCTGCAGCTGAGTCCCAAGGGGACATCTGGTGACATTACCCAGCCAGAGTGCCAGCCCTGTGTCCCCAGGGAGGCCAAACGAGCGGGCACTAGGGCTGGGCAAGGGGACACACCAGAGGCCATGCACGCCTGGCCTTGGGCTCCCTCCACGATGGCCAGGCCACTCTCCCAATGCATCACAACCCACTCGGTGGCTTTGCAAGGTGGAGACGAGGATTTCCACCACGCAGCCGACAGGAGAACACATCAGGGCGAGCTCTGCCAGCTCCTCACCTCTTCCCCGTCCCCTCCAAGCCGTGCTCGCTCCCCTCTCAGGGCCAGGAGCCGCCGCAGCCCTTCCCAGGCACAGCTGGGAGCAGGCAGGAACGTGAGCCTGGAAATGGAATTCCTAAATGTTTGGTACAGCTCTGCTGGCGGATGATGGCGGCAACACGCAGCCTGTGTGCGGTGGGGGATATTTCTGCGGGATCCACGAGCGGGGAAAGGGTAACTCCCAACCCCATGGTTATGTAAAGACGGAGAGCCGGCTACAACCGAGATTTCAAAGGCGAGGAACGCTCTGCACCCAGAGCTGCCACTGCACATCCTCCCCGAACAGCAGCACCGCAGCGACTGCAACGACCGAGCGCCTTCCTCCTTCGTGCCCACCGTGGAAGTCGCACCTATTAAGGCGCTGCCTGCTCGGCTGCGCGATGCCTCCGTGTCACCCGAGGCGCGGCTCAGCCTCGCGTGCTGCCATGTCACAATTCCTGCCACAAAGACTTCCAGCTTTATCCTTGCCCTCGGCTCGCCAGCTGCTCCGGACAAGGACGGAGCGCTGCCCATCCATCCCCCCAGCACGGGGCCACGCGGGCAGAGATCCCGGCACCCCAACGCCGACGTGCTGGAGCTGCCCCAAGCCGTGCCCCAAGCTCCCAGGCAGCCCCCAGCTCCAGAAAGGGCTGTTCCACAGCACGTCCCTGGCACTCGCCCCTCGCACAAGGCACAGCCTCTTCCTCCAGAGGACAAACACCCAGCACCATCAGGGTTGCCTTTATCCATTCCCCATCCAAAGGCAGGAGCAGCCCCCAGCCCGCGCCAGGCGCAGGTAAAGGCTCCGGGCGAGCCGCCATGGTGGCTCCTGGTGCTGGGAAATTTTGGCAGGATAAACAAGCGCCGGGCACGGCGAGGAGCTGAGCACTGCAGGCTTCTCCTCCGTGCATTTAATGAGGTTTCCATGTTTCATTTCAGAGACAAACGAGCGCTGTGCCACACTGGGGGGCCGAGATGGGAGAGATTAGAAACCGCGAGCTGCGCCGTTCGCTGCGCCCAGCGCGGGAACATCATGTAAATATAATGCCAATATAAATCAGGCGGCAGAGGCATCCAGCAGCATCACGCAGGGAGACGCTTCCCTGGCTCCCAGCCTCTCAGTTGTGACCAGTCCGTTCCTCACCACACCACTCGCCTCCCCTCTGCCTGGCTGCTCTCCCTCGCACTGCCAGACCATCTTGCTGCTCAACTCTCCGCTTGCCAACCTCCTAGTTCTGTTTATTTCATAAACAGGGGCAGAAATAAGCGGCTACAGCCCATCAAGGGATTTCTAAACTTCAGGGGTCCCTTGGATCAAATGTTTATCTGCTTTCGGTTTCTACTTGAGCTCTTGTTCTACAGCAGGAGCACGTTAAAAGGATGTGCTTCGATGCCCAGAAATATTAAGTATCTGAAAGGTTTATCATGCATTAAGCAATTCATTTTTTTTATCCTATTATTCTAATGAAACTTCCATTGTATTGCTGTCCTCTCTCTGGAACCGCTTCACGTTAACACTTTGCATCACCAGGACTGTTCGATGCTGAAGATCTCTCTTTTTTTTTTTTTAAGAAATAAAATGTAAAACGAGGCCACGAGGAGTTGTGCTAATGGAGGCTTTTAATTTGCTCTTCTCCGAAGAGATAGCTCTGTGGGAAGAGATCCCTTTTCCAAGAAGCTGGGGCTGAAAAGATGCAAAAAGCAATAAACCGGTGCAGCTCTTTATTATTTTGACTATTGGGGGTCGAAAGGAATCATGGCATCCTCGACGGTTATTTGTTTCCAGGTTTGTTTTTTCCTTTTAGCACAGTAAAAAATGCAAATGTAAGCAAAGCAGACGCTGGCACGTTCAGCTCAGCAGATCTGAAGCACAATAGCGATTTTGGGTAAAGCTCCCAAAAGCAGCTTCACCCCAGCTCGAATAAAGCAGCTATTCCATAATTAATAATTGATGGAATAATTGATCATCACCGCACAACTGGACAGGGTGCCCTATTAAACCTCAGTAAATATTTCTCATTGGATTAACATTCAGCTAACGGGGTAATGTAATGGGCAGCAAGAGAGGTCTCATGCAACGAAGCAGCTCCGTCCCCTTTCTTTCACTTTCCTCATTTCCTAAAATTTCCCCCTCGCTGTTCTCAAATGTCAGAGACGATAATTAGGGCAAATGTCATTTTACATCCTCCGAGCAGACAATTTTCCAAGAGGTGGGCGCTTCCAGCACCGCATCCGCAGGTCGGGTCACGGGCAAAGAGGTAATTTATTACAGAAACATAATTAAAAATTCCCACAGATCCGGAAATGGGCAATTCCTTTATGTAACATGGATCGATTGTTGTAACAAACGCAGTGGGATTTAAGTGCCCGTGCTCCACGCAGCTCCTGCCTCTCTGTAATTGCATCTAGAGCAGAGACTCGGTTAGAGTATCACCTCGCTGGATGTGGGCAGCATTCACTTAATGCCCAACTTTAAATTAATCCGTAATCTTCCAGCGTGTGTCTCCTTGACACGCTTGTTCCATGATTCTCCCCATCCCCCCCTTCCCATAGATATATGATTTATCTATAATCTGATTGGTGTCAAGCCGTTGGGTTACACTTCACACAGCATTCCTAGGGGGAAGGATGCGAATTTTAAGGCATCGCTGGGCTTCGCCCGCTGACGGGATCAGACTGAGAAGTGCTCCGGGGACGCGGAGCGCTCGGTCCCGGCGCGGCCCCGCCGGAGGATGCTGCGCCCGTCGGTGCGGGGTCCCGGCCGCGGCTGCCACCGCCGCCCCGGGGGC
>VZTH01001102.1:0-21512 GCA_013397815.1 Aleadryas rufinucha | reverse complement strand
AAATTGGGAAAACAACAGCCCCTCGGCCATTTCCAGCCCTCGTGGATTCACTGCAAGCCTTCCCACCTAGAATTCCCCTGAAGAGCTCACCGAGGGGGTACCCGTGGGTAGGAGGTTCCCATTTCAGAGGGGGGACACGGCCAAAGGACACGGAGAAGCTGCCAGGACTCAGGGTCCTCCATGCCCATCCCGTGTCCCCTGTCCCCTCCCTGCTCCAGGCCACCCACACCAGAGACGCTGTCCTTTTAGTGACGAGCACAGCGAGGCCACTGCCACCTAACCCCTGCCCAGCCCTCAGTGCCAACAGCACAAACAGGGGCAAACACCGTGCCCATGCCGTGCGGGTCTGCCACACCACAGCCCTTCCCTNCCCCGGCCGCGGGGCTGCGGGTGCAGCAGCACGGCCGGGCCACCCGGGACTCGCAGCTGGCACTTCTCCTGCTCCCCGGGCCTCCCGCACGCTCTCCCAACATCCGGGGGACAAAAATAATGCAATGGTTTGGGTTGGAAGGGACCTTACGGACCATAGGGACACTTTTCACTAGACCAGGTTGCTCCAAGCCTTGTCCAATGTGGCTTTGGACACTTCTGAGGATGGGAAATCAGGGTTTCAGCAGCCCGTGCTGCTCCCATGAGAGGGACACAAGCAAGACAGGGCCAGCAGATTCATTACACATTCATCCCTCCAGCCAGCAAATAACAAACAAATACCAGCTAATGCTTTACTTTGGGGTGTATTTATCCAAGGCTTAGCTCAAGCCGAGGCTTGTACTCCCCAAGACTTAGTCGCACCAAAGCCAATTTGTCTGGACCGTTAGAGCATTCAGAGTGTCTTTTCTTGAAGTGATTATAGCAGGTTTTCTTTGCTTTCCAAAACAGCCTTTACAAGCCCAATTTGTTGGAAAATAAACAGAAAAAAAGATTAAAGCATTCAGATTTCAAACAAAACAACCAGCAGGAAAAACATTACGTTCGGATTTTTTAAAAAGCGCTGTTTAGATTTAATTGAAAACGCAACTATCGTCACGGAAATTGGGAAAACAACAGCCCCTCGGCCATTTCCAGCCCTCGTGGATTCACTGCAAGCCTTCCCACCTAGAATTCCCCTGAAGAGCTCACCGAGGGGGTACCCGTGGGTAGGAGGTTCCCATTTCAGAGGGGGGACACGGCCAAAGGACACGGAGAAGCTGCCAGGACTCAGGGTCCTCCATGCCCATCCCGTGTCCCCTGTCCCCTCCCTGCTCCAGGCCACCCACACCAGAGACGCTGTCCTTTTAGTGACGAGCACAGCGAGGCCACTGCCACCTAACCCCTGCCCAGCCCTCAGTGCCAACAGCACAAACAGGGGCAAACACCGTGCCCGTGCTGTGCGGGTCTGCCACACCACAGCCCTTCCCTCCTCCTCCTCCTCTCCAAGGATGTGCTTCCTCTTCCTCGGTGCTGCCGAGCTCGGTAGCGCCGTCACCACCTCCTCCCCAGCCCGTTCCCAGGCCACCTCAGCGGCTCTGTCACGGCGCGTGGGTGTCACAGCCCTCCCACGCGGGCACGTGCCACTCGCCAGCCCCACGCTCGCACCCCTGGCCGTGCCACCGGCGTCCCGAGAGGCGGCGAGGCAGCAGCTGATGCACACGCGTGCCCACACATCCCTCCAGGAACCGAGGTGCATTTCGATCGCCACCTACATCGCCGTACAGATGTTCGCTGGTGCTTCGCAGGGAAATTGGTATGCAGGCCCATACCCAGGCAGCCGGCAAAGCCCGGGCTCTGGGGAGCCCCAGCCACATGCCAGGCATCTGCCCCCTTCCCTCCCCGGCAGCTGCTGCAGGATGGCAGCACGGCACAGCCCAGCCTGCTGCCAGCCCCAGAACCTGCTACAGCACTTTGCAAAGCAGCACACAACGCGTCGGACCCAGGTGTGATTGGAACCCTCCTACGCTCGGGAGTGAATGAAACGGGGGTGCGTGGGCTGGCCGGGCACTCGCTGGCACAGCACCCACGGGGCCCCACGGATCTCTGTGAGGCATGTGAGCAGGGGGAGGAAACGCTGCTCACCCGTTCATTTTTAGCTCCCTTGGCTGTTCAGCAGCTCCCGTGAGTTTTCCTCACCATCCCCAGCTCAGAGAACCAGCCCAGCATGCTGACCTCCCCCAGCAAGGCCTCCTTCCTCCAGGACAGGAGCTGCTGGCAANAGAGCTCACCGAGGGGGTACCCGTGGGTAGGAGGTTCCCATTTCAGAGGGGGGACACGGCCAAAGGACACGGAGAAGCTGCCAGGACTCAGGGTCCTCCATGCCCATCCCGTGTCCCCTGTCCCCTCCCTGCTCCAGGCCACCCACACCAGAGACGCTGTCCTTTTAGTGACGAGCACAGCGAGGCCACTGCCACCTAACCCCTGCCCAGCCCTCAGTGCCAACAGCACAAACAGGGGCAAACACCGTGCCCGTGCTGTGCGGGTCTGCCACACCACAGCCCTTCCCTCCTCCTCCTCCTCTCCAAGGATGTGCTTCCTCTTCCTCGGTGCTGCCGAGCTCGGTAGCGCCGTCACCACCTCCTCCCCAGCTCGTTCCCAGGCCACCTCAGCGGCTCTGTCACGGCGCGTGGGTGTCACAGCCCTCCCACGCGGGCACGTGCCGCTCGCCAGCCCCACGCTCGCACCCCTGGCCGTGCCACCGGCGTCCCGAGAGGCGGCGAGGCAGCAGCTGATGCACACGCGTGCCCACACATCCCTCCAGGAACCGAGGTGCATTTCGATCGCCACCTACATCGCCGTACAGATGTTCGCTGGTGCTTCGCAGGGAAATTGGTATGCAGGCCCATACCCAGGCAGCCGGCAAAGCCCGGGCTCTGGGGAGCCCCAGCCACATGCCAGGCATCTGCCCCCTTCCCTCCCCGGCAGCTGCTGCAGGATGGCAGCACGGCACAGCCCAGCCTGCTGCCAGCCCCAGAACCTGCTACAGCACTTCGCAAAGCAGCACACAACGCGTCGGACCCAGGTGTGATTGGAACCCTCCTACGCTCGGGAGTGAATGAAACGGGGGTGCGTGGGCTGGCCGGGCACTCGCTGGCACAGCACCCACGGGGCCCCACGGATCTCTGTGAGGCATGTGAGCAGGGGGAGGAAACGCTGCTCACCCGTTCATTTTTAGCTCCCTTGGCTGTTCAGCAGCTCCCGTGAGTTTTCCTCACCATCCCCAGCTCAGAGAACCAGCCCAGCATGCTGACCTCCCCCAGCAAGGCCTCCTTCCTCCAGGACAGGAGCTGCTGGCAAGGCAGGGAGCAGCACCAGAGTCAAAACGTAAGGTTGACAGGGCGAGTGCCCAGCCTGGGTCACACTCAGGGAGCCCTGGCGAGTCCTTGAGGTGCCTGTGCCATTCACTACGGCCCTGTTTGCTCCTCCACGGCTCGCTCAGCCCAGGCCCTTTGCCAGCTCGCTGAGCCCCGGCGCACGTGCGGCGCTGGCAGCACCGGGCAGGCAGCCAGAGCTCCCGGAGCAGGAGCTCCTGCCAGCCCACACCTGGGGCTCAGCTCCTGCCCAGCAGCCAGCCACCGTTTGGGGACATCAGCCTCTCCACAGCCCCACATTCGGATGCGCACAGGAAGCGTTTGTGTGTCGCCTTTGCACGCGCGTTCAGCCCTGAAAGCTGCTGTCCTGCTAACAACCAGAACTGCACCGTGTGCTTCGTGTGGCTGCGATGAGGAAAGGCAGGAGATCTCCACAGTAATCATCTGGGCAGCGCTGACCTGCTCTTTGGCAGCACAGGCGGCTTGCAGGAAGCCAGGCCAGCGGTGACTCTCGAGGAGAAGCCCATCTCACGCTCCCCGTAGCCACTGCCCTGCTCACAGGCAGCCAGCAGCCTGCCAGAGCCAGCAGCCAGCCCAGCTGCACGGCTCAAAGGTGAAGCTCGTACTGAGGAATCAATTCCCTGGCCCAAACTCCGCACAAGACACAGGAGAAATTAGAGCAACACGAGCCCACGCACAGCTCTGAGCCCCAACAGGCTCCGGGAACCCTCTGTGCTTCACCACAGCAGGAATTGCACAGGGGGGGCTCTTGCTGCCTCTCCTGGGGGCACGGGGCAGCCACAGCCCTTCAGAAACAACCACGCCATTCAATGTCCCCCTTCTCTGGCATTTGTTCTGCCCCTGGGCAGAATTACACTCAGCTCCGGGCTCCCCCAGAGCCCTGGGGGTTACAGCAGCGCTCTGTGCACACACACCCCGATAGCCAGGGAGGTATTTCCCCCTAAAGACAGTTCTTCCGCTAATACGCAAAAAACCCGCTCTCCATGCGGGCACACAGAGGGACCCTGAGGAAAAGAGCCGAGAGGAGGGTCCCGAGAGCACCCCCAGAGCTCCCGGGGTCAGCCCCGGGCTGTGCCCTGTGCTGCACCCGGCATCCCCCGGCCAGGGCACACCTCACCTCCCGCCGGGCCCAGCCCCGTGCCCTCGGCCGCCCTCGCAGACAAATCCCCGGAGGAAGCAGCCATTAAAACAACAGGGCTACTTATCTCCGCGAGCCGATCGCCACAAAGCCCTTCCCACGCATCGCCAACTTACCCTGGCAGCACCTCTCCGGCGAGCAGGGCCGGCCCGCCGTGACCCCTCGCTGTCCCACAGGGACAGAGACACGGGCTGTGTCCCGCACAGCCACCGCCACCAGCACGGCCGCACCGGGAACATGGCGGATGGGCCGCGGGGTAATTACGGGATGGGTTTCAGCTGGGCTAATTAATGGGTACACCTGGGTGAAAAGTGCCGGGCGTGCCCGGGACGGATTCCCTCCTGCAAAACCTGTCCTGGATCCCCGTGGCCCTCCTCCCCAGTTGCCCCCCAACCCCAAGGGTGGCCCTGTGTGGGTGCTGTAGGGAGGAAGGACCCCCCACGCTGTGCCTCAGTTTCCCCAGTGGCAGAGGGGAGCAAGCGGCTGCCATATGGAGTGGTGGCACGATAAACGCCCTGGAGGGGGCGAGGGGCTTGTGCCCCAGTAAAGGACTGGCAAACCCCTGGACAAACGGGTGCCAGCAGGTCAATGTGCCCAAAAATGACGTCCTACTTGATCCCCTTGGGTCGTGCACTCCAGGACCAGCTGCGTCTCCATAAGGGATCCCTGGCACTCGTGACTGTGGACGGACAGTGACACGAAAAGGGGGGACAGTTTTAAACTCCCAGCCCAAACCGTCCTGTGGTTCTGTTCTCTGCCAAGGGCTCCGTGTCCCCTGTGCCCAGAGCCGGAACTCCTTGCCGGGCTGTCGGGATGCTCGGCTTCCCAATGAAAAGCCACTTTCCCGCCAAGAAGCTGGGATTTGGTTCCCTCTAGTGTCGCCTCGCTCCGTTGCTGAGCGGGGACAGGGGGAACGGGGACAGGGGCGAGGGGACTTCGCCAAGGAGAGCCCCGTGCGGGGAGGAGAGCGAGGTCCCTGTTCTCCCCAGCTCCAGGGGCTTTGCACAGTTTGAGCACGCTCCAGGGGCTAAACAGGCTGCCCAGGACAGCCGTGGAGGGATTTAAAACAGGGATTTAAAAGACAGATGTGTACAGATGTGACCCCTGGGGACAGGGTTTAGTGCTGGCCTTGGCAGCATTGGTTAATGGACTTCGATGGTCTTAGAGGTGTTTTCCAGCCTCTGTGATTCCAAGGCACGGTCCTGAGACACATGGACTCAGGGTCATGGGGACCCCGCTTCGCTTCCAGCCACATCCCACTGTAAATCCCGCTGTAAATCCCTCTGGGAGGACCCAGCCTGTCCATCCCTGGGCTGCGCTCCCACAGCATCGCTGCCCCCAGCCACCTTCGTGTGAGCAGTTATTCCCTAATCACCTCCACCTTGGGCACGTGCAGCACGGAAATGGGGGCTGGAATGCCATTTCCTGGGGCTGGAGGATAATTCCAGCCCGTGGAGCGCTGCTGTTCTGGCAGAGGTGCTGCTGCTGCTGCTGGATGCGCTGCCTTTTCGGGAGCAGAACAAAGGGAGGCCGAGGCGCGTGGCTGGCTCCCCGCCAGCCCGGCCCATCTCTCTGCTCTCCAGTGTTCCTCTCTGGCTCCCTGAGTCACCATTTGCTGCTCTCCTCTTTAAACTAATGAGGAGACATTTTGCATTCGTGTTTCCTCATGGGTGAAATGTGTCCCTGGCATCACGGAGCAGCGCTGGCAGCTCCTCCCTGGCTGCTGCTCCTCCGGTTCCGGCCCCTCTGCCTCATCTCCTCGCATTCAGTCGGGGATGAAGCACAGGGACAGGCCAAGCCACAGCTGGCCAGAGCCCCTCTCCCTCGTACCTGTCCATCCAGAGACCTGTGAAGCAAACAGGGAATAACCAGCGCCAAGGGGAAGCCGTTTGGGTCTGGAAGCCTTCCCAGAGGAAAAGGGCACTCCAGTTGTCCACTGTATTATTTACCCAATCCCCTTTGTGCCGCAGAAAAGATTTACTTTGAGAAGATTAATGGCTCAAGGGGCTGTGAGAGAAATCCTCCGAGATTGCCTGGTTCAGGGGAGAACGCAAACGCCTCCTTGGTGAGGCCACGGAGCACAGGGAGCACAAGGAAAGGGCCGAGGGGCTGGGCTTGTCCGTGGGACACCCTCCGATGGGGACAATGGCTCACCCTGGGGACAGCAGGACCCTCTCATCGGGGCAGGGGCAGGAGGAAGGAGACACGGTAGCCTTTTTTGGGAGCTTCCCTCTCCCAGAGCTCCAGGGCTCAACATCCAAAACAAATGTCTGTGGAGGTGTGGAGAGCTACTGGCAGCCCCCTATGCCAGCACAGGGAGGCCACATTTACTTTCCTCTGTTCCTGGTTCCCTGGCTCCATCCTGGAGGAGCACAGAGCTGGGCTGCTCCCAGTCGAGCTCTGGTAAGACCCTGCCCTCCAAATGTCACGCCCAGTGCGAGGGTTTGGGTGCTGGGTTGTGCCCTGCCCCGCCGCTGCCCCCGGTCAGTGTCCCCAGCCCTGGCTCACCCCGGGCCGGGCTGTGGCGCTGTGCAGGTGCGGGCACACGTGGGTGTCCCCAAGCCGTGCAGAATAATGCCATTAATGCCATCTGGTGCCGAGACAGAGGATCCCACGCGGGAGCCAGACACGGCTTTTCTCTCCCCGTAATCCCCGGCCCCAGAGCCGCGGGGGTTCCGTCTGTGGGGCTCACGGGGAGCTGAAGGGCACGGCTGCAGCCCTGGCACGCTCGGGAGCCGGGAAGGAGCGGAGCCCTGGGGCTCAGGGGTGTGAGACCCTGCTGAGAACGGGCTCATTTCACACCCGGTGCCTCCCTGCCTGCCGGGACCTTCAGCTCCTGCTTTCGGGGACACAACCCCAGCACACTCAGTGAGGCGTGGTGGGCAGGGCAGTTCTGCTGTGACCAAACCCTTCTGTGCTGTTAAATGGGCACTTTTCACACAATCTCAGGGTCATTTAGTTTGAAAAACACCTCTAAGACCATCGAGCTCAACCATTAACCATTTTCTCCCCTACTCGAAGGACTCAGGTCCCTGTTCGAGCTGTGCAAAGCTGCAACGAGTCTTTATGAGTGGGTCAGTGTCAAGTCAAAATTATATTCCAAAATAATCTCCTTACTGTGTTAAATAAGCACCTCAGATTAGACAAATTGCACGGATTTTGCCTAATAACCTTCCCCCAGCTAATCCTATTTTTTCTGTCAATGTCTGACCTCGATCGAAGCCCAAACAGGCCCAGGGAGGTGGTTTCTCCATCCCGGTTGTGCTGGGATGGTCGGGGTCCCTGAAGGCAGCCCCTCACACACCTGAACAACCACAGTGGCTTCAGGTGAGGGGAGGCAAGCCCCTGAGTCGGGGTTTCTCACCCAAACCATTCCCTGGTCAAACACCCCCCTGGATTTAGGAGTGTGAGAGAGAACATCCTTCCCTGAACGCCTCCTCTGCTTGTTTGGGGTGTCCCGAGGCCCCCTTTGCCCCAGGCCTGCAAAGGTTCTGGGGGGCAGCGGTGGGGGACAGGCAGAGGTGGGGGACAGGCAGAGGTGGGGGACAGGCAGCGGTGGGGGACAGGCAGCCCTGCCCTCCCGTCACTAGGTGTCTGTGTCGGGCCAGCTCTCCGCACACACAGCGAACCTCCCTCCTCACTCACCGTCCAATTGCCGGGGAGTTTTGCTCCTTTTTTTTTAAAAAAGAGGCGTTTCTGGCTGAATCCGAAGCTGAGACAGGCCGAGAGCTCACACAGAGCTCCGTGCTTCACCCCAGCCCCGTTCCCGACCGAAAGGACGCCTGGATCACGCTCTGTGCTGCTGTGCTGGGTTGACCTTGGCTGGACATCGGTTGCCCACTGAGCTGCTCCACCATCCCCTCCCCAGCAGGGCAGGGAGGGATTAAAAAGAGGGAAAATCCCCCCAAACGCGTGGGGCAAGATAAAGGCAGTTTATAAAGTGAAAGCAGAGAGAGCGTGAGCACAGGAAAAGGAAGAAAACACAAACCCAGAAGACTGAAATTCTCCACTTGCCATCCACAGGCGATGTCCAGCCCCTTCCCGGGAAGTCGGGATCGCTCCGCAAGGCAAATGTTGTAACTCACGAACACCCCCCTTTCTCCTCCTTTCCCTTTTCTTCTATACCTGAGCAGGTGTCGCCTGGTCTGGAATGTCCCTTTGGTCACAATTAACCCCATCCCAGCCGGACACGAGCACACAAACAGCCCCACAGTGCTGCCAGCCCCTGCCTGGGCATCCCAAGGATCCAGGACCTGCAGCTGGGGGAAGAAATATCCGGAGCAAACCCGGGGCAGAGGCGGCTGGCTGTTCCATGCCTCGGGCTGCGGAGGAGCCAGCGGGAACCTTTGCTGGGTCTGTGGTGGAAGACTCCTGCAGGGCAGAAAAGATTGGCGCCGGGCCAGGAAAGTGGGCGATTCAAACGCCTCAGGCACAGAGTTTAACCTCTCGAAGCTTGAACTTTATTAGCCAAGAAACTCTTGCTGGGTCTAAGAGAGGGGAGAGCACGAGGGTAATTTTCTTTCTGGCCTTGCGGGGTAATGGATCCACTGGAGCGGGGTGAGGGGTGGCCACTGGCCAGGACTCCTGGGCTTCTGCTGGAGCTCTGCTTCCATGGCGGCACTGCAGCTCTGGAACCGGAGACAGGGAGGGTGACACGGCCGGCGTGTCCCAGCCCCTCTCCTCCCGGGACAAACCCCCCAGAAGTACTTCCCTGAAGCACGAGTACTCCAAAGCATCGCTGCCCAGCACAGGGAGCCTGGCTGGAGCCTCCTACCTGCACCTACAGCTCTTCCTCGTTCCCTTGTCTGTGGAGCAAATAGCAAGGGGAGAAGTGTTACACTGGGCAATACTGAGAGAGGGGGAACATGGGCTGAACCCCGGGCCTGCCAGCTGGCAGGACTGGAACAGGCAGGAGGGATGAGGCTGCCTGAAAACCGTGCACTACCCACCTCCTCTTCTTCCTCCCTCCGCAGTGGAACCGCTGGCCTGGGGGCGAGAGGAGCGACTGAGGCTGAGCCTTCCCCTTGCCCCATCACACCCACCCCTGCAGCTCTGGCACTGCCCAGCCACAGCCTCCTGCTCCAGCTGTCCCATGAGTGCAAATGCTGTCGGTTTTCATGTTTTTCTCCCTACAATTAGTGGGCGCCATCCTTGCAGCAGCTGCGACACCGCGGCCACCCCGCACGGAGCGGTGCCGGTATGGAGCAGTGCCAGAACACCCAGGCAGGGTTACAGGGTGCCCTGCACACTCAGCACTGGCTCACTCTGGGAGCTGCCGAGGTCCGAGGGCTCTGGGATTGCTGGTTCCTCTCTCTGGAAATGTCAGAGTTTTCTCTGCTATTTTTAATGAGTGACCTTCCCTCTGAAGCCTTGGCGCTGGCAGGGAAACACTAAATATTTACGTGGTCTCCCTCTCAACTCGCTCTCTGCTGGGAGCGTGCCTGGATGGAAAGTTCCCAGGCAGCCCCGAGGGCAGGCTGTGCCCACCCCTGGTGCTGTGGGGCAGGGTTGGTTTCCCCCAGCCCCCTCCCGGCCAGAGCAGGGGGCTGAGCAGAGCAGGGAGCGGAGCCGAGGGGTACCCAGCCCACCCAGGCACTTACTGAGGATGATGAGGAGCCCGATCACAAAAGCCACGACGGCGAAGATCAGCCCTCCGTTGCGGATGGTGTCATAGTCTGGGGAGGAGAGCCAGGAGGTGTCAGCCCAGCCCGAGTGTGGGGCTGAGCCCGCAGCACAGAGCCCATGGCAGAGTGGCAGGGGGCTGCCCGTGCCCCTGCCTGCAGCCTGGGGCACACACTCACCGTAGCTGAACCTGTCCAGGCCCTGCTCGGGCACTTGCTCTGGAAAAGAGGAGAAACCCCAGTGAGAGCCACTCCTCACAGTGTGAAGGTGGGAGAGACCAGGAACGAGGAGTGCAAGCGAGAGTGCTGTGACTTCCTCGGCACGCAGCTGAGCCAGGAAACTCCAGCAGGTTTAACATCCATGCCAAATTCACGGGATGCACTTTGCAGGCTGCATTTGTGGGATGCTTGGGAGCCTTCGAGCTCCAGGTGAAGCTGCAGCCAGGGATCCGGCCCCACTGCCCTCAGGAAGAGCCACTGCCTGCAGGGCTCCATCCATGGCTCTGCTCCCACAGTGCACAGGACTGAACAACCCCTCAGGCTCACACCTCACACCAGACGCACCCCAACACCCCCCCTCCACGCCAGCGAGCTCATCACTGTGTCAGCCACCTTACCTGACTGTGCATCCCTCTGCTGGGAGCAGCTTGGAAGGAGAAATCACTCTGAGAAGCCAAACACCAGCTGGCACCCATGTGCCACAGGGCTGTGGAGCTCTGAGGATCCATCCCCACGTCTCCCCACCCCAAATCCTCATCGAGAGCTTCCCCCGTGGTGGGAGGGACCAGCCCTTCTCCTCGCATGGAGATGTCCCCGTGGAGGTGTCTGTCCTTACCGTCACCCATGGCCTCGGCGTGTCGTCCAGCGGGCGCCTCGCTCTGCGAGTGGGCACCCACGGGAACGCGCATTAATTGGGAGACAAACCTCATTAAACATTAATGGCCTCGGTGTAATGTTTATCGCAGTCACGAGGGGAGGCACAGGGCTCCCGCCCGCCTTTGGGAACGAGGGAGGGGAGGGAAGGGCAGGGGCAGCACCCACCGTGCCAGCCGGTGTGGAGGGCTGGGCCCCCCGAGCTGCGTGTCCTTGTCCCAGCCCTCCCTCCCCTTCCCATTGTCAGCCCCGCTGGGCTTCACCTCCTGCGGCGGCGACGAGCCGAGGGATGGGCTCAAACACAGGCTGTGACTGCCTTTTGCTGGACAGGAGCGGGCAGCACGCCCCGTCCTCCCAGCCTGGCACCGAGGGTGTCTCTTGGGCCGGGTCAGCCCCTCCGTGCCAGCACCGAGCCATCCCGGGGCCCAGCAGCACCCCGGCACGGCGCTGTCCGTGGCGCATCCCTGCCGGCGGTGGGCACCGGGATGCTGTGCCCCTCGCCGGGCGGTGGCAGCCCCGGGCCCGGCGGGGCGAGTCGCCAGGAGGGCTGTGCGATCCAGTCTGCTCTAATCTCGCCATCAGCGAGCGGGAGTCACGCGCCCGAGCCGATTAACGCCGGGGTGGCCGGGGGGGAGCCGGGCCCGAGGGACGCTCCCCTTGGCAGGGCTGAGCAGCGCAGACACCTGGAGCCCTCGGCAGCCCGGCTCCGGTGCCACGGGGTGCAGCCAAGCCCCGGGAGGGTGCTGCGTGGGGCCGTCACAGCGGCACTGCTGTCACTGCTGTCACTGCTGTCACGGTGCCCTGGCAGCGCCAGCAGCCCGACACAGAGGCTCCCAAAAAGCCGAGGGACAAAAGCGTCCGTGGCCGCGCCCCCGCGCTCCCTTCCCACGGGCTCTGGCCCTTGCTGAGCTGCAGAAGGGAGCAGGAGGGGGCTCGGCGGGCACAAAGCCCGGCTGTGCTGCCCAGGGCGCTGCCCCTGCTCCCCTGGCCCCAGCCAGGCCACAATGGGACGGCGTGGGAAGCTGCCAGGCTGCCCTGGGAACGCCACGGCCCTCGAGACAACGCAGGCAGGCACCGATAGAAACGATATTTTATTCCTTTCCCCTTAGGTCACCGCACAGAACACACCAGCCCTCCAGCACAGCAGCACACTCGCCTATTTAAAAGGAGACACAATAGCTCAGTTTATTTTACAACAGTCAGGGTTTGGCCATTTCACACACCACAGGGAGCTCTTTGTTTCGTGCTAACACCGACGGCACACTAGGGACAGCACGGGCACTCCGACGGGACACACACCGTCACACGCGGGGGCCGGGGTCTGCTCTGCCCGGGAGCTCTCTGCAACAGCCAGGACGGAGGGAAGGGACACAACACGAGAGACACGGTCCCTCTGCCTGGCACAGATGGGACAGAGCTTCCCGGTGCCACCAAGCGATGCCAAGCACGCAGGGACACAGCCCACGCTGGAAGCAGGGCCACCACAGTGGGATGGACACAGCAGAAACCCCTCTCAAAGCCATCCCGGAGGACAAGACCCTCTTCCCGGGGTGGGGATGGCACCCTGAGGTGTTTCAGTGCAGCCCTGGGGACTCCCCACTGCTGCCCCCATCCGAGCTGGCAGTCCCCAGCCCCAGCTGAGGTTCTGCCTGCCCAAGGATTTGGGGAAGGGCCAAAAACCACCGGTTTGCCACTGACCCATGAGAGGACACAGGGTGACGATGGCCTCTGGGCTCAGCACGCTGTCACAGTGCAAGCTCAGGTGTGCAAAGCCCCAAGGATCACTCAGTGCCACTCGCTGCTGCTCCTCGGGGAGAAGGGACAGCTGGCACTGGGGGTGGCACGGAACCACCACGGGACAACACAGCACTGGCATGGGTGGCACAGGGAGCGACAAGGAGTCAGGAGGGGCAGGGAGCACCAGGAGGAAACGCCGCTGCCCCTTCCCTGCCGGAGGCGAGCACAGACAGGATCTCTGTTTCCCTTTAGCCCTCAGACTGTGTCACCCACCCAGCTCTGGCTCGCGGGCAGGAGCTGGTTTGTGCTGGTCAGCGGGGTCACCGCTGTGCTGCCGCCCTCTTCCACGGTGTCACCATGCTGGGGACCTCACGCGCTTCTCTGCCACCACGGCCTCGCCTCACGCTCAGAGCAGCGTCCCACAGGTTTAACCAGGGACAGAAACGGGGAGTGCCAAGCAGGAGAGCTCCCTTCAGCCTTGAATCCAGCACCCCAGTGACCCCAGCGAGGAGGGCTGAGCCATGGGATGTCCCTGCCTGACTCACCCCCCACCATGGCTGTTTTTAGGCTGGGGGCATGCAGGGGGTTATTGCTGAAACGGGGACGGGTGACCCTGAAATGGCTGGGCAGGTCCCCAGGGCACTGCAGGTCCCCAAGCCCTGCCCAGAGCCAGTGGGGCTGTGCTGCTGGCACTGGGCAGGGAACGGGGGTCCTGGCCCCACAGCCCACACTCCCTGTTCCCAGGCTTGGAGGGCAGCCCAAAGGGCAGCACCTGCCAGTCCTACACAGCCCGAATCACACGCACAGCACGAGAAAGGTGAAGAGAAAGTCACGATTACAACATCAGCAACAACTAGCCCTAGAGGTAATGATCATCTCACAGCAACATTACACACCACGGGAGGCAGAGAGGATGGTGAGCGGAGTTTAGTCGGGTTAGGAAACAGAGAACCGGTGCTGGAGCACAGAGGGGGACGCAGACACGGCAGCTCCGCGCCTCCTGAGAGGGACCTGCTGCTGGGCTTTCAGTCTCCTCGCAGGCCGCGGGCATCTGCGCTCCCAGCGTCCGTCCTCGGGTCTCTGGGTCTGCGTGGGGAGCAGAGCAGTGGGTCAGGCTTTCCCCACACAGGGCTTGTACCCCAGCAGCACAAACCGCCAGCACGGGCTCCAGCCTTCCCCCTCTCCAAACCCGGGCACAGCGAGACGCCCCGAGGGACTCACACCCAGCTCTCTGAACATCCTAAAACCAAAACCACTCCGGGGTGGGGGAGCACAAGAAAAGGAAGTGTAACACAAGGGAAAATCCAGACAGATGCTTCCTTTTCCTGCTGGGCTGCCTGTGGACACTCAGGACCTTGCCAGCACTGTGAGTTTCCTTGCTGTGGACCCCACCAGTGCTCGCCCCCATCCCATCCCAGGAATGCAGAGCTGCCCAGTCCCACTGGTCTGCTCAGAGCCCCACAGTCACCTCCATACCTGTCCCCAGCTGTCCCTCCCATCCCGATGGCCCCACTCACCGCATGGCTCCTGCTCAGTTCTCTGTTTTCTGCGCCGCCGTCGCTGCAGAGGGAAGAGCAGAGGGGTTTGTGGTGCCTGCCCAGCGCTGGGAGGGGGCTGTGACACGGGGCAGGGGCACAGGGACCGCAGGACAGTGACCTTACCGTTCGAGGTGATCAGGTTCTCCGCCTGAGCCTCCTCGTCCCCTGGAGCCCTGCAAGGAGAGGAGCACGGTGAGGGCAGCTGGGATCTGCGCCCCATCCCAACATGGGGTCCCCAACAGCGGGGTGGGATGGCCAGGAAGGTGCAGTGAGAGCAGGCAGAGCTGCTCCTCCTTTGGGCACCCCAAAGGGACACCCAGAGAGTGCAGCCCCTCTGCCAGCTGCGGCAGGGAGCCCGGGAGGGTCGGAGCAGAGGGGCTTTCTGAGGGAGATGTTCCCCACCAGGCTGCCCCCACTCACCTGGGCTTCTGCTTGAAACTGCACCTGCACCTCCTGCCTGCAAGGGGAGAGAGACTGTGAGGGTGGGTGGCCAGAGGGGGAATGGGATGTGACCTTTCCCAGTGCCCCCCACCACAGGAACAGCCCCTGCTGCCCCTGCCTGCCAGCCCAGCACATGCCCCGTCCCCAACTTACTGAGTATGAGGAGAATGCCCACGGTGAACAGGACCACGGCGAACACCAGCCCCCCGATCCTCAGGCTCTGGTAATCTGGGAGGGGGAGACACAGGGCTCATTCCTGCTGGGTTCAGGGAAGGGGGCAGCTCCTTTGCTCCCCATGGCACACACCCCCACCCCCACGCTCGGCTGTGCTCACTCACCATAGTTAAAGGGATCCTCCTCCTCCTTCTCCTGGGCGGCCACTGGAAATGAGCAGACAAGAGGGTGTGAGGTGAGTGAGCCCCTGGCTGAGCCCTGGCAGCTCCCCACAAACTCTGGGGCTCTGGGATTCTCATGGCTGCTGCCCCACGCCCCACTCCAGCCCCCCTGGATCCGTGTGGAGGCTGTCCCCCGGGGTCCCCCAGCCTTTTCCCGAGCTGTGTGTGGGAAGCACCGGGCACCTACCGTCTGCCACGGCCGCTGGCACCAGCAGGGAGCACAGGAAGATGAGCACTGCCTCCATGGCTGCTGTGAGAGAGGGGAGAAGAGGGCGTCAGCACCCAGATGCCTCAGGGAAAGCACTGGGACAGAGCCAGGGAAACTACAGACAACCCATGGCCAGCTGTGTGGGCAGGCAGAGCCAGCCCATGCCACGGGAGAAGGAGCCAGACTGGTCCTAGGAAACACTCAGGATATCTGGTGCCATCACTGTGCCCAGCCCAGCAGTTCAAGGGCAGGAGGGGAAGGGTTTGAACAGCCACACACATTTTTTTTGTGGGGTTCTGTGATGTATTTTCAACCCTCTCCACGTGGCATAAATCTCAGTGCAGTCTCAAGTTTGCTCTGCAGGCAATGGGTCCAACACCTCAACAATCCCACCCTGTGCTTGGAAGCGTTGTCCAAATGCTCCTGGAGCTCTGGCAGCCTTGGGAACATGACCATTCCCTGGAGAGCCTGTTCAGTGCCCCACCACCCTCTAGGGGAAGAACCTTTCCCGGATATTCAACCTAGACCTCCACAGAGACAGAGGAAAAAAAAGAAAAGAGGCTGGATTTACAGTTACCCTCATTTGCTAAAACACTCAAGCCTAAATCTCTCTGTCTTTGAGAGAAGTTGGCATAACTTAACCAGTTTGCTGAATATTTCCAGCCTCCTAAACTGGGACAGACTCCACTCGCACTTGGGATTATTATTTCTTTAATGTGGTGCGTTTCAATTAAAAACTTTCTCAAGAAGATTTAAGAGACACCACGGAAGAAGAGGCAAGAAGAACAATTTCAGTTCACTCTTTCTACATCTGCTCTTAAAACTTCATTGGTTTAGAGCATCCCAGGGCTCCTCTCAGCACAGCACGGCTTGGCATGGCACAGCACCCGGCCACCAGCCCCCGGCCCGGCCTCTGCTGATGATTTGTCCCAATTAGCATAGCAATTACACCCCCGCAATGAGGCCAGTGGCCCTGGTGGGACGTGAGCTCAAAGACACACTTGCCTTCGGGGCTCCCTGCAGCAGCAAGGGGAGACCACAAATAATCTCGGTGTCCCCTCTCAGCGGAGCCTGTCCCTGTCCCTTCGCTGGGAACACCCGGCCGGAGCTCGGAGCTTTCTGCCCGGGTGTAAGGACGCTGTGGCCGGGCTGTGCAGGGGGGACATGCCCCCAGCTGCTTTGGGATGGGCACCTTCGCTGCTGGGACCGACCCGGCACCGCTGCTCTGCCAAGGGGAGAGCACTGGTACCCCCAGCCTGCTGCCAGCATCCCTTCTCCAGCTCCCAGGGGACAGGCAGGGGACAGGGGGGAGCTGCTCCCTGTCCTGCCAGCTGGCACAGGGCACTGCAGACCTGCTGCGTGCGGGGGACACCTCGTGCCGCGAGGAGAGGGCTTGGCTGGTGGAGCTCCTCCGGGGGCCGGTGGTGGCAGGCGGCTGCTGCCTCCCTGTCCCCGCAGCTCCCCGCGCTGCCCCCGGGCTCTGCCTGCCGGTGTCAGAGGTGCCAGGCGGTGCCCCCGTGCCCCGGCGCCGGGCTGGGTGGCCATACATGGCCGGGAGCACGGAGAGGGCTCGCTGCTGGCCCGGGAGGGGAAGGCGGGGGTTATCGGGAGCCCTGCGCGGCCCCGATAGCGCCGAGTGCTGCAGAGCTGCTGCAGCTGCTGCGCTGGATTAGTGCCGATAAGGAAGGGGCCCTCGACACAGCAGGAATTCAGCTCGCTGACGGAGGCAGATCCCGGCGCGCCGCTACTCAGCCCCTCCAGAGCCTGACCTGATTCCGACGCAACCTCCATCCCAGCCCACCCCCGCTGCCAGCCACGGCGGAGGCAGCTCAGCCGCCCCAGGCCGGCTCCCCGGGACACCGAGGTCCCCCTGCCGCGGCCCCTTCTCCCAGTCTGTGCCCCATGCTCCCAGGGCTGGCACGCGTGGAGCAGGCTCAGCAATGCCCACCAGCAGCAGCGCTCGGCTCCGTGGCCTTTCCCAGCGCTGCCTCGGGAGCCAGTTCCCGCTGCACCCACAGAGGAGGCAGCCCCGGCCCCAGCAACATTCCCAGAACCCTCCTTGTTCATCACAAGGAGCGGCATCCCACGGTAACTCCCATCCTTCCCTCCGCTCCCACGATCTGCCGTTCCGCGGGCGATGTGTTTATCCCAAGCCTGGAGGGTTTCATCCCCCTCTGCTGCAGCTGCGCTGCCATTGTGCAGCGCGGGGCTGCGCCCAGACAAACCCCCTCGTTTGCTGAGACGCAGATTTCGGGGTAATTACCAGGTCTTAGAAACACACACAAAGAAGCCACAGCTGGTGACACAGTCACTTCGAGCTGCACACGTCCTTCTCTCACGTTCTTCATCTCTTCACCGCCGAGGCTGCAGAGTCAGTCATTTTACCCCTACGAGGGCTCTGTGTGTGCACAAGGGCTGTGACACAGCTCACGCTCCCGTGCCATGATCAACATTGATTGGCTCCTGTATTTCTCAAACAAATCATTCATCGGATTTTTGCTGTTTTGCTGCTGTTTGCCTGCTACCGGACCATTCCCTGAAGAACACACTCAGGGAATTTCGCATTATTCCCTACCCCGAGCCCCTCCACGTGGCACTGGGCCCTGCCCAGCCACACACGCCGCCTCCAACCCTTCGCTCAGCGTTTGGCTTCTCGCACGTAGCGCGGCAGAGTTCACTGCTGGGCCGAGCCAAGCACGCAGCACACATATGTTCTTTGTTTTTCTATCTCAATTCCTAGAATTCACACACTTCCTCGCGCTCGAACTTATCTCCGCACGAGTGAACCGCCAGGATTGGCAGTGTCCCTGCTCCGAAGGCAAACACGGCGCTCTGCACTGCAAACGAGCCCAGCTCTCCTCCAAGGAAGCATATGCCTTGCAAAGAGCCACAGGTTTTTTGGGTTGCTCCAAGCTGGCCCACCCACTTCTTCCTGAAGCTGAAATAAAGTGAGAAGAGCGAGCACTGCCGAGGGTTTGCCGTTCTCCCTGCTCCCGCCTTCCCTCATGCTGAATCCAGCTGTGCCTTGGCACAGGTAACCAGAGGAAATCCAGCAGCTGCCACATCCCACAGCCCAAATCTCTCCCTGTTTTCTCCCCATCGGTGACACAAAGTTTGGAGTCACCACCCCGGACACCACAGGCAGAGGCAACGCCTCTGACGTGAACCAAAACATGGGGGTTTCCTGTTAAAACTGCGAGATCTGGCTGAACACGGAGAGAGGCAGAGGAGTGGAGCAGTGGAGGCCAAAACTCCCCTTCCCTCTCATCCCAGCTCAACCTGCTGCTTTATGAGGGAAACCAGACACTTCCCCCCCATCCTGATCTGCACAGCAAGAGCCGATGGCAGGAGGAAGCAGCAGGAATTTGTGAGAGGCTCAGGGGGGAGGAAGCAGCGACACAGAGTGAGGAAGTGCACAGAGTTTGCCGTTTTCTGGGAGGATGCAGATGGGAGTGCGTTGGGGGACTAACCCAGGGCTGCCAGAGGCAGCCAGGGCTGGAGCTGCCCCACGGCGAGGGTCTGTTCCCCCTGCCCAGCACAGCCAGCAGTGACACCAACAAGGCAGGGTGACAGTGGCAGTGCCACCCTGGCACCAGGAGCCGGGAGCCGCCCGCACCCACGCGAGCCGGCCGGATGATTCACCGCCCCGCCGCCGCCCTGCCACGCGCACAGCCAGCATTCCCTCCGTGCACAGCACGGCCACAGCTCCTCCTCAGCCCCTTCCTCCTGGATAATCCCTCCTTGCCATTCCCACGCCGCCGGCTCGGCGTGTGTGTGTGCGTGGAGCCCTGGCGAGGCAGAGGAGCGGGCAAATCCGGGCAGGCAGACCCAGTCTCTCCTGCCTGGCTCAGCTCTCTGCAGCACGGCAAATCCTGCCAGAGCCAGGCAGGTGAATTTGTAACGCTGCTGGATCTCCAAGGCCCCTTTTCCTTTTCACTGTTTTGCATAGATCTGCCCTGTCAAATCTCAGCCATCACAGCGCAATTCCGGGCAGCCTCCGCCTTCCGTCAGGAGTCCTCAGGGCAACTCCCGAAGATCAGACCTAGTTAAAATCTCTGGTTTCTGTGCAAAGCCCCCCAGACCGTGACAGCAGCGCTCCGTTGCCCGGGGCGTTTAAGAGCGTGCATGTGTGAATGGACATTTCCAGCTCTGCATAGATGTGCTCTTCTGCCATTTCACGTCAGCATCAATCTGGCTATTAGTGTGCCTGTTGTTGTGCCTCGTGCTGCTAAATGAGAGAGGAGAGGAGATTTCCAGCCCTCGCCATTCTGGTATGGACGGCCCTTCCCAAATCCGGTGCTGATTCAGAGGCTGACTGGATGGGAGACACAAACCCAGCTTTACTACGGTCTAATTGTCTCTTTCGCTGGTTTGGGGTGTCTGTGAGCGCACCATCCCTCACCTGTACCCCAGAATCCCACTTGCCTCCTGCAGGGCTTCTTCCAGCCTCATGGAACTGACCCTAAACCATCAAGGAGCCTCAGCCAAGACTGCCTGGCCGTGTGTGGCTCAGCACAGTCCCCAGCCCCGCTATGACACCCCAATGAGGCAGACAGGCCAATCCTTCACTGGGGCAAACCTCCAGTGCAAACCCTGCTGCCTGACCAGGGAACCCAGCCCTGGGCTCTGGCAGGGAGTAAACACCACCACCACCTCCCACCAGGAGTCTGCTGCTCCTGATCCCTCCTTATTTGATTAACAGATAACCGGGTGCTGTAAACCCGACCGTACACCTGCCTGGACCGTCCCATCCTCCCACCACACCCTCGTTTGGCCACACACCGGCTGAATGAACCTGGGCTCTGCACAGGCACCAGCCACGGGAACCCCACAGGTGGGACACAGGAGGGGTTACCTGGAGGATGCTGGTGGTGAGAGCACCCCAGAGCACCAGAACACCCTGACAGAGCAGCGTGCCAGAAGCTGAGGCTCCCGTGTGCGCTGGGTACCACAGCGCTGCCACGCTCCGCAGCACATCACAGCGGACATTTTCTCCCTCCTCTCCTCTGCTGTCACCATCGGCCGCGACCACTGCGAGCACGAGGCACACAGCAGCCCCCAGCAGCACGGCTGCTGTCCCCACCAACCCTGCCACATGCACGGAGTGATGGGCAGGTGGGACAGGACAGGACAGGACAGGACAGGACACTTCCATGCTGCCGGTGCCAGCGGTGCCTTCTCCACGCTCGGGAACGCAACAGCTGCAGAGCTCAGCAGCCTCTTTGCACCTTGCAAACACACAAACAGCCTGAAAGGCAAACACGGGGGAACAGCAGGGCACAGAGCTGCTGGTTTGCTGTGCCAGGGAGTGTCCTCCACACCTGGCAAAGCCGTGGCTCCCCACCGTGTTTTACCTGGATGGGTACGTTGAGACAAAGCAGATAAAATTTCCAGGTGAGCGTGAGCTGCGATGCTGATGGGAGGAAGGCGCAGGCAGGCTCACACCTTGCAGGCACAGGATATTCTCCAGCCGGTCCCAAACACGCTCTAACAGGTGGCCCAGCTTGGCAGCCATGGCACTTGGTGCTGGCAGCTCTCCACCTCACTCCACCACAGTCCAGTTGTGCACGAGCAGGGATTCTCCGGGTTTGTCTTTGTTTCAAACTGGGAGCAAAACCACCCAGCGGGACTGAAAATCCCAGCGGGACCCAGCAGCATCTTGGAGCACTGCGGGCTTGCCAAAATGGGTGCTCCATTCTAATCCACACACGGCTTTCCCCGAGAGGCTGCTCCTTCACGCTGCTTATTCACATCCACACAAACCACCTGTCACTTTCCCTCCCACAGAAATATCCCTGCAAGATCCAAGTTCCACCACATGGACTCCAAAATCCGTTTCTTTGGAAGCATTAATTACACACCCTGAGAGACACGCTCTTCCCTTCCTCCGTACGCCTTCCCGGGATGAGGCGCTTGGCTGTTTACGCACGGTGTTACTACAATATTGAACAACAGGAGCCAGAGCGCTGCCAAGGGCTGCGAGAGAGGGACCCCCCGGCTCCCCGGGATCCCCCCGCTCCCCGGGATCCCCCGCTCCGCACAGCCCCGCCTGCCTGGGGAGCACCGGCCGCGCTCCGGGTCTACCCGCGGTGGTCTCGGGTGGGCTCCGCCGGGGCATCCTCCCCAGCACGGGGGGCTGGTAACCAGGCAACGGTGGGATAAGGGAAACCGCGGTACCAGGCGTTGCCATGGCAGCCGCCGGGGCCGGGATGCGGGCGGGTCGGGGCGCGGGGCGATGCCCCGGGGCAGCGGGGCGGGG
>VZTH01001099.1:0-12626 GCA_013397815.1 Aleadryas rufinucha | reverse complement strand
CCCGTCCCGCCCTCTCGGAGCGCAGATTAAGGCGGCCCCGGGCACAATCTTTGCCGAGGAGGGATTAACACCGACCCCGCGGCGCCGTGCCCCGGCTGCCCTCCTTTCCAGGGATTAGCACTTCGCTGCCGCTTTCCCTTTTCTTTGCTTCCCCTTTCCCGCTCCCTGTCCCCATCCGTGCCCCAAATCTTCCAGGCTGCCTGGAAACGCAGCTCCCAGCGCCGCTATAAACTCCTCAACTGCCTTTCCTTAATGAAGCACGGTCATTAACCTAATTAAGTGGCAGAGTTGCTCGGTTGGGGAGCTGCGAGGTGTTTTTGAGCCTGGCAGGAGAATGTTGGGGGTACCAAGAGCAGGACCAGCCCCTCCAGCCACCCCTGTGGAGGTGCAGGGAGCGGGGCACCGACCCCTCCAGCACCGGGGGCTTTGTCCCATCGCTCCCACAGCACTGGGACAAACTGGTGTGCCATCCCCAAGGGCTGGTTCCAGCCCTTCTGACTTCCAGGGAGCCCAAGCTGTGGCTCCAGGAGCCCCTCACACGCTCCTTTCTGTCCCTCTGGGCACGTCAGGACCCCAAACCCGTCTGTGGGAGCCCCACAGGATGTGGGGTGAGGGAAGAGGAAGATGTGACATCCGTGGCTGCTCAGGGCCATCGAAGTGTGGCTGCTGTTCCACCTCGGTGCCACTGCAGGACCTCAGTGCCCAAAAGCTCCCGAAAAGGCCCATCTTGAGGTGGCTGCTGCTTGGCTGAGGGGGTGACAGGGTGAGTGATGGGGACCCCAGATCCCCCAGGGAGGTGACACTGGTGGAGCAGGGACAGCAGGAGCTGGCCCAGCCCGGCATCTCCTGCTCCTCACACCCCCTGCTCTGAGGACACCAAAGGCTGGTGTCACCCTCCCTCCTGTCCCCATGGGCTGGTGGCACATGGAACAGCCTCAGGGGGCTGGGGGGTTATTGACCCTCTCTGTGCTCGTGTCTCAGGGAAGGATGCAATCTCCATGGATAATTTCCTGTCCTGATCCTATTATCCAAGAGGAGCAATTCTCTGGGGTTAAACCCATTCTCAGTGCAATTTTGGATGATCTTCAAGGAGTGTTTGGACACTGCTCCCAGGGATGCCCAGGGTGGGGTTGTTGGGGTGTCTGTGCAGGGCCTGGGGCTGGATCAATGATCCCTGTGGGTCCCTTCCCCTCGGGATATCCCAACATTCCGTGATCTTTTCCAGACGTGGGGATGTGGCACTGAGGGACTGTCCTTGGCAGTGCTGGGGTCACAGTTGGACTCAGTGATCTTACAGGGATTTCCAACCTCACCAATTCTATTCTGAGTCTGGGACACCTTTTTGCTTTTTTTTTTCTTGTGCACACCTTAATTTTGCCACATTTTCCTTTTTCTTCCAACGAATCAAACCAAGAGGGAAGTGTCACCATTTCACTGGGTTAATGATGGGTGAGTGCAGCTGGGGGACAGAGGGATGGGACTACTGACCCCACTGCTGCCCCTGTCCCTTTCTCCCCTCTCTCCAGCACTGCTCAGCTTCACTCCTTGCACCAAACCCCCTTTGGGGACTAGAGGTCCCCAAATGCCACCTGGGCACTGGAGCTGCTTGGCAGCCTCTGCCTTCCAGGAGAGCCACGTTATGAAGGCTCTGCCTGGCTGGTGGCCCCAGGAACCTGAGCTGGCTCTGGGGTGAGCTGGGGGCAGCTCCCCTTGGTCCCCCTGGTTCTGGAGGCTCCACTCCTGCTCTGCTCTGGGGCTGCATGAGAAGGATGTTCCCAAACACAACCTGCAAACCCACAGGACAAACCCCTCCCCATTTATTGTGACATTTATCTGTCCTGTTCAGTGTCTCCACACTAAATAAAGGTGTCCTGGTGCCTCGTTAATGGTGTCCCCACCAGTGCCCACCATCCCTCCCTGCCAGCCTGGGGGAACCCAGCCCTTCCCCTCCCTGCCCCGTGTTCATTATGGATGAGCCCGAGGTAACCCAACTCCACTTTTGGTTACTGCTGCGGCCACCTGATCCTCTAAGCAGAGCTCCAGCCCCGCTGGAGTTGTTTTCCCTGGCAGATGGAGAGCGGGAGCCGCAGCCCCGGGCTCACCTTCCCTCTCCACAGCCGGAGCATCAGCCAGCCCTGCTGCCCCACAGCCCCCACCCACGGGTGCCCCACTGACCCCTCAGCAAACCCCACAGCGGGGTTCAGGGGTGCGGGATGAGCCATTCCCTGCAAATCCAGGCAGATCCGGGCTCCGGAGCCAGGCTGGCTCTGCCCCGCGGCTCTGTGCCGGCCCCAGGACATCCCGCACAGGAGGGGCACAGACCCCGTGTCCCCTGCAGGGACATCTGGGCCCCGCGGTCCCCGTCTGTGCCGGGCAGGGCCAGGCGGAGCCGGGCTGTTTATTAATAGCTCATTACTGCGATTGTGCGGCTCTCCGGGCTCGCCCGGCCCCTGGGGAGCCAGGGCAATTAAGATCCAGAGCGAGGCCTAGATAGAGGCTCTTCTGCTCATTTAATTTCTTTTTAAAAATAACAAGCCTGCTGCACGCAGGGCTGGGGACAGAGCCAGCAAAGCCTGGGGCTGAGGGGCTGCGGTGGGGGAAGCAGAGCAGAGCAATTTGGCCAATTTGGACAATTGGACAATTTTGTGAGCCCCTGGAGCAGCCCCCTCCTTCCCTGCCTCATTCCCTCTTTCCCCACTGGGATTTGTGACCACTGAGCTCGTTTTATCCCAGCCACCAGCAGCACAGAGGAACTGCTGCTCTCCAGCCAGCCTGGCTTGGGGTTACCCAGAGCTGCTGTGGCTGCCCCTGGATCCCTGGAAGTGTCCAAGGCCAGACTGGACAGGGCTTGGAGCACCCTGGGACAGTGGAAGGGGTCCCTGCCCATGGCAGGGGTGGAATGAGATGGTCTCTAAGGTCCCTCCCATCCCAAACCATCCTGGGATTCCAGGACTCTGCAGGTGGGGTTTTGCTCCCTCTCCAAACACCTCCTGCTTTTCTGGCACAAGCTTGGCCAGCTCCTCCAAGAGCAACTGCTCCTCAGCTGCCATTATCGCTCCTTTTTCTGAATAAAGACCACAAAATCAGCCCAGGTTGACATTTCCAGGTTCCCCTGCTCGGACATTGCATGAGCACAAACACCTCAGTCAGAGCAAGGCCTTGTTTCATCCTTCCCTTGATGTGCAGGATGTGAAACGCTCCTGCTGAGCCCTTCTCCTTCCAGCACCCCACTGCTGCTGCTCCAGGCCAGGCCCCTTCATGGTGGGGGCCAGAGGCAGCCAGGGGATGCTGCTGCATCTTCCCAGGGATGCAGGGAACCCCAGGAGAGGATGGAGACCCCGAGGCAGAGAGGGAGCAAGTGGGGCACAAAGTGATGGTGGGACCCTCACCCTGAAAACATCGACGGGGGGTAACACCAGCGCTCTGTCACAGGGGTATCAGGGAGGTGCCAGTGCCAGTGCCCTGTGCCAGTGCCAGTGTGTCCCACACTTGGCACGAGACAGGACAGGGCTCCTACAAACACCGGCAGCAGCCAAACGCTGCTGGGAACACCCCGAGCGCTGCCCGCTCGCCGCTGCCCGGCCCTTGCCAGCAGCCAGCCCTGCCTGGCAGCCGAGTGTCCCCACACCATCCTCGCTCCCTGGCTGCCGTCCCCAGCCCAGCTCCGTGCCAGGGAAGGCGATGCCAGCCATGCTGGGCCGTGCCAGCATCCTCACAGACGCTGTCACCCTGCTCAGCCCCGGCGCGGGGGCTCGGGCTGGGGCTGGGGTCGGACGGAGCGTCCGAGCATCGTGTGGTGTTCCCAGCTCGCTGACAGCCTGCCAGGATTGCTGCTGGACTCTCCATCAGGACAAGCTCCGTGTGCTTCCCTGGCCTGGGGCGTGACCTGGATGAGATCTCGGTTCCCAGGAGCAGGAATTGGCTGGATCAAGCAGGCTCCATGGACCCGAACCTCCCCGAGCTGCCGGCAGGGCTCGGAGCAGAGGATGGGGCACCCTGATGCTGATGCCAACAATTCCCTGGCTCCAAGCTGTGCCCATGGGGAAGGGAAAACTGCAGCCAGAGCTCCTCCAGACCTGAGGAGGAGCCCAGGCCCCAGTCCTGTGCCAAAGCCCGTCCAGACGTCTGCTCCTTCTTCCCTGCTGGAAAACCCTGAGCCCTCAGTTACACCTTCCAACACCCCTCCCCCCCATGTGATTTTAGGCTGAAAAGACAAAAAACGAGGGTCCCGGAGGTCTGCTCCATGCTCAGCCTCACTGGTGACACCACCACACTGCCCCGTGGCACCACGGGCTGCTGGGGATCCCTGGGGGGATTTTTGGCATTGTTCAGAGCTGGCAGAGCAAAGTTTGATGCCCAAATGTGAAGCCAGGGAATCCAACTGTGTTTTTCCAGCTGCTGCTACAGCTCAGAGCAGAGCACATCTCCCAGTGGCACTGAAATGAGGACCAGAGGTGACCTGTGCCACCCTCCAAAAACAAACCTGTGGCTCCTGCAGCTTTATTTTATCCCTTGCCTCGAGTCTGCAAGGTCAGTGGGTTTGGGGCCACGCTGAGCTTGGAAAAACCCCAGAAAAGACAGCAGGGCATGGGGAGGATTGAGGTGATGGAGAGGAGCTGCAGGAGCATCCCTTGGACCTTCCCTGGCTCCTGGGGTGACACCAGCAGGTTCCTCCCTCTGCACAGGGCAGCAGAAAGATCCCAGCTTATGCTGGGGTGTGGAGGGAATTAAATCAGAGCTGAGACAGAAACAGAGGCAGAAACTGGAGGGTCAAAGGAGGCCAGGGATGTGGCCAAGCCTCAGCTCTGGTGATCAGGCAATTAGCAAGCCAAGCATGAGAATAATCCAGCTGAAACAGGGAGAGCAGGACAGAGCTGGGGGTAAGAAGGAGGGAAATCAATCACCAGACCTAATGGAGAATTATCCAGGAGAGAGTTGTTCCTAATCCCATCAGGGGCTGGCTGGGAAACAAATTCTCCTGGCTCTGCCGCTCTCAGCATGTTTTTCTGGGTCAGGGCTGGGCTGGGCAGGGCTGGAGGAGCAGAGGGAGAACCAATGGCTGGGTGGGCACTGAGGGCACCCAGCAGGGTCCCTCCAGAGCGTTTTCCCACCCCACAGCACCTGGCGAACACCTTGAGGGTCCTCAGGTCACCAGGTGGCCAAGTGACCGTCCCCAACAGCCCTGGCAGAGCCCAGCTGGGCTGTGACCATGGTGGCCGTGCTCCTGATGTTCCCCTCGTGTCCCTCTGAAGGCTGCTGAAGCAGAAGCAGATTTCCCTGGCGAGGCACGGGAATGGGGAGGGGGAGCGCGAGAGGAGCCGTCTGTGCGGGAGCCAGGCGGCGGCTGGGTCACCACGGAACGTCCCCGAGCGTGGCTGCAGGGACGGCTCGAGAGCATGGAAAGCTCCCACAGAAGGGAGTTATTTTGGTGAGTGGCAGCTGCTGCCTCTCACGCGGCTCCTCCCGCTCAGCAGCCCCAGGTCTCGGGGCGGCCGAGCCGGCGCCGGAGCAGCTCGCGGGGACGCGGATCCGCCCTGCCTTCCCAGCAAACCTGGCGTCTCCACGGAGCCGTCTTCCCACCCCAGGATCCCATCCCGAGTCCTCGGCAGCCGTGGCCACAGGACTCTCCACTCCTCTCCCACGTGGAAACTCCCAGCCCTCGCACACGCCGCGAAACCCCAGAAGCGAGGATTCCCCGATGAGCCGCGGCACCAAGGAGACAACCCAGAAGAAGCCACCGCTTATTTTTAGAGACAACCTTATGATTCCCGAGCACGTGGCCCAGGCAACACTGCTCAGGCAGCCCCAGATTGGCCGCAATCTGCTTTTCTTCTTGACAGACATCATGTCTGAATCTCTATCTCCACAAGATGCTCCCAGGAGAGGAGACATTTAGAGACGACCACAACGTACAACATTTCTGAAAGGTCACTGCCTGCGCCAGGCAACGAGGAGCAGAAGCCACTCATCAGCAACAGGGGCTTTGGGGAGGTGTTTAATATTCCATGAGCATCTCTATTTCTCTACCAAGGTGGATAACTCTTCTAAAAGGAGGGGAGGGGGGCAGGGCAGGTGGGTGCTGGGCTCTTGTTTCCACCCAGAGTGGGTTGATTGAGCCACCAGCCAGAACTGAATCTCGACTGCTGTTGGGAAATGGTGGCTGAGAGTGAACCTGACCTGGATCTCAACAGCCTCAGAAGCTGCTGGACCACACAGGAGCAAAGGCTGAGCTTGACTCCCCCTCTTCAGCTGCATCCCAAACCCCCTCACTGCCATTAAGCTGTTCCACTAATGCCACCAGGAACCCTGGAGCTGAACTTCAGGTGGTGGCTGTGGTCCCTGGAGGGACAGCAGGGGCTCTTCTTTTGAGGATTCAAGGCAGAACTTTTAACTTGCAGAAACCCATTCACATCAGGGGCAGGATGAGGAGGGGCTGGGAGGCAAATACAGGTGACAGCCCACAGCCCACAGCCCACAGCCCACGGCCCTGGGACTTTTTGGGGTTTTCCCATCCCAATCTGTCACCAGGAGCAGCCCCAGTGGTGTCCTTGTCCCTGAGCACCCACCCAGCCAGGAGAGTCCCCAGGAACAAGGTGACAGCCCAGGTCTAGGAGTCTCCCACTGCAAACCCACCCTTGTCCTCTCCCACCAAAGCCAGGCTTTGCAAAGGTGCCCATCCAACCCCAAAGATGCCCATCCAAGCCCAAAGGGGCCCATCCAAGCCCAAAGGTGCCCATCCAAGCCCAAAGGGGCCCATCCAAGCCCAAAGGTGCCCATCCAAGCCCAAGGGGCCCATCCAAGCCCAAAGATGCCCATCCAAGCCCAAAGGGGCCCATCCAAACCGGCCTGCTCCAAGGTTTGCCCGGTCTCAGGTTTCTCCCCAGCCTGGGAGTGGGGACAAGGAACCCAAACCCCTGGCAAGTGTCCTGGCACCTCAGCTGTAGGGTCCACATGACATTTGTTGCTGCTGGATGTACAAAACACGATCCCAGAAGAGCCCCAGCAGCACAGCTGTGAGAGTCGGGCACGGCCACCGACTGAGAGAAACAGGGCCACGCTCCTGGCGAGGGCTCCTGCCCCCACAGAGACACAAACACAGAGCATTAACTGAGAGAGGGGAATTTGCTCCTTCCCCTGCAGCTGCCTCCCCATCCAGAGCTCATCCCTCACCTTCTGCACCAAACACAGCCTGAGAGCACCCCAGGAGCAAACCCGAGAGCACCGAGGGCAGCGCGGCTGAAGCCACGTGGGAGGGGACAGAGGGAACGTGCCAGAGCCTGGCCAGGCAGGACATCCCCAGGCACAGCACTGGGGCCGTGCTGGGGACACCTCTGGGGGTGTGCCGGGGGGGACACATCACCCACAGGGGCTCTGAGAGCAGGGAGGAGGTGAGACCTCATCACAGGGGGGACCCGGAGCCTTCGCTGCTCCAGCCCCGGCAGCTCCAGCCCAGCAGCTCCGTACCAAACGAGGTGCCGGGGCAGGGTGATGATTAACAGGAACAGGAAGGCAGAGGCTGTAATTAGGCACCTTCCAGAGCGCTGATGGATGACGCTGCTCGGGGGCGTGCGGAGCGCCGGCGATGCTGACGTGCAGCCACCCCCCGGTGCCAGCACTGGTCCCAGTCTGGCCAGCAGCGCCCAGCAGAGCCCTGCCCTGCTGCTGGACGGTGATTTCGCGGTGATTTCAGCGCCAGCTGCCTCCCATGGGCTTTGCCCCAGCACACGACCTCATTTGTCCAGCCGTGCCAGCCCTCGTTAGATCAGCTCGTTCATTAAGCTCAGCACTTCAGTGACGCTGGCCTGAGCCCCTCGGGGGGGCTGGCACATAAATCACACCCTGATCGCTGTCACTGGCTGCCAGCGCTGGACTCTGATGGCAAAATCTCCTCCTAATCCCTCACCTGAACTGTGGTGACACCGGTCAGGGCAGTCCCAGCCACCCCTCCGAGCTCCTGCACAAAACAACGGCTCTTCCCAGGCTTGACCCTCAGGAAGGACCCTGTTCCCGAGGGCTCAGCCCCACGGGAGCCTTCACCATGGCAGGGGGAGCCCAGCGAGCCCAGCTCCCCTCTGGAGAGGGAGCCCGGAGTCCTGGCTGCTGCCAGCCCATCCCGGCACCTCGGCAGGGCGATCCGTCATTCCAGAGGCTTTAATTCGACTGGACTGCTGGACATGTGGGCAGAGGAACAGACTGACAGGCCAGACTGACGGACAGCTGCCTGCTCCGAGGCCAGCAGGGACAGGCAGCTGTGGCTGGAACACAGCCCGGTCCCGGCAGGACCGCTCAGCTCTGCAGGAAACCAGCTCGGATCTCTGCGGGGGCAGGGGGGAAAGGGGCAAAGGTGGAGCCCCCGATCTGCTGAAAACCCTGCTCGGAGTGGGAATTCCAGCCAGGAGGAGCACGGAGTGACAGCTTTCCCTCCCCCTCCCAGCCCTGCTCAGCATCAGTCCCAGGCTGAGTGCGTTTAAGACCTGTCCACAGTTGCTGCTGCATCGGGGATTTTGTTGCCATCCCAATTATGATCATGGCAGCAGCGAGAGCAAAATGCCATCACAGGGGTGAAATGGCTCCTGACATCCCAATGCCATCACAGGGGTGAAATGGCTCCTGACATCCCAATCCATCCCTGTCACGCCAGGCGGGAGCGGGACCAAGCCCTGGAATGATCCCGGAGAGGGGAGGGGGACAGGGGGATTCACCCTGTGGGGCACAGATCCCTGCTGGCCTCGCTGCCCAGATTCCAGAGGGGCCCAGCAGAGCCCGGGGGGGTCCAGCTGTGCCACCCCCAAAACTCCCCTGGGCTGGAGGCTGCGGCAGTGGTGACATTTGGAGCGAGACACGCTGGCGTCAGTCCCCAGATCTGCGGCTTCGGGGCATCAGCTGGGGCCGGGGGAGCAGGAGGGCAGCTCCTTCCCCATGTGCAGCCCCACGAGGATCCCAAAAGTCAGAAATCTCCCTGGTGGAAGGGAAAGGGGATGGCAGGGCCATGTGGCTTCACTTCACAGAGCAAGGGCTGAGCCTCCAGAGCCCCTCTCCCAGCTCCCAAATCCCAGGAAATCCATCCAAACCCCAATCCACTGCCCCTCAAATTGATGCTGCACGTGGATCCTGGCACAGCCAAGGCTTAGGGTCTCTGCTGGGGCAAAGGCTGGGGTCTCCAGAGCCCCTCTCCCAGGGGCCCCTACAGTGTCCAAGGCTGGGGTCCCACTGCTGCTTGCCACCAACCCTGAGCAAGTCCCTGACCTCAGCACCCCAGAGCTTCACATCACAGCCCCACCTGAGTCACTTCTTGCTCATTTTGGGGTGGTGACACCAGGCTGGAGATCTCCCAGCTGTCCCATGGGCTAAATGTCCGGCTCGGCCGTGCCGAGTGCTCCTGCTGCACGAGGAGGTGGGGACAAGGAGGGGGCTAATGCCACCGAGCAGGGGTGGCCACGAGGTAGAAATGAACTGGATTTTGAGCGTCCTAGTGCACAACCCCCAGTCCCACCAGAGCCCAGGGAGTTCTCACCGTTCTGCAGGTCCGGGGCCGCTCCGACATCGGGATCTGCTGAGGCATCGGAGCCCGGCAATGTTCAAATGGTGAAGTGTCCAGCACGGCCAGCCTCGGCTCCTCTGCACAGAACAGCACAAGGAGACCAGGGTCAGTCACCTTTCCCCAGTGTCTGCCGCAGAAACCCCAAATAAACTCCCCCAAAGTGCAGGGATGTGGCACACAGGCACATCCAGAGAGGGGGAGCATCCTCAGCGCTGCTCCAGCCTGATCATTGCAGCTTGCCTGGCCTTATCTATATAAAAATATATATAAATATAAAATTCTATCACACTTTGTGCCGTGAAGGATCCTCTCCCCACCAGGAGAGCGTCCGAGCCCAGCCCTGCCGCGGGCAGCTCTGGGTGGAGCAGGGCAGACACGGCACTGCCCCTTGGGAATCCTGCAGGGATTGCAGGAGAGGATGGCACCCACCCAGCGGTGCCCACAGCCCAGGAGGCCCCGAATCTGGGGAGATTTCACCCAAATGTGGAAGCAGAAATGCCACTGGCCGGACCCCGAGTCCTGTGTCCACCCCCTGGGCATTCTGGGGCACTTGGGGGGTCGGGAGATGCTCCCAGCACCGATGCAGCAGATGCTGAACAAACGATTTGCTGTGGTTTTACTAAATTGCTTTGAACTCTCTGGATCAAGTTTAATTCGCCTGTTGCAAAGAAAGAGGGAATTTAAACAGCTCCTTTTATGTGGAAATCCCGGTTAATAGCCCTCAAATGTCCCCGACTCGGGTCCTGTTCAGCGACACCCACGCAGAGCTGCTGCTGCTGCTGCAGCTCCGCCGCTGCTCTGAGCCTGCTCCAGACCTCGCTCAGGTCCCTGCTCCTGCCCGGCCGAGCTGCCCCAGGGCAGCAGCAGCATCCAGAGGGGTTAATTCCTGCTGGGAGAGGCTTGGGGAACCTGAGGCAAAGGAGCTTTCCCCGGCAGGGATTTGCTGGGGAACGGCAGAGGAACGAGGAGCGGGCGCTGCAGCAGCAGCAGCCGGCCCGGGGCACAGGGATCACAGCCCTGGCACATCCCGGAGCCAGGAATCCCGGGAGGATGGAGCTCTCCATCCCCGTGTGCTCCTGCAAACCCCAGCGCTGTCCACACGCTGCTTGTGGATGGGTAAATCCTCACTTTTGGGGTTCCCAGGGAACTGTCAGTGCCCAGCATTCTGGAAAAGCGAAAATTCCTCCAGGAAAGCAGCACCACCCCAAAGCCGAAGTCAGAGAGATTCCCTTCAAACCTGCAGGCTCGGGCTCAGCCGTGCAGGGACAACGCTGAGGGTTCCACATTCCTGGTCACCCCCAGGCCCCTGGGGGCTGTGAGGCTGCAGGACTTCACCCAGTGCCTGGCAATCCCAGCTCATTCCCTTCTCCAGAACACCTTCCCCTTGTCGGCTCTGCCTGAGGGACCCAGACCTCCCCCTGGAAGGGCAGGAACCCACATTCCTGGCTCCCAGAAGGTCCCAGTGTCAGTGGGATACACTGAACCCTTCACCCCATCCAGTCGGTGCCAGGGATGTAAATCCCACGTGGGATGCATGGAACTCTGTCAGGGATGCTCCCCAATAAAGGAGCAGCACTAAAGCCCCCCATGGCAACAGAAATGCCCTGCCCTGGACATGACAGTTCCCTGCTGGAGCCAGGGGGTGCACCAGCCCCTCCAGGAGGCAGGGCTGGGACAGCAGGGACAGCTCAGGGCTAGCAGCAGGATGGAAAAGCCCAGGATCGCAGCAGGATCCCATCTCCTCAGTGCCCTGCAGCACGGGGGGCTGGAGCACACACGTGTGGGAGCAACTCACACCCAGCACCTGAAATAACTGCAAGAACGACCCAAACCGAGCCCTGAGATGGGGAAACGCCCCAGAAACAGCTGGGCCTGTCCTCAGCACCCGCAGGGGGAAGCTTGTGGCACCTCCAGCAACCCCAGCTGGTGCAATTCCACAAGGAATTTGTCTCCAGGGGATGCAGTGTCTGTGCTTTGAGGGATTGGGGCTCCAGGGGCCGATGCACCAAGACCTGTTGTGGTTCCCTGGGGCTGCTCCAGTCCTGGGAGATGGGATAACTGGGAGGGAAGTGGGTTTGGTTCACTTGCAGCACCGTGTGTGGGACTCACAGGCTCCAGCATTCCAGCAGGGATGGAGGAGGCTCCGCGGGCGATGCTCGGAGCCAGCGCCATCCAAGGGTTAATCCCAAGCACAGCAGCTCAGCTGCTGCTCCCCAGGGCCAGGCTCCAGCTCCGGGGATGGAGAAGGCAACATTTCCATCCAATTCCAGCAGGCTGGACACAGCCACGTATTTACTGCGGACCTGCTGGGAGCAAACTGCAGCCGGCCCAAACGTGCTCAGCTCCCGGCACCGAGCGGCCTCTCCTGCCCTCCCTGATTCCCTGAGATTCCCAGCCCTGCCTGAGCATCGGGAATAGGGAATTTAAGCTCACTTAGAGCCCACCTAGGCTCGGCTCGTTAGGTGAGCCCGTCACTGCCAGCCCTGGGAACGAGCAGGGGCTCGGCTCATGGTCTCGGCGTTTGTTTTTGGCAGCTCCCGGGTCACGTAGCAACCTCTGGCTCAGGTTACCCGCGGGGGTTTTGTCTGCAAATACATTTTAATCCTTGTGAAACGGGACCCACCAGCACGTGGGTGAAGTGGCCTAAAGCTCCTTTGGTCCCACGTGGTGACACCAGCACAGCTTCCCGGCCCTCTGTGCCACCTTGTCACCTTCTGTTCCTGTGCCTTGTGTTCGACTCAAAACCTGGATTTCAACACTTTTCTGGGCTGCTCAGTGCAGGAGGCAGGAGAGGATTCTCCTCTCCCCAGGTACCACACGGGGCCTGCTTCTCCATCAAGGAGCTTCCAGTTCTGCACACGGGATCCTATTGAAAAAAAGAGGTCTGCAGCAAATCCAAAGCCAAACAGGACCCAAATGTCCTGGAAATCAGCAGAGACCTCCAAAGGACCAGGCCAGGGTGCCCAAGCCAAGCTCTTCTAAGGCAGGAGCATCCCTTGGGATTGCACAGCAACTCTTCCATGCATGGCAGCAAATCTGGCTCATCTCAGACCCCTGCAGGGAGGGACCTGGGGGTCCTGGTCAG
>VZTH01001098.1:245879-479054 GCA_013397815.1 Aleadryas rufinucha | reverse complement strand
GGAGACCAAACCTTATAAAGGGGGCTGCGCAAGGCAGTTCTGAGTCTTTCTCCTCCAATCAGTGGTGGTGAAGAACTGGTGCTGGGAGCGGGCCTCTTCTCTCTCTAAGAGAGACTTTTATAATTGCTTTGAGCCTCGGACTAGCCGGAGTTCACCCCAGCACCATACAGCTCCCTGTCCTAGGGCAGCCGTGCGGTGGCCCGGGGTCTGATCGCCGCGGACCCGGTTTCTTTTTTGCCTTCTTTTTTCTTTTTTTTTTCTCTCGGCTTTTCTTTTGGACTTTCCTCGGACGCTTGCTGCTACCAATAAACATCTTCTACCTCGCAGCAAGAGAGTTGTGCTCGTTTTTCACACTTTGAATACTTTTCTGAGCATGGGATCTACAGAGCAGCTGCATTTGGATTTCTTTGTTAGTTTCTTCTTGCTAATGTACAAAGGGCCAAGTGCTGCATCAGGGGTACAGATAATTTACCTCCACAAGTATTACACTTCTTGACACAGCTTTTTCAATAATGTACTTCCACAGTTACAAAACTCAGACTAAGCACTGTAAAATAGCATGCCAGATGTTTTATGGTCCTTGTCCACTGCTTCCTTTCTGTGCTACTTTGGGACTGTCATCTTTCCTGGCTGCAGGTACTGCCTGGATGGCCCAGCTGTCGGATTTCCTGATGTAATAACTGTTTCATCCAAAGCTCTGTGAGACTCCCTCTACTATACATTTCTTATTATCAGTCTCTCTGCTGCTCCATTTAGTCCTTTTCCCTCTCATTGTTTAACTGATGTGTTTTAGACAAAAATCCTTTAGACAAAATCCTTCTAATTCCTTAGTGCTTCAAATGCCACCAGAGCCAGCTGCTTACAATCTCAGCCCTAACTTAGTGTCTATAGGCTGTGCATCCTCCTCTCCAAATGGCCTCATGGACACCCTAATCTGAGAGGTGAGTCTGGGCTGTAATGGGAAAAAGTGCTGAATCACACTTGTGAGGATGGTGCAGCAGAAAGACTTTTTGGGGATAAAGATTAAGTTATCCTCTCTCCGAGTCAGCTGTGGAAATTTGCAAATACAAAATCAGCTACAGCCTAAGCTTGAACCTTTTCCAGGTCATTCACACTGGTATAACAGACACTATAGCTTTCTTAGAGCTCTTTAAAAGAACTGAGAGAAAATTCAGGCTGGAAAGAGTTAAAAACTGATTTGGGGAAAAAGAGAAAGAATGATGAAAAAGGCAATAAAGAATTTCACTGAAGCCTTGTGTATCTAATGGGATGTAGTCAATGATTACCATCCTGGTATTCTCCTTCCTTTTTTCCTCTGCCCTAGCCTGGAAACCTAGTCTAGTCTTTATATATGCATACATATAAGTATAAAAGTGAAACTGTTACACCCACCCACCCACACACACACACACATAAACATATATAAATATTATATAAGACTATATAATACTATATCACATTATACAAAGTTGTATAATGTGGTATAATTTATATTATTATGGTTTAAATATCTATTCATATATATTTATATTTATGTCTTGCATCTAAATTATAACCAAGCTTCAATGGTGCTGTGCAAGGACAAATGTAATGAACACTGGGTCAAAGACAAGAAATGAAAATGTATCCCCCTTTAACAACAATAAAATACAAGTACACATGTATATAGTTCAGGATATCTGGACATCTGAACAGTGACCATATTCCTATATCAGCAGCATCTCCTTGTTATCATCGTGGTCTTGTCTGTAACACACAAGTATCTCCACCCATGCTATCACACACAGTTATATTCACATTAAATTAGTACTCTGAATATTATTCTACTAAGCTGTCAAGATTACTTTCCCACAGTGATTAGTGGTGAGCTTTAATGATCAATAAACTTTTACTGATTGGTGTTTACAACCGTGGGGACAATGGTGTAATTCTGTACTTAGGCTTTCAAAACATCAGTTATCTTCTCATGCCTGCACTTTTGGTGGTCCTAATTCCCAATGCCAGTTCTCACTGAATAGCCTTCCAGCTGCAGTTACCTGGCAACAAACATTTTATTCAAATAGTCTAATAACAGCCACAGTCGTGTTGTAGGATCCTGGAGCATTTGACTGGGGAAAAATTATTGATCTCTGAGAAGATAGATGCACATAAAGTTATTTGCTTGTATTAATATCTTTTAGTTAGGACATTGGTACATTGTCAAAATTGGTTCAGAGCAGTCCATTCTTCCATATAATCTATTCACATTACTGTCATGAATCCAACCAACCAAGATGGAGACTCCTGAACCTGCTTCATCTCATTATTGCTACTAGCCCCTTTATAAAGGAACACATTTTGAAATGCTCTAGGCTTCTGATGTTTGGTATCTCGTCTTCAAATGTTAAAACAATTATTAGTCACAAGTAATTTTGCTGAAATATACAAATATGTTTCCATAAATGTAAAAACTCTTTTAAAGTGGTGATACAAACATTTGCATTATCCACGATACAATAATTGCGCGGAATACCGCATACAATACAGTTCTGAAGAATCAGCTTCTGATTTCTTAAAATCCAACTTAACATCTATATTTACCTTTCCATACACATATTTTGTAATGATGATGAGAATCCTGATTTTGCATTTGATATGTAGAGTAAAATTCTTTTTTAAAAGGATTTGGTTTTTTTGTTACAAGCATCCTTGAGTTCTTCAGCTTTGCAGGAGTCAGTGAAAAATTAATGGTGTACATCGTCTTGGTCAGCCACAGATTGACAGCAAGAGCTTGTGCTGGAAGCCTTTCCACCAACTGGATCAACATGTTCAGCTTTAAACTTCATGTGGAGAGCAGGAAGAGGGATCATAAAGGGTAATTGGTTTCTCCCTTAAATGTGTATTCAATTACACAGTCGACTACTACCCACACAGAAACCTCTATGTTTGATTAGGCATTTCTGAGCTGCAGAACCCCTGCTAGGATGCTCTTCCTTTTATTGTGGCATGGAATATCCTACAGCTTTTTTCATAGTTGTCTTGTCCACTGATTACAGGTTTGATTGATGAAGATAAGGCTTCCTTTCTTCTTTTTGTTTTCCTTCTTCTTCTTTTTTTTTTTTTTTTTTTTTTTTTTTTTTTTTTAATAAATGACACTAAATAACCAAAGTTTCCTGCAGTTAGTACATATAGCTTTCTATTGGTTTATGGCTAGAATTTTTTCTCCTTTTTAACTGCAGAATTTTCTAATTGCAACTTCCTCAAAATATGGTTTATACACAATGCAGTTGCATGTATTGTCAGACATTTTCAAATATCCAGAAGTACCAATTTTCTGTTTTATAATCTTTACCCTAGCTTTCAATAAAATCCAATTTTTTTTTTAAGGTTTTTGTGCTCTAATTTAAAGACCTTCTACTGTGGACAAAGACCAATATATCTCTCAGAACTTTTGAATCCATTTGCTCCTTAGCATTCTTAAGGGCAGTACTTATATGGTTATTTAGTTTATGATACAATTGGAAGTATTTTGATGTTATGTCTTCAAGCAACTGCATTGGTGATTGAGGAAAAGTTATTGCAATTTTACTTGAGATGATCAGTGTTTCTGAGCAATTAGGTTTATAGAAATCTGTATTGTGTGGTGATTTTAGGAGCTTTTAAAAATTGTATTATAAGAAAACCTCTTGCCTTTGGATAAAAGAGTTAGTAGAAAAGGCTTGTGGTTATTCACCTCTGCCTACAGGGCATGAGCAATGGAGTGAGTGCTGATGAGGTGTCTAGGGATGAGACACAGGGAATTCTTCAGATAAGCACACACTGCTTCCAGAGTTTAGTGCTAGACCATTTTACACAGCTTGAAGGCAAACAGAGTCTGTCCATCTCACAAGTCACTTAGGAATGCTTTCCACTTCAGTAGAAATTTTTATGTGTGTGAGAAATCATAACTTCAAAACACCCCCAACTCCCCCCCCAAAAAAAACCCAAAACAAACCGGCAACAACAAAGTCTAGTTCTGTTAAGTTCTTTGTAGCTAAATAAATGTAATTTCAGTATTAAATTCTTAGACAGGCTTGGCTTTGTTTGAAGACCATTCCTGAAATCCGTCCATATTTCTTGATGTGCACATTATGCAAGTTCTTATCTGGTACTTTGAATGTTTCAGGGATACAAAATCAATTCTTTCAATGTTGTAAAGGACAGAACATCAGGCTTCAGCATACTTAAATGCTGTACAGTTCACTGGTGAAATTGCAATAAAACTAAACATCAAAATAAAACTTATATAAAAGTTAATAAGCTTAGCGTGCAAGATGCTTTCAAGCATTTAGAGAAATTGCATTACCACAAGTCATGATCACTATAAAGCCAGTATCCTCATTAAAGGCTTTGAGGAGGATATAAGCTTTTCCAAGCAGGTTTCCTCATTATAATGCTTACAGCATATGCGAGTAGCATTTGCCTTATCGCAGCAAAGCAATGAAAACTTTAAAGTGTACATTTGATACTACCATGAATTTGCATGGTACCAGGAGATTATTTGGTGTGGAAGACCAATGGCCTGAATGAGGAAATGCATTGACTTTTTCAGGTTTTCATGGATCCGGGAGTATCATGGGCAGTTGTTAGCAACGCACCATTTCTTTTCTTTTGAAACCTGATGTTGTGGATTGGGTCTGGATGGGTTGAAATTAACTTTTTTCAAATCACCCTGCATTGTGCTGGGGTTTGTGTTTGTGGCTAAAGCAGTCTTACTAACTCACCAGCATTCTAGGCTTTGAGGGGACCTAATTGTGGCCCTCCAGTATCTGAAGGAAGCTCACTAGAAAGATGGAGAGAGACTTTCTACTAGGGCACCTTGAGTGAAAGGACAAGGGGAATGGCTTCTAACTGACAGAGAGTAGGTTTAGATCAGATATTAGGAAGAAATTCTTTACTGTGAGGGTGGTGAGGCCCTGGCACAGGTTGCCCATAGACGCTGTGGATGCCCCATCCCTGGAAATGTTCAAGGCCAGGTTGGATGGAGCTCGGAGCAACCTGGGATAGTGAAAGTTGACAAAGGAATAAGATGAACATTGTGAAGGAACAAATGATCTTTAAGGTCCCTTCCAACCCAAACCACTCTACTATTTTATGATTTCTGCTACTGCTGAGCAGTGCCAAGGCTTTCTCTTTTTCCCACTCTGCCCCCAGAGTTGTCTGGGAATGGGCAAGAGATTGGGAGGGGACACAGCCCAGAGGCACATGCCATAACATTTGACATCATGCATAGATAGGAAAAGGCAGGGGAAATGTTCTTGTTTATGGTGTTTGTCTGTAAGGTGTGCTGAGACCATGATTTCCAGGACATGGTTGGTCATCTGCTGGCTGAGGTAGGCACACACATCAACACTGTTGGGACTGCTGAATTTTCCTGAAGAGAACAAAATGACTTTATTAGCATCTGATGAGTAAGTAGGCCTTTCCAGGATGGTCATGGGTCTGGTGACATTTGTCTCTGGGATACACTGGCAGCATCTCAAAATTTTCCTTAGTCAGAAGTTGAAGTTTCAGGCTGTTAGTTCAAACCCCTGCCTGATAATTTGGTTTGTATTGCCAAATATTTAGCACTGATCTGTGCTCTGGACCTTGACTTTTTCTTGTCACAGTTCTTCAGCCTCTTATTTGATAATAACAGCAGAAGAACCTAAATGAATAAGCAAAGTTTTTTACCAAAATTTTTTACCCAAAGAAAAAATTGTGGAGGTTTTTCATAAAAGAATCTGTGAGATTGAATTTGTAATAGTAAATGTGACAGATTCCTTGGTGTCAGAAGAACTGATATAAGAAAACAGATGATCATGTTGTGCTCTCAATAATCAAAATATTGCTGTGGTCAAATGAGAACAAATCTATATCTATATATAAATGTGAAGTTACAGTTTAGTTTTAGCCTGATGACTGCTTTTACAGTCTAATAGGGAAACTATTACCCAGCTTACAATAATAATAATAATACTCATAGGTAAAACTGATACAGGAAAAAATATTAAGAACTTTTGAAATCATTATACTTTTAAGCCTACTAACACCTACTTGTTTTCTCTTGTATTCAGCCTTGTACTCTTCCAATGTCCCCCCGGGGACTGAACCTTCTGCCTTGATCAGGAAGACCAGAGCCAACACACCTGATGCAGCCAGTGGGAAAAGAGGCAACATGAGGAACAGTCCTTCTGCTCTGAGGAGATGAGGAAGGATGGGAGAGGGAAGGAGCTGCAGTCCCAGAGGAATGAATGGTCTAAAGGTCACTGCAATGCCTGAAAGGCCAGCAGTTATGATCCAGATCAGAAGCAGAATATATCTGGTTCTGAAACTCTTTTTTTTTCTTGTAATTCAAGTGTAAATTGAAGTCAAAGTTTGTGGTAAAGACTTCTGGCTGAAGACTGATTCATAACAGGCCCTAAGAGAGCACAAAAACATTCATGCAGCAAAGCCTAACGACATAAAAGGAATGCAAATACCAGTTTATTTTGGTTTTCTGATGAACTGAAATCCCATCAAATAGGCTTGCTTTTATCTTTGCAGCTATCTCAGAGAAAATATCCAGGGAAAGTTTACTCAAGAACAGCTGCTATTATTTTAAATCTGGTTTTATCTCATCTTGGATGTTTCTAAATGGCTTTCCATAAGGTAATTTCATTTGAATTAAAGTTACCTCATATCTAATATTTCCTCTGGTACAGCAGAGCAAAAATTTGCCTTTTTTTTTGGATACCGAAGCAACATTTCAAAACAAAGCATTATTTATTGAATGCTCAAAGAAGCAAAGTATTTTAAAATACAGATTAAAAAATGTATTTTGGCTACACCTCTGTAAATTCTTCATGCTAGCTTCATCTATCTGACAGAGAAAAGAAAAATCACTCAAAACAAAAGCTACAGAAGCCCTTGTTGCCTTTTTGTCTTCCCTCCTCTGCAGATTTGTGCCTGTTCATCAGTGTTGTGCAGACACAAATTGGGCAGGCTCTTCCTGCTCCTTCAAAACTCTGGTCTAGCCTCAAGTGGGAGAATTTTGCATCTCTTTTGGTCCCATTCCAGCCTGAATGAAACCAGACAAATAAGGTTTATCCCCACTGATGATGGAGGCATTATTTTCTTTGCTGGTTCGAGTAGCTACTTTATGAAAGATTGACTTGCATTTCCTCCAGATTGTGTCAATTGTAGTCTCAATTTTAGTTTTATCTGAAGAAAGTAGTTAAATCACTGTACCTATCTCCAAGACATTCTTACCACATACATAAATATAATACAGGCATTTCAGAATTTACCATAAAAATTAAATTTGTTGTTTACTGTTGCTTGCCAGTAGTAAAAATGTACTGTGAAATAATTTTGGTTTTGTGTTATTTTTTTGTCGCCAGCAAGAAAACTGCAGCATACCCAGGCTCTTGCACAGAGATAGGCTTGACTATACTTAGCATTTTAAACTTTAACCCAAAAACTTCTCTAGAGCATTTTGGGGTATAAATAAACAACTACACTAAGACTTTGAAAGAGAAGCCTTTGCTATTGCATTTGATCTCTGTCCCACCATTGCTTTAAAATGTAGCATTTTACTGAATATAGATCTACTTGTAACTATTTGCGGATTATTGTGTGAATAGGTTTTTTGATAAATGGATGTTTTAGTCCCTCTGCAACCTAATTTATATCTGAAATTGGAAGATTTAGAGTTTCCGTATATGTAGACAGGAATGAATACACCCAGGTCACCTCAGTTTCTCTGATAAGAAATAGATTTATATATTTATATTGCCATTATATTTATATGTTTATTAGAGACAGCAAAAAGGTTGAATCAGAACAGATCAGACACACAATCTTTAGAAATTTTATAGGTTGACTCAAAATAATTCTCATCTCTTGAACTCTCTGAAGCAGAACTTCCTCCTTTGGGAAACTGACAATTCTACAGAATGTCAAATTTCTAGAAATCTCCTTTTTTTCTGGCATCCTATAGTTTCCTTACTTTCACAAAATAGAAAGTGTCAGACCTTTGAATGTGAAGCCAAGGAACTATGTTTACATCTTCAGTACCACAAAAAAAATTTTATAAAAATTAAGGGAATCAAAAGTCTCTCAAGTGACTCTATCTACGGAAAACAAGTCTGTTTGTTTCCTCAGACATGGGCAGAAACTGGATGAGATCTCCCAAATGTGAAGTCAATCTGTCAATTTTTATGGCTCTTACTTCTAGAATTCTCATTAGAGGTCAGGGAATTCCATTCTGAACTGAAATTCTCTTTTAAACTTCTAAACCACTGTACAGTTTTGGCATGTGTATTAGGCTATTAAGTTATATTATCCCAGTTTTCTAAAATAGTGCTGTAAAACAATCCTGTGGTCCTTTCACAGTAATACCATATAAATACAGAGTGACAGTGGGTCTTCAGTATTGAATGTCTCTTCCCTCTCTATTAAATATTGGTCTCCTGTCCTCAGGTGTCCATCCTATTTGGATAGAATCTAGTACATTTCATAAACTGGAAACTAGCTCAGAGGAAAAAGAAAAAGGAGGGGGAAATAGTGTTTACCTAAAGGAAAGAAAATTAGAAGAAGAAAAAAGAAAAGCACATGAAAAGAGAATCAAATGCCCCTAATCACCAAATCAGGTACTCATGGAAAGTAGAAAATCAAACCAAAAGCATAATGTCAGAAATTTTTAATACACTGTGTTGCCTAGATCAGTAATTCTCCTGAATTTATGTGATTAAAATTAGTTACTGTGTACATAAGGAATTCTCTTTTTAAATTATCTTACTTGTCTTTTCACTGAAGGGCTAAGAAAGTTAGAATTCATAGATATAGTTTGAAGGCAATATGCCCAAACAGTGTAGCTTACTGTTTGGAATTGTGGCACAGGGGGTTTGTATTGATCCAAGAAGGCAAATTGTAAGGTAGGTATAACTCTACAGCAGTAAACAAACAACCTCAGAGAGAGCTGTATGCTTTAACCAGCCTTAAAACAACTGGAATGATTCTTTTCAGAGAGTCTGTTGACTGCAGAAGATGTGCACAGCCTGAACATCTTCCTTTAGGCAGCTAAAATTAAATTAGAGCAATCTGACATTGAAAAAGAAAGGCAAGATATAAGAGAGGGCAAAGGGCTCTTTCCTCCTCTACATTCTGCCGGGCTTTGGAGGTCTAGCAATTTATATACTCTGCTTATAATGAATCCCAAATCACTGACATAAAAAGAAGAAAATAATGCTTTAATAGTCAGAACAAGATGAGCAGAGTAATGTTGCAAAGCAAAAATAGTTATTTTTTTCTAATGCAGATGAAACGATAAATCTGAAGTGCTTTGTTTTGGCGTTTTCTCCAACACACTGTCAAATTGACAGGTTCCTTTTAAACATGCTGATTTTTACCAAAACTGTGTTTTCAAATGAATAATCTTCTAACCTTTTATGACAGAATCACAGAATCATAGAATATTCTGAGTTGGAAGAGACCCACAAGGATCACTGTGAACAGCTCCTGGCCCTGCACAGGACCATCCCCAAGAGTCACACCATGTGCCCGAGAGCATTGTCCCAACACTTCTTGAATTCTGTCAGGCTTGGTGCTGTGACCTCCGCCCTGAGGATCCTGGTTTTGGTTATGATTTCAAATTATCCTTTATATATTTCCTAAGCAACTGCTTCTGGATGTTTTTGTTTGTTTGGTTGCTTGCTTGCTTTGGTTTTTTTTTGTTTTGTTTTGTTTTTTTTTTTTTTTTTTTTTGTTTTTTGTTTTTTGTTTTTTTTTTTTTTGTTTGTTTGTTTGTTTGTTTTGTTTTATCTGAGTTTTCTGTAATTTACAATCTAATTTACAAGTATGGAGTATGCCACTAATTAAAGTGCACCATTCTTTCTTCCCCCAACTTTTCTCCCCCAAATTCTGGAATTTATTTTTTAAAAGATTACATAGAGGAAAAGGAATATTTCATTATCACTGATTCCTTGTTACACTAGGCATCATTATCCAAGATACTGTTTATGCAAATTTGAGACCAAAGTAAATGCAAGACTTCTGTCCAGGAAAATGCAATCCTTTCCTTTGTTTCTTTCTTTCTCATATTTTTTCTCATTATCAGCTACATATTGAAATTAATTACATTTCCTTTTTGTTAAACCTACATTCATGGTTCTCTCTATAGTTATTATCATATGGAAAGTGAAATTGAATATAAGAATAGACATCTCCTTTGCTAACAGTTCTTGTGTCTTGCAAACCAAGATAAAAGTATTTTGCAAATAATGTTCATCTTCAATAAAAGTGCTGTAGCAAAAGTGATACTGTTGGGTTAACTGCAGAGAAGAGTTCTAATTAATTAGAATTTTGAAAGAAATATTGTCATGTTGAAAAAAAAAGATTTTGGAAGCATATCTGTGGACCCAGGATTTTACCCTTCAAACTTCAAATAGAGTCACCCTAAGAAGAATTGCTGGGACTACAATGATGACCATTATGATATTAAGACAAAAACCTACTCAAGTTTTTGTAAGTTAACAAACAGTATAAGAAGCTCAAACTATCAGTGGAAACTCAACTCAAAATAACCTAAACTCTAAACTCAAAATATCACTGGAAATATGTTCTAGGAAAGGAAAATTCTTATACATCCCTTGGTTTGGGGCAATAGAGATAGTGCTTAATTCTGGGGTTCATATATATTGCAAGGTTAAGTAAAAAGCATAGAACAAAGCAGAACAAAAATAAAGGAAAATTAAATTAAACTCAGTTGCATGAACTACATGTCTTTACTAACAAACTATATCATATGAGTTAACAGAATGTTGCCATAACTAAGAAAGGCAAGAAAAACAAATACATAAGATTAACATAATTACATATAAGAGACAACTGGACCTTCAAAATAGTCAATAGTAATGAAACCAATAACAACAACAATAATAAAAATATCAATTTTAAAAATCTTCCTTATTTTTGTAGTGATGTATTTCCTGTGTGACTGGCTGCTTCCAGTAAGTATTTGTTTCACTAAAAATCCCACTTATAATTATCAAGCCTGGTTTGTGCTCTAGGAAAGCTTTCATGAAGCTTCAGCTGATTTGGGGTCATAAGCTGTCCATCAGCCCACCTGATTAGTTGTGGCATTTGATTTCATCCCTTTTGCCTGTTGCACATATTTGCTTGCTGTTCTGGCTAAACATTTCTGGTTTTCTGAATATCTGGGGTTTCTGACTGCAATTAATGCAGCTTCCTACCAAAAAACCTCAAACTAAACCAACCAAAATAAACAGAAACAAACCCCAAAACCTTCACAAAGTTTTTGTCTTCTTGTAGTCATGAGACTCTTTTTGTTCTTTTTAAATTCCAAGGTACCAGCCATTTAATGAGATTAGTTTGGCCCACAATTCAGCCTTTTAGACTTCTGCATTCTATGCAATTGTAAAATACTCCCCTCTTTGTCATCACTTTCTGAATTTAGAAATCCTCTCAAATACAGTGCAATAAAAGTTATAATTTGGGCATGTATAATGTTTGCATTCAGATATTTTTTTCTCTAGCAGATGTCATATAATGCACAGGGAAACAAAGTCAAGTAAGCTGGAAAAGAGGAATCGAGAGGAATTTGTAGAGAAGTCATTACCTGCAGTATTGCAATGACACATAAGAAAACTCCACATAAGAGGAAGAATGGTCTCAAATGAAAAATGTAAAAATATTTTAGACTTGGGGCACAATATGTTTTTTACATCTGTTTTCATCCTTAAAGCATTAAATATTAATGAAAATACATCTTTGTTTGATGTGGTAATTATTGCCATGATCCTTACTCATGATCCATACTCCTTGTCTCTCAAAACTGCATTTTCATTGCTTACCTATTTAATTTCATGTATTCCATAATTTCCATTATGCAATATCTCATAATTGTTCCAGTGTGCTCAAATGGGGTCCAGCCCTTTCTCTGTGTCTTTGAAAGTTTAAATAGGCACTGTTGCTTCCTAGATTTGTACCTAGTTTTCACACAAGAGGTGTGATGGTTGTATTCAGAAGTGCTTTTTGTAGTGAGATTTGTGTTCATTTGGAAGTGGTTGCAGATGGTTGCATGCCATCTTATGCACATTTTGCCTATCCCTAAATACTGTCTGTAGTCAGGGTCTTGTTAGGGAAATGGTGTTTAGCTGCCACCTATTTCAAAGCTCAGTAACCTTGTAATGTAGGAGTGAAAATGTTGAGTCTTTCCCACATGGTGTAATAATGCCTAAGTGAAGGAAAGGTAGAGAATGTATATTGACTTCCCTGAGCTAAAGTGGCTGAAACAGAACAGTTCAGCTTTCAGTTAGAGATATTCTTGAGATTATAATGTATATAATCATACATTTACATAACTGTATAGGAACAAAAAGGTCTGTCCACACCATGTAAAACACACACCTGTACACTTCCTTCCCTGCAGGATGTGGCTTCAAATGGTAGTTATAAAGATCATTGTAGTTTCCTCACAGATGTTCTTCTTCCAAGAATTGCTCTCTAGGACTCTCCCAGCTTCCTTTTTCCCTCCAAGTTGAATTTAACTGGAGGTTTAAAGATTCCACAGTAATTGTCATAATGTTTATATTCATCAGTGATCTTTGTAATGCTGAAGTAATATATAAATGCAGAGAGGGAACAAAGCAAGTTGCTTAGCGTTTATTACAAGTGCTTGAAGAAAACGTAGTTTTGCATCTCAGAATTATGACTGAATACAGAAGTACTGGTTTGAGAACTCTTGCCCATTCCCTGGTTTAGACTGTTCTGCCACTAGCAGGTGTCTGCAATCACCTGACAGGTTTGAATTTAGTCACAAGGGATTTATTTGAACTTCATTACATTCACCTTTAAAAGTAGTAGGGAAGTGAAATAAGTTACTTGTGGAGAAAAGTTGTGATTTCTCACCAGAAAGTGCTCCCTTTAAAATGACAGTCTCAGTGCCTTGGCTCTACTTTATCTTTGAGCATTTCCAAGTGGTTCATTTGGACTGCTCCTACCCTTTCTGGCTGAATGCACCCTGCTCCCTGTGATCAGTCAGCCAACATGCTAATGGAATGTAATTTGCACTGCACATAATTATCTGGATGGGAGACTCCCATGCTTGTGTTCTCTAATGGAGAGCTGGATTATGTAGCTTTATTATTCAAAGCAAATGGGAACATGAGTTACATGCTGTGTAACTGAAATGAGTAGGGCCCATAGGTTCAGCCTGATGCTTATCAACGCAGCCTGCCATTGTTAACTCACTTGTAAAGTAGGATTTATAATGGAAACATTTAAAGTAGGAACACCAACATGTCTCCATCTACGAGTAGCTATGAAAATATTGTCATACAGCAGAATGTTAGTACAGAAAAAAGGCTCAGCAGTATACATTGCAGCACATATTCTTTCATATGCCTAATGCAATAACTCTTTAATAGGTAATTCATTGTTTTTATTGTATTTCTTGATAGGGGAAATCTAAGAATGTACCCTAGTTTTTGCTGACGTGTCTACTTTGTATATATTGTCACAGAATTAAAGAGTTTTGTAACAATCTTTGAAGGAGTCTCTTGAAATAAATAGTTAGGAAATGAAAGCAGGGTCAGACTGTGTTTTTCCTTCTAATAATTTCATGCTGATAATATCTATCTTTGTTTGGTGACCACACTCATAGACAAAAGTAAAAGTGGTGCTGGAGGAAGAAGCATTGGTGGAAAAGCAGCCACAGAAGGAAAGCCTTACTGGATTTTGATTTCTGCAAAAATATATTTTGTTTCATTTACACCTCTCTACTTCTTCAAAGTCATACCCTAATCATATGCATCTTAAATAAATGCAACTAGCGATGTGAAGTGACTACCCATATTGGGTAATTGTTTTATACCCAAAAAGCATAAATTTAGATTAGAATAAGTATAAAGAAGAAAATATTCTGAGGGTGGTGAGACACTGGAACAGGTTGCCCAAATAACTTGCAGATGCCTAGCCAGTGGAGCTGCTCTAGGTCAGGTTGGATGGGGCTTTGAGCAACCTGGTCTAGTGGAAGATGCCCATCTCCAAGGCAGCGGGGCTGGAATTAAATGATCTTCAAGGTCCCTTCCAAACCAAACCAAAAATGAAAGAGAGAAAGTCAAATCTACAAATGATGGAAAGGTAGAATAAGTTTTGGAAATGGACTGAATTTGTATAGGAAAAAAGGTAGGAAAAAGATGTTTTAAAATGAGTGGGAAAAATATTAAGTAGGAAAATACAAATGTGAAAAGCACTGGGAAAGGAATAAAAACTTTGAAATTAATGTTTCTTAATTCTTTTCCTTTCATTTGAAATATTCCATCTTTTTCCAAATTTTAAGTCAAAAGACAAAATCTGGATCTTCAACATTGTGCCAACATCGCTACTATTATACACTTGAAGGTAAAATTAATTTTTGTGTGGCAGGGGAGAGGCAGAATATAATTTACAGGTCACCAGAATGTGCTAAATCTCTCAGCAATGGACATCAAAAAACAGTCAGCTGCTTGCCTCATGGCCTTTGTTTTTTTTTTTAAATATTAATCTCTATCAGAGCCCTTTATGAACATCTGGGTTCCATCTTTTGTTTGAGATAATGATGGTGCTAAAATGTGTAGAATGAAAGGTAATGAGTTGAGAATACTGGTTTGTAAGACTGACTATAAACTTGCTCCAAGAGATACGGGAATATAAGCCTTGGGTTTCTAGTTGGCCAGTATCAATCTAACTATATGTTTATACCATAATTTTGTATTTTAGTCAATAAGAAAATTGTTCTTATTCTACTTGTTTCAAGAGATGAAGGAAAAATTTCCCCTCCTCTTGCATGATGTACAAGTATCTGCAGTGTAAACAATGACTTGCCATGTACAGGGTTAAACACTGAGAATCATATTGGAACTGAAAATCCTTTTATTAATTATGGAAGATGTCACTGCAAAAGTGTGTTATAAATGAATATAATGACATTTTTGGAACGTTCATTACTACTGTTAATGTTGAGAGCCTACTATATGAATTCATCATATAATAGCTGACTCTATCACAAATAGAGTATTGAATGCTGAATTTATATCAGTCCTTTCCAGGCAGGAATTGTGCCATAATTGCATTACAGAATATATGTGTTAACCTGGAAGGAGGCAAGTAAAATTTACGTTTTAGTTTGTGAGGAGGTGAAATAATTATTTGGTTTTTTTATCAAAGTGTTGTTAGAAATCACATTTTTATGCATTGTTACAAGTTTTCTGTTTGGTGTTTAACAGGTGTAGATAATCCCTTTTGACAAATACAAGGAGTAAATGCTTTAGAGCAAAACATGTTTTTCTGTTAACAATATTAATATTTTCACACAAAGAAGTCACAGGTGGTTGTTAATGCTATATAATATAATCATATTGATAAATAAACAGTCCCTGCAGTTAATCACGTTTCTTCTCAAACACAGAAAATGTGTATGTGTTTGGTAGAACATGCACATGCCTGCGCCTGAAAGAGGATAAAGAGAGGAAAATACATAAAATGACAATTTAGCTGAGGTGTAGCTACACTCATTTCTGCACAGTTAATGGACCTATCCATGGCATCTCTGATATGGAATATGGCTTTGCTTTAGAATGTGCCCCCATGATACTACTGAAATTTTGGGTAAAGGCATCTAATGGTGCAAACTAGATTTTGCAATGACTTAGAGGTGCTAATCTGTGCAATAAATTTAATAAGAGAAGAAATGCCAAATCTTTAGTTTTGGCTGAAATCCGGTCTCTGTTTGTCTACATTAAGTAATTTATTTTGGTCAGATTAGTAATTAATTGCACCCTTATTTTCTATGCTATCCTAGCAGCAGACTTCTTCTAACTCCATGCTAATACACTGAGACAATATTGACTCAGGAAGAAACAAGTCATTAGTTGATTCTACAGAGTCACTTACTGCGGCTTCCTTTGTTTTCCTCATGGATTTAGTACATTATATGATTTTTTTTCCTAAGATTAGTCATATAAACCAATGTTTCTCTTTTTAAGATGATAAATGTTATGCAGCATTTTCTGTCCAAGTTTTAAAAACCTGAAATTTCCCTCTTTCTGTAATAATTGAAACTCTTTCATGTTTTAATATTCTTTTAGTGGCAAACAAGTGTAAAGGTACAAGTCCAGCATTTTGTGAAGTTCAAATAATTTCAGCTGTATAGTTTAAATCCATTAAAAACTTTTTCATCAGAAAGAGTACTTGAATAAGACTCTTAGATGATAGGGTTAGAATGAGATCTTGTGGAAACTAATTGAACATACAATTACCAGCTTGCAAAATCCACAGAACAGAACTGTGGAGTGTAAAGAGCAGGGGGTAATAAATCAGGAGTGCTGAAAAAAATGTTTGAGATAGAATATTGCAAATTTCAGTGTCAAGCCCACTTCTGCTGATTACAATTATATGGAGTCAAGATTACCACTACTGAATACTATCTCTTACATGTGAAAAAACTTCTAAGAGTAAACATGCTGAGAATTTGGAGGGTTTGGATCTTTTTTTTCAGTCAAAACTGAGAGACAGCATACTAGCAAAAACTGTCTGGAACTGAATGTGAAAATGGGTGTAGATTTTAAAGGTTTTTTTATATATATATCTTGTCTGAAAAGATATGACTGGAGAAAGAAGTTTCTTGACTTTTCAAACAACTATAATTTGCAACGTATGCCTAAAGAGCAGCAAATTCCTTTTAGTCACTATGTAATTAGGTTGGTCATTACAATCTTGAAAAAAATCACCACAGAAATCATTTCATGAGGTCAGTTTGAATTGTACTAGAAAATATGCATCTTAAAATGACTTCTAGATGCAAAGAGCAACTTCTGCTTGCATGTTAATAAACAGGAATCACATTTGTTGTTGTTAAGTAATACGTGATTAAGTTTGTGCTCCTGGATCTGAAAGCAGATGAGATTTTCCATTCATAAATTCTCTTACTCATGATGCTCCACTTAGAACCTGGAAGCTTTCCTGGCAATATAATGTCATAGTTAAGATATCCATAAATGCCCTAGGTAAGTGCTTTGTCCCTCATTACAGTCATAAAGGTCTTTTACAAGGGAGTAGAGCAGATTATGGCTATACTGCATGTTCCTGTAGCCTCCAAGAAGGTGTCCATTCCCTTTCAGGCAGGAGCTGCTGTGTTAATTGCAGCTAACAGGGAGGATGCTTTAAGTCAGCCTTAACATAGTTTGATACACAGGACCACCACACACTTCATGGGGACCTGAAGAGCAAAACTACTCACAGGAATTCAAGATCCAAATACATCCTGTGGCATAATGACATTAACAGTCACGAAGTTTACGATTTGATTTGCTTTCCTAATTTCTCTGGAGACAACATTTACATAGAGCTAACTTGTGTGATTGCAATACATCTTTTTTTAATGGTAGTAGTCACCACAGCACACACAGTTAACATCAGGACTCCCCCCAAATCTTGTGCAGCACTACCTTTCTCTGTAGCAAATATTATCAAACATTTTATCAACTAGTCACTATTTATTGGGCGTTCCACCTTCAAGCATGACCTTCATTTTATCATCTTGATACCATAGTACTGTCAGACTGTGCTTTTAGCAAGAGCTGATACTTGGTGTAAGAAGAATTCTATGTCTGTTATCATGGTGACAACAAAAGCTCTGTTCTCTGCTGGTTTTGCACCTTTCTTCTCCACCTCCTCATTGTCAGTGATGGAAAATTGCATGGACCTCTTTATGCCACACATGGAGCCCATGGAGAAGCTCTGTATAATTCTTTTAGTGTTCAGCATGGGACAGAGGTGCCATTTAATTGGTTTTCTGATACCATAGCTTTATTCTCATGGGATGCAAAGCAGTTCCTCTCCTGTCAGCACTTGTTGATGAAGCTGTTCCTTTCCTCTGATACTGCAGTCCTAGGGGGTCCTTTCAGTGGAAAGTTATGTCCCTACTTGTTTTTTATACAAAGGAAATTAACAGTTTCAATTATAATGTCCTCTCCTAAAAAAAAAAAAAGGGAAAAAGGGACTGGAATAGGGAAGAGATTGAATTTTGTATATTTCATAAACACACAGGTGGATATGAATGGAAAGAGTCCCTTGAGGTGAAGTGTCAGGGATCTGCACTCTGTTCATCTCAACTGATCCACTGTGAGGCTGTTGGGTGACAACACAATCAGAATCACAGCTGACAAGCATCATCAATTTGCACTAGTGTAGCCCATGTATTCTTTCTAAATATGAACAAATAATATTTCATTATAAATTTTTTCCAGATTCTCTTGGGTCTGTAAAGCATTTTCAGTAACACAGATAATATTCATTCTTAATAACATGCTTCAGTAGAGGATTTTTCTATAGATTGTAATTTTTTTACACTAGAAAACATGACATAAAATCACTATGCTGGGAAATGGAGATATGAATAAAATGCTATAGATTGAATTTATTTAAATTAGGATAAATAGTTATCTCAAAATTAATTGCCCAACACTTTTTTATCTATCCTGTTACATGACAGTGACATTCATTTCTCTTAATATTACAGTTTGTTTTCTGGAAGCACAGAATTTGACTGTTAAATGGTTTGCTGTGTTTAAGTTATTCCCTTCCCTAGTTCTTGCTCTTTGAAAATTTCCAAGCTTCCTGCTACATAAGACAATTACAGAACTGTGCCATATGCTTTGTGCATATGTCAAGCATTTTGGAGAAGTTCTCAGTGTTGTGTTCTGCAGATCTGCGCAGGAAGTGCTACTCTGAGACTTGTGCAAATTGTTACAGCTGGAAAAAAATAAGGTCTTTTAATTATAAAACAATAATGGAGCTGTGTTGGACTTCTTCAGGAAAGCCGGACACAGATGTTTGGGCAATGGAAGCCAGTTATTAATTGATAGAATTAGCCCTGCCCTGCAAGCTGCTCCCGGCATGTGAACCCCATTGATTTCAGCTGGACTCTGCAAGGGCACAGTGCCTTCCAGCCAGATGGACCACTTTGCAGGGTCAGAGATTAACTGTACCATTTGAGTGAGAAAAAGGTGACACAGGTAAGGCGGGCTTCCAGTCTTCAATGCGGCCACATTTTCTCAATTTTTCACTACTTATTTTGTATTTTTATCATGTGCAAACTGCCCGTAATTCGGTGGGATTTTATTCAGGACATTAAGAGCCAGATTCTCAAATAGTAAGTGTTCCTATGAGGTGAAATGAAACGTAACTAGCTATCAAATTCTCGCTGCAAAATAGAATGGATTGAGGATTAAAACTTAAATCTCTCTTTTATGCTGTAAGAAACTATCTCGCAGTGGTTGGACAGTCAATTTAATGTCTGCTAAGGTTTTTCTCTAAAAGCAGATTACATCTTCTATGAACTATGAAGAAAGGCACAGTAGATAGTCTGAAAATCTCTGAACTGTCGGAAGTACTCACTGTAGAATCAAGGGTCTCTTGTTTATACAGAAGGTTAGGCTAGCACCTGCATGGTGAGATCCTCTGAGCTCAGTTTAAGGGAGAGCATACAGAGAAATATTCTGAATTATGCAGGAAACAACAACCAGAAAATATCAGCTGTCTTAAAACAGGTACATTTTATTTAGCAGTGAAAAAAAAAGAAACTTAGGAAAAAAACCCCAAACACACAACACTAAAAAACACCAAAAAACACCCCAGAAAAATAAAACCAAAAAATAAAAACAATACCAATCAAAAAATGCATTCTATTATGATGTGTTTTGTACATGAATTATTCTTGACTTTATATTAACATTGGATTCTGTAAGGCAGAACCTAAAACAGTAGAAAAAATTAGACATCACAAAAATGTTTCAGAAAGATAAGGTGAAACAATTAAAGGTATAATACCATTTAACCATAAAGGAAGTACATTAGATCTTTTTGTACAGCCTATTATTCAGGCATTAAATGGTCATCGATCTATTTCAGTCAAAAGTACATTTCTAATTATGACTTTTAGTTTTACAAAACTTAAATATCTTCATCTACTTGAGGCCTTGATATTACTGAATTTCCCATTTATTAGAATAACCAATAAGCCCTCTCCTCCTCTAGAGAAGAATAGAATAATATGGGTTAGGAGGATCCTCCAAAGGCCATGTAGTCCAACTCCCCTGCCTGATGCCTTGATCACGGACAAGCCTGATAGCCCCTCTCCCCTCAAGTCTAGTTTAAAGCTCTGTGAGTGAACTCCAGTAACTTGTGAGCAGAGATTCTCTTCTCTCTTTGAGAGAAGTGAACCCTATCTGATACCAGCAGACTGATGCCTTGTAGGCCATGCCATTATTAAAACCTGAAAACTGTAGCACTATCACCTGGCACAGGGCCATACATTAATAGACTGGGTCTATCTGTGCCTTCCAGTGTCACTGTCTGCAGCTGGAAGAGAGAGAAAAAAATCACTTGTGCTCCAGATTCCCTTACCAATCATCCCAAGGACCTGAAGTCCTTTTTGACCACACTTGACCACACACTGCAGTTTCATCACTATCTACATAGAAGAGTGATGATGAGTCATAGTCCAAGCCTTTGCCAGGCTAGGGAGTTTCCTGGTGATGTCCTTAGCCCAGGCTCCAGGGAGGCAGAAAACTTCCCTAACAGAAGTGTCTGTCTGGATGCTCTGTTCCCCTCAGAAGAGTCACATATAAGTATAATCTGTCTTTTCTTGCTTATGGGGGTGGTTGTGATACAAGGGGTGGGTTTTTCTGCTTTTGGCAACAACTCTGGTGCAGAGGCACTGCCATCAGTATCCATTGACTGGCCTTCCCCATCCAGAGCCTCATCCCTGTAGTACAGATGCATCTGGGAAGGTGAGGTGGGCAAGAAGAGGGTTCACCTGCTGCCCTGAGCAGGGACTTGCCTTCGTTCACTCCATTCCTATAAGCTTCCACCATCTGCCTGGTGGGAGGATGATACTGGATCTCCTTGATATGGGTTTTCTGCTGACTGTCCCTGTTTTTGTCTTGGGGAGGGCAGCACATGGTTCCACCAGCCAAGTTCTTTTTCATGATATCTGGTACTTTTACCTTTTTATTTCTTCTCATAAATCTGCCACCAGAGCAAATCCTTACTCTATTCCTATATTTTCTTTGCAAAAGAGAAATGCTTTTGGGCAAGAAATCGTCCCACCCGCTGCAGTAACATATATTTCACTCAGTGCTACAAGATTTTGTGGGTTTTATCATGTTTGCCTATAGCAACTTGATCTGCGTAAAATTTTCCAGCTTTATTAGTTCCACCTCAGTCCACTTACTGGTTTTATTCTCAGGTTTCATGAGAAATCTTGGTTTGTATGTCTGGTGATTTAATCAGAAAATATAGTGGATAAGATGGTAAGGAAATCATCCACTCTACCTTTTTTTAAGGGAATGTATGAAGCCAATAGTTTTAATTTTTTTTTCACTGATAATGATTCTGAGGTAGAAGTCAGAGATTTCTATTTATTTGGGCATAATGGCATTTTTTTTAAAGTCAGAAATCTAGAAATCAAAGGCAGAAATTCTTAAGCTGTAAAATTACTGCTCTTTCTCCATATGATTAACTTCCATGACCTTACTTTATAGGCAGAAGATACCTGCCAGACTTTAAGGATTCTATTATGTTACCAAAGTTTTCACATGAAGTTCCAGGACACTTAACACATGGCATAGGACTTTATTCAGTGGAAGTAATAGTGATATGTTGGACAAGATACTAATAACACACAGTGCTCAGGGATGCTCGTAATTATGATACACACAAAGATTATAGGTTGCCTCAGCATTTTGCTGTGATTTCTTGCAGGCATTTGTACTGAGTCTGGCTGGGATAATGATAATTTTTTTCACAGGATCCTGTATCATGCTGTGATTTAGACATGTAGCTAAAACAGTGTTGGTAACACTGATGTTTTGACTGTTGCTGCGCATCCTTTGCACAGGCTCCAGGCACTCCTGAACCAGCAGCTGTGCAGGTGTTTAGCTGCTGGTCTAGGACAGCCCAGAACAATTGTCTTTGTTAATAGAGAATCACTGAATTCAAGTCAGAAGGAATCCCAAGAGGTAATCTTGCCCAGCCTCTGAACAAAGTAGAGATCAAACCAGGTCATTCAGGGCTTTGTTCAGATGGTTCTTAAAACTTCCAAAGATGGTGACTGCATAGCCTCTCTGCCAACCTGCTTCTGTGCTTGACTGTATTCAAAGGGAAAAGGGGATTGTTGTTGTGTCCAGATGGAATATCTCTTTCTCAGTTCGTGCCAATTGTCTCAGGTTGACATGATAGATTACTCAGTGAAGAGCCTGACTCTGTCTTCTCAATGACCACCCCACTGACAGCTGTTAGGTCCCCTTAAGCTGCATCTCATCCAGATTGAACAACCTCATATCCCACAGCCTCTTATCGTATGGCACATTCCTTAGCCCCTGACCAGCTTGGTGGTCCTCCACTGAACTGGCTCCAGTTTGCCAGTGTCCCTCTTGTAGTGGGGAGGCCTGAACTGGACACTGGTCTGTGCAAAGAACAAAAATCATTCATAAACCCAGTGAGAGTGTACACTGTTTTCTCCTCTAAGTCACTGATACAGATGTTAAATAGGATAGGTTCCGTTTTATATCCTGAAGAAACTCCACGTTTCTGACCTTGAGCCAGAAGAATCACTAAGCATTATCCTTTGAGACTGACTAAAGGACCCAGCTTGGTTTATATCCATCTAGGTGATCACCTGTCTAGACCACCATGTGCCAGGCTGCTCACAATGAGGGTGCTCTAAGGGACCATGTGAAAAGGCTGCTTAAGTAAAGACGGGCAACACCCACTGCCCTCCCCTCACCCACAGTTCTTGTTACTTCATCTTAGAAAGCAAACAGGTAAGTCCACACAAATCAAGATTTGCTTTTGAGACATTCTCATGACTTTCCTTGTTGCCAGCTCCCACGACTATATTATTCAATTGAAAGTAAATATCAGGAATTCACTTTATTGGCTGTAAAATGCCTTCTAAAAACTGATTTGGCTACAGTGGGCTAAGGCCAGATATAGCTTAAGCTTGTGAAAATATGTTACTCAGGCAAATATTTCCTACATTTTAAGCAAGATATGCACCTCCAGTTGCAATACCAGATTATTAATAATTGGGAATCACATGTGATACACAGCAGAGGGTTTGGGATCTGTCTTTGCATTATGTATTGTATTATATATGTATTATGTTTGCCATGATAAGCCCCGGGAAATTGCTACCTCATTGAGATTTTCTGCAGCTTTAACCTTTAAGAGATAAAGTTGCTATGTAATTACTAAAAGCAAAAAAGTCCTGCATTAAATTCCTTTTGAAGTAATTTTTGCCTCTGAAAAAAAAGTGAAACAATAAATTGATTTTTTCTTCTTCAAAGTTAGACAATGTATGGAAAAAATTTTCTAATATTAGTCATTTATTCTAAGACTTTATAAGCAAACTGTGTCAGAAGTTTAGCATTATTTTCTTTTCCAGCATGAAAATTATTATGCTAAAATCTTTCCTGGTACCTATTTCCCTTCATCCAACATTTGTCCTTGAGTAACTAATGCAAGAAGTTATGGGGGCTTCTTAACGTAGTAAAAAGTCTCATTGCAAGTGCTCCTCACATTGCTGCATCTTCTTGAACCTGAAGCTGACTAAAAAGGTTTTGTCATGACATCGTGGTTCTTTGGAATTTTAATTGCAGAAAACACAATACACAGTGCATCTGCCTAGTTCAAAGCTGCCCAAGAAGCAGCCTAAGCCACTCCCTACATCTGAATCAGTTCATTTTATGTGTAACATAACAATCCATTACTTGATGCATCAAAGTCCTCACTTCAACAATACTACATCAAGTTTATTATATAGCACATTTAAGGGATTTCTTTTTTGGTTTTGCATTCCCAAAAGACATTGAGGGTAGGTGATTTTGTAGGATTTCTTTAAACTCAGCAACTGTTTTATTAGTTGATTTAATCAGAAAGTACCCCTGGGCTGTGGCAATATTTAGATTTCAGCCCACATTACATTCATTGAAATTTAAATCTTGTTCCCATCACTGAAGTCATCAGCTAGCAATTGTGGATTGTTTAAGTTTTTGATAGAGGTGGATGATGAGTCATCAACTGCTCTATCAAATATCTATTTCCCCAAGCATTTAGACATTTCAAACTTTTATTTTACTACTTCAGTTTGTTAATCAGAATCTGTCCACTGGGGACTGTAGATTTAAGCCATGTCTTTACTGCTTGCTTCAGGTTCTTTCCTGCCCCTTTGCCTGCCCTGTAAACCAGTTGACAGATGTATTTAGGATGCTTTTAGCCCTGTAGCCCTGTTAGCACAATATTGAGCTCAGTGCTGTGCTGATACTCGACCTCAGAACCACAGCTACGTCATATCTACACGGGTAATGTGTAAACATAGCAGGTGTGACTCCCATCATATTAAACCCCATTCCAATATAGTCTAGGGTTTGGTTCCTATTCTCACTGCAAACTGCAGGTTCAATATACAAACCTCCAGCCACCGTCAAATTATTGTTTTTTAAACTATGTTCACTTTTCTAAGGGCATTGTTGTTTTGGGTGAGAGTGTTTTGCCCACCCAAAAAGAGAACATAAGATGAATTTGAGGACCCCAAACTAAAAATATGCTACAGACCTGTTCTTGTGTAAACCAGGTAACTGAAAATCCAAGCCATTTTTTATATACTAAAAATAATAAAGCAGTTGCATTTACATGTCACCCTATACTCAAGTCAGGAATATTTTTTTCAGTAAAATACGACCTGCTACATTATTTTATCATTCTCTGTATATAGCCTGTATTTGTGCTTGGGACTGACTTGTGAAGGACCATAAACTTGAATTTGTTGAACATCATGAGGTTTACACAGCCTCACCTCTCAAGATTTTCCAGGTCCCTCTGGATGCCATCCCTTCTTTCCAGCATGTTGGCTGCACCCCAGAGTTCCGTTGCTGACAAAGATGTTAAACATTTCCAGTCCCAATACCAATCCCAGGGGAATGCCACCCATCGCTGGTCTCCACCTGGACCATTGAGCCACTGACTGCAATCTCCAACCAATTCCCTGTCTGCTGCATGGTCCATCCATGAAATCGATGTCTTCCTGATTTAGAGACGAGGATATTGTGCAGGACAGTGTCATCAGCATTTCACAAGTCCAGGTGGACAGTGTCAGTTTGTCTTCCTTTATCCACCAGCACTGTATCCCTTTAACACTGGGGCCCTGTTACAACCCTCTCAGTCTTTTAACAAAAGCAGAATCCATTTATAAAATTCTGTAATATTTATTCTTTCATCTTGGCTGAAGATGGTTCAAATATATTCATATATATCTCAAAATAATAATACTTTAAAAAGCCCCAACAAACAGCAGTGCTTTATTGTAGTGCACTTTAAATTGGACTGCACTAATTGGCATTTCAAATTTAACCAGTACAATAAAGGAAAAACAGCGTAGCAACACGCTTTGTTCATTTGCTAGAAACTGAAGTTATTCTAAGATATCTAGGTGACAAGCAGCTACAGTAGCTTATCTTTCTTGTGTTAGAAAAGAGAAAATCTTCAGAATAGAAATGAGCCATTGATTTGCCGATGTTGCTGTAGCATAAAAATGGAATATAAAATATATCAGGACCACAGACAGAATGAATGAAGGAAAGCAATGAAAATAAATGAAGAGGCTGAGTGGGATTCATTTTTGGAGCAAATAAGTGGGATACATAGTCTTCAGGCAGAGCATGAAAATATTTGAGCAATCATTTCATGTTAGAGAGCAGAGAAAGAGATGGGGATATGTATGATTTCACTGTAGATACATTTGTTTCTACTAAGCAGTATCCACACAACTGAAAGACCAAAACTAAGTGAAGGAAAACTGAAACCAGAACACTGAGCCTAGAAAATAAGTCACGTAAAGTGAATTAGGCTATTAATCAGCATCCTTTTTCTTGGTTAACTAATATTTTTAAATCAATAATGGTAACATATTTTAATTTTGCTTATGCAAACTTAGCCTACATTTGTCTTTGTTTTTATAACCAACTTTATCCCCAGTATTCAAAAGCCAGGAGGCAATTTATTTAAGCAATATTTAAATCTTAATTCAGACTCACGTAACACACACCAAAAACTTTTATTCAGTTTTAGCAGGCAATTTCTTATCAGTAAAGGGAGGCCAAAAAATTCAATTTATGTAATTCTGCATCTACATAGTTTGCTTTGTTTCACAAGGTGAACAATGTGTGGTAGTCCTGCAGTTCTCTTACTATAGAACCAACATAAAATTATACACATGGTTAGAGGAAATTTTTCATATGGGTAATTAACACATGACTCACAGAAGTCCTTGGACACTGGCTTCCTTCCATTTCAAATGTTAAAAGCATAGAAGTAACTAACAGTTAATGATATGCAGTCACTAGGCCAACTGAAAATTAAGATTTACTACTGGTGAGAATATGATATTGAAGGAAGAAGAAGAATGGAAATTGCTGCTGAATTCTTTAGGGGAAAAAAAAAGTGCATATCTGTATTTCTCTTATCTGAGTGATTAATGGAAATAAATTATAAAATTAAACAAAATATATATATTTTGGAAATTGCCTTTGAAGTTGACTATATTTTCTTTCTACATAAAATGAAAATGACAAAAAAAACAAAGACAAAAATCTCCTCCCCCCCAAAAAAATTTTTCATTGAATTTTAGGAAATGTAGATATTTTTTTTTCCCCAGCAGTTTTCCTGAAATCAAGTTTTAAGTAATTCTTTGTATAGGAGGAACATAGAGGCATCCATTTCTAGAAAGGAAGAATTACCTTTTTTTCAGTGACTTGTAGAGGGAAAAATAATGGAGGATTTGGTTAACAAATTAACATATATTAAGGCATAGTATTGCAGATAAATATGTGTCTTTAATATTTAGGATAGGCACTTATTACAGCACTTGCTCTTTCACAGCAATCTACAAAAAAAAAAAGAGGAAAATGAGTTGCTCTCTCTATTTTTGAAGTTCTGGAGTTTTTTTGGGTTTTTTTGCTAGTATTTATAAGAAGTTTTATAGGCATCAGTAAAGAAAAAAAAAACATTGTGAGAGATGACACCTAAATACAGAATATTGCAAATACTTGAAGCAAATTCTTAAACATCCTCAGGGAAGATAAAGTTGAAAACAGATTTTTTTGTGGATATCTACTGAGTGTAAAGGGAAGAGATGGTGTCTTATCCTTCCTCGTAAAGGTCTACATTAAGAAGATTGCTTAATTGTATCAAAGAATGACTTATTTCTGCACAGAAAACTATCCAAACCTGAATAAAAGCATCCTTTAAGATGGCTTACTGAAGCAATGGATATTTACCCCACTCCCCACCCCACGACCTTCAAGGAGCTTAAAGCCTTCAGGCATTTTCTATACAAACTAATCAAGATAAATCTACCTACTGTTTGTAGGATTTAAGTTTGTCGAACAGAACTCTGCAAAAGGACTACAATAATACACTATCCCACGTGCTCCATACTTTTCTGAGAGGAAATATTCATAACAGCAGTGATAGGAAAGTGGGAAGGTTGACTTTTTAATGGTTCAGCATGCCTTCAGACAGGGAAATGTTCCTTATATACAGTCTAATGCTAGTAGAACACTTCCGATAAATCTTCTGAGGAGCTGAAAACAATTCCCACTGAAACTCTGGAAGTTGTGCCTCTTCATCACCACTGAAGTGTTGCCTTCTGGAAGGACTGAGTAATTAAGAAAGTGCTTGCCAGTTCAGCGTGGTGTGGCAGCAGCTGTCTGCTCACTCAGGTGAGAGAATTGAATTCTGGAGAGCTCTTGATTCACTTTCTCTGGCTCGCTGTTAGAAGGGAAAGTCTATGCTTCATGATCTTCCCTCGGTGTTCCATCACTACCCTACGCAAAGCTTCACCCCCGAGAGCTCTGTTCATCTTTTCCTTCTTCGCTACAGACATTAGATTGTTGGGATATTGCAAAGTTTCAAACAAAAGGAGTTAAAAGCGATCAGAGCAAGCCACTGGTTAACTTCTGATAGTTTAGAAACAAAATAGGTATTTCAGACCCTCTTTCTGGCCTTATTGTAAGAAACTAAACAGAATATTTTCTTATTGCCCAATATCTAAGCAAGCAAAAGAAAGAAAACATGGAAAGTGAGGGCAGTGAGGCACAAGTCTGTATGAAAGAGAATATATTCAGTTCCTAGCAGCAAGACATTCCATTTCAGCTATGTAGGAGATTTTTAGCATGCAGAAAACATGAATTTAAAAGCTAGTTTCTGAATGGGGAGGAAATTTTATTGAAATTTGAACCCTTGCAGACATTTATAAACTCAGACATTGGAACTGAAAAAAGCATGTTACTATAAAACTGCCTGCAGGACTTTGAAGTCAAGTACCTGGTTTCATATCTTTCTTTCTCTGTGTTTTGATTTTCTCTTTTGTTTTGTCACACTCCCTGATTCTGTCCTTTCTCTTTTACTTCTATTTATCCTTGTAAAGCATATTTGCAATCCCTTTGATTTCAACCTCAGATCCCTTCATTTCTGCTGAAGGAAGTCAGTGTCATCCCTAGAGGTGATACTAAAAGAATGAAAAAAAGTAATAATAAAAACGGCATAAATTCTGCTTCCCAGTTATTTCCTCGCAGTGTTCCCATATTGCTGCATCGCCTTGTGGTACTGGAAGCCTCAAGCAGCACATGCTCTTTGTTGCAGCATAAACTGTACATTTCCATACCACATTTGTATGTTCCACATTTACCTCCAAACTATTTCATGAATTGTATTGTTGGTGACGTAATGTTTGAATCATTTTTTTCCTTTAATATCCAGAATATTTCCCTGTATGTGAGGCAAGCAGTACATCTTCAATGCCAGTGTAGAAATTATTCAATTTTTTCTTCATATCCACCATATAATCACTGTCCAAAATGATTTCCAGTCAACACAAAAAAGTGGCTGAAGAGCAATTTTTTTTTTTATTATTTTTACATTTCAGTTGACCATCAGCCCCTACTTTCTGTCTCATTCAGATTTGGTGCCTTAATGATGAGCCATTTTCTTTATCAGTAAACCCTAGCTTGAATTTTTATCCGGAAAAAGTGAGATTGCAGGTTACATGAAGTTTATCCTAGAGAATGGTAGAGCTTGCCTGCTTGTGTTTGCTTGTAAAGCTTGCCTGCTTGTTGACTGCTGTGTTTGCCTGTTTTCCTCTCCTTTTTTCTATGGTTGTTGTTAAGTGGAAGCAGCTTTTTCCTGCAGGTTTGCTAAATATTATTGACATTAATGCTGATCACGATCACTTAGTGAAAGGGCTGATAATTAAACTTTAAAAGCCATTCCCAAAGCATCATTCTCATCTTTCAAAGTTTCCCAGGAAAACATCTTTCTATATCTTATTGCTCTTATATTGCTTGCCCAAAGAAGCATAAAATGACTGCATACAGTGTCTTGTAAAAAACTAGCAATTTTCCTCTTCCATCTGCTTCCTTCTTCACTATACGTCCGTTCTTTTATTTCTGCCTTTTCTCTCTATGTTCATATTTTCCCTCCCATCATCTATTCCTTCTCTTTTCTATTCTAAAAAAGAAAAAGAACAGGACAGAGAGGAATGAAGTTGTCAGAAGCAAATGGATTTTGTGAAATAACTGTTTTACAGTTCAGCAATGTTAAACAGAGACTGACTGTGTTGTACAGGAAAATTTAAGAACATCATTAATCCAAAATAGCTGGTTTTGACTAAAGGGTATTGTGGAATAATGTTCAGTGCCTAAAATCCATTAGGTTTCATTCTTTTTCTTTCTACTTTCATCGCTCCAGTACAATCCTATTTCTCAGTTATCACAACTTTTTCATTGAAAACTTTCTTCATGGTTCAGAGACATCCAGCTAAGGGTCAAGAAAATTTTTGAAAACATCCTGAAAGAGTCAGTTTGAAAACCATTTTGAAACAAAAGGATGGAAACTACTGTGGTAATAAAGGTAAAGAACATTTAAGAAAGGTTTTCTCTGCATGAGCAAGTTTGGCACTGCACATTTTTGTAAGAGTTTAAAGTGAAAAAACTCTTAATATTTTTCACTTCTGCCTGGAGGAGAGCTGATTAGTTAACAATTAACTCTGAAGCCCTTTTTGGCTCTGTGCATTTGTGGGTTTCAGATGGCTAATGATAGTGTTACTGCAATAACAACTATTTAAAAGATGTTTAGTATATTGTTGTTAAAAAAAACCCAAACAAAATAGTACACATACAAAAAAAAAAAAAAAAAGAAAAAATGAAAATGCTACTGAGCAGTTGGTTTGAGAAAATACATACACAAAAATACACCTACAGGTTAAAGTCTGACAAATAGAAATGCCAAGGAAGAAATTCACACTGTAGTAATCAGGTTTGTCACATCCTGGCACTAATGAAATTGACCATCCCTGCATTCTCCTTTTCACCCCCCACCCCACTGTTACAGGGAAGAGTAGCCACTGCAAACAGGATTAACAGGAGTTTTGATTTCACTGAGCAAAATGTTGCTTTCAAAAGCATATCTTAAACCAAATCTCCCAGTCTCCTTGCCCTCAGGCACTTAGACATCAAATTATATATATATATCTCTATATCTCTATATCTATCTATCTACCTATCTATATATCTCTCTATATATCTATCTATATATATATCTATCTATCTATCTCCATACGGGCTTCACAGTCAAAAAGCCAGTCAGGGCCCAAACAACATTTATCAGTCAAGTCAGCCTTTCTCAGGAAGGAAAAGAAAGGAGAAAAGTAAATTTCAAAACACAACAAAAAAATCAAACCAAACCTAAAAAAAACCAAACCAAAACAAAAAAAGAAAGCAATCAACCAACCAAAAAAACCCAAAACCCAAACAAATACACAAATGAAATCAAACTGAAAAAGCCCAAACAAACAAACAAAAACTCACCCAAACAAGCAAAAAAAAACCCCCACAAAAATGATAGCATTTCCTTTTCCTTTATCCATCACTGTAGTACAGGTATGAGGACTGACATCTTCTCCCAAATTCAGACCAGAAGCTTTTGCTTGAACTAGATTAACTACTGAGTCAAACACTGCAAGGAGGACAGGCAGGGAACAAGAGCTCCTTGTAAATACTGATGTGAGAAATTCTTGCGGCCCAAAGGTTTATCATGAAGTTTGGCTTCTTGAAAAATGCATATCATCATCAAGAAAAATCTGCAGAAATATGTATTAATTTTAACATCTTATACCACTGCAAAGGGGAAAAATCCTAAAAAAATACTTCATAAAGAAGGAAAATTTTTGACAAATTTGGGAATTTTAGGTATGTTTTAACTTAAAAATGTTTGGTTTAGCCATTTATTTAAATTGTATTCTAAAATTGGCAAAAGTCAATGCTTGACATTTTAAATTGTTTGTTTCTTTCTTCTTCTAGCTTTGGATCCATGTGGCATTTTAGAAAGGAGTAAAAGCATATTTTTGAGCCAATATTGACTTTTAAGCATCTTTTCCTTTTAAAATAATAATTTAAAAAAAGATTATGATTTAATTAGCTAAGATCGAGCCCTTATTTTTGTCTATGACTACTATTGCAGCAAATTAACTGAAGAAACAAGCTTTTTTTTTAAAAAAAAAACAACAGCAATTTGTGGTGCATCAGTTTCTACAGTAAAGACATTGATAGAAGAACATACAATGTTTGTTTTCTTTTTAAAACGTGATTTTGGAATTATTCAGCTATTTAGTTTCCAAGTATGTTTTTAAGACGTTTTACAAGCTCGTGAAAGGTTGATAAAACAGTGTGCAAAGGAATCCTCTAATCACTTTTGATGAATGCTTGTTTTCATACCTATTAAGTGAGCAATAAATGGGAGCTCGTTCTCTTGCACAGTCATTGCTGGGGGCTTACAGGAGCCTGTGCTCTATATTTATAGCTACCATTGAATTAATTATATAAAATTCCTGTTCCAAAATTCCTCTTAAACTAGCAGAAAAATATTTGCTCCTGATCATCATGTTTATTGAGTTGTCCTTTGTGTAATTTCACCCTGTAAATATCAGTTTAGAATCAATTCCTTTGATTCTGTTTTGAAAGATTTCAGGAGGAAGGAAACACACACTTAGTGCCACTTAGCTCTAGGCAACGATGTCACAACCAATGTGGGAACCAATTATAGCTAATTACAGTTTGACTAACCTTCTGTGCCATTAAAATTCTTGAAGACTCTCCCCAGCTCCTGCTCTATGCTAATTCTTTTTCTAAAAATGTATCTGGTTTGGGAGAATTTGCTGTTTCAGTTTGGTTTGTGTTTTTTTGGTTTGGTTTGGTTTAGTTTTTTTGTTTGGTTGGGTGGTTTTTGGTTTTTTTTTTTTGTTTTTCTTTCTACTTGTAATATTGTATCAACCAGAAGAAAACAGAGATTTAGGAAATGAAGGAAAATCCAAAACCGATCCAGTACTAACAGTCTGCTAGTAACCCCACAGCAGCAGCCAAGTAGTTTCACCAGTTTTAAGATATTCATATTCAACCTTTACTTCAGAAGTTGATTTTCTTTAAGTGAGATTCAAAACCCACAGAAATCAAACCTTCAACACTGTGAGAAGGTTCTGGAGCAACTCTGATCACTTCTGGGATACTAAACACAGCACAACTGTGGTTCCCCAGTAACTAATGGGAAAGAATTTTTTTTTTTTTTTTTGGGAAAAAAAAAAAAAAAAGAGGTGAACACATCCCAGGAATGTACAAAAGCAACTAAATGGATGAAGGTGCTAGAAATTTCAATTATCAGGATCCGGGAAATGTTTGGGAATTTGGTGGTGAAAAGGAGCTTGGGAGAATCTGATTGAGAAGGAGAACCAAGAATAAATATAAGGAAGAAAATAAGAAGGGAAGGAGGAGGAAAGGAAGGGTAGGAAGGAAAGAGAGAAGGAGGAAATAAGGAGCAAAAAGGAAAGCAGATAGGAAGGGAAGGAAGGAAGGAAGGAAGGAAGGAAGGAAGGAAGGAAGGAAGGAAGGAAGGAAGGAAGGAAGGAAATGAGGCAACATTTTAAAAAGGTATTTATGAGCTCACAAGAACAGGTGAATGCACTAAAAAATGGAATTCAGAGAATTGTAATGGCAGAAGTGCAGATTATTCTATTGCAAGAAGAAAAATTAAAGAAAAGAAAAGAAGATAAGAAACCATGTCATCATGATAAGGCCACAATAAAACAAATAATGATAATAAATAATTTAATCTTATTTATGAGTATTTGAATTCTCTCCAAAACTAGAGAGACACACATAAAACTAGAATACTGGGTTTATGATGCAGAACATTACCAAAAACCTGTAGGACAAAAATCAGTTTTCTCAAAGCCCAAAGAAAGATACAAATAGAAAGAAATATGAAACATTTTGTATTGGATAAATCTTACCTAATATTAGCTATCAGAGTTGAAAAAGTCTAATCAGAACTGGATGGAAAATCAGCTCTGCTCACATTTCTTATGAACAGATATTTATCCTTTTCTCCTAACTGCAGAGGGAGCCCAGATGACCAAAAACTATAGATTAAACAGATTTATATTTGAAGCATCTATGAATATCATAAATTAGGTCTTATTAAAAGCATTGTCTATAATTACTTAACTAATAAAAGAAAGGCTTTTAAAAGGAAGACAAAGGGAAGACAAAATCCTCTCATACTCAATGATGAAAGTTGTTGATCCCAAGGAGACAGAACTGATTAAAGCCTTTTTTGCTTCCAGGTTCATTGTCATCAGACACTTAAAACAATACATCATAATGACACAGACTAAGATTTTTCTTTCAATAGAAATAGAGTGTTTTAAAAAGTAGGTAAGACATATGTTTTCAAGTTGGCTGAGTGTGATGAAATTCACTATATCACAGTCTGAGGACTGGCTGGAGTAATCCCAGAACCATTTGCACTTGTCTTTGAGAGTTTATAGAAAACAGGCAAAGCCAGGAGTGTAAAGTTAGCACTCACTATCAAAGTGGGAGGGAAAGAAAAGTGAAAAAAAGGACAAAAAGGGAAATTATTGTCCAGCCAGCTTTATTTGTATTAGCAGAAAAATGCTGGAACAATCCAAGTGCTTCATAACCAACTAGAAGATAACCAGGAGATCAGTATAGTCCAGTATGGATTAATCATGATCTAGGCTTGTGAAGATAATCTAATTGCTTTTACAGCAGGGAAACTGGCCTTGGGGTTGCAGAGAATTTGTAAATACTCCGGCATTGCCAAACTTCTAACATTTTCTCGGTTAACATGTTAAGGAAACATGGTCAAGACAGAATGTCTGCTGAATGCCCAACTGATTGGAAAATTATCATTAAAGAGTGATTATTATTTCTCTGTAAAATAAAAATCTGAGTGCAGTTCTATACTGACTCTAGTTTAATTCTTTTTTTTTTTTTTTTTGTAATTTTGATAAGAAGTGAAGACTGGGCATGAAATTTGCCATTGACAACAGGCTGGGAGTATTTACAAGTGTGATAGAGGCCAGGCTTAGAGTCTAACACGATCACAGCCAATTGAAGAAACAATTTGGTGAGCAAAAATGCACTTCAATAAGGACAAATGACAAGCTCCACACTCAGCAGAAATAACCAACTGCTGTAAATACAAGACAAGAAACAGATGATTAGACATCACTGGTACTGAAAAGAACCCAGGCATTTAATGGGCCACAAACTGAACATGAATCAACAGTGTCACATAATTACCATAAAGAGAAACACATTCTGGAATACATAGACCAGATTGATGTCCATGAGGTTGGTGACATGCTGTTGGATTCTATTCAGCACCAGTTTGAACTCTCTCAAGAGGAATTTGCCACAGTTCAAGAAGGATGTAACCCAGATGAACGGGGTTCAACAAGGAATAATGAACATTATTAGAGCTGTGAAGAACTGACATAGGAAGACAAGTTAAAAAGGAGACAGAGAACTAATAATTAAATGTATAATAAAAGTGTTGTCAAAATAGAGTGGAAAGAAAATCTCTCCTTGGTAAAGGTCAGGTAGATCCTTCTGGGTAGATCAGAATGTGTGGGCGTCACATCTGGAGTTATTTTGTTTACATTATCAGTGCAAGATTTCTACAGTACTAAAGCACAGGAATGTATTTTTGGGAAGGTTATAGAAATTCCACTATTCAGAGCTGAAGAAGTAATTGTCAGGAATGGCAGAATTATAGCTGATTTTGCCTTTCAAAAACAGGTGATTCCTTATGTTCAAATATTTCCTTTAATTTTGGCTATGAGGCTTGTGAAAGAATCTCAATTTATTTCTATGCTTGCTTTCTGCTGATCCAAGGGCATATCTTCATCTCCTTATCATTTGTTTTTGTGGTTTATTTGGAGACCTATTTATGATACACTCAGTGGATTTTTTCATAGATAATTGTCCCTTTTATTCAAGACTTATATAGCGAAGAAGGTATTTTTAATGGTTTAATGAAAATGAGTGAAGCAAAACTGATATATGTTACACATGGTATTTTTAAATTGTCTTTTCAGAGTCTACATTAGAGAAGTTTGAAAGAGACTATACTATACTTTAAATACATACCTTTATGTATTTTAATGTCTGGTCTTAACGATTCATTGGTTACAACTGGTGAATAATAAAACAGAACAGTACTGTTTGAAACTTATAATGAATTTCAGATGTACATAGTGATAATAGCTCATTATGTTTGGCCTCATAATGTTTAATAAACCTCTACTTTTGATGTCAGATTTCCACATGCAGATTTTTTTATTCATCTGTAAGATTCTGTTACCAGCTCTGCAAATTCCTGTAGAAGGAAATATATACACTGTTATAAAAGCCGTTTTTATGGAAGCCTGTGGTATACCTCCTTCATTAGGAAAGGAAAAAAAAAGTCTATGTTACTGGCAATAATTCTTTTGATGTATAAATTTAATAAAGAGGCAGAAGGTGTTCAATATAACCAAAAGAAAGAGGTATATAGCAAAATCACCCATGACTAGAACTGGTCTGAGGTGTTCTTCACAACTCTCATCAATAATACACAATTCCCAAGAATTAATAAACATCTTTCACCGTTAAACCACAACAGTGGGCAGAAAGGTGAGCAAAACCATCATTCTTCTTTTATAAATGGAAAAAGTGTGAAAAGGATGGCCTGAAGAGACAGAAATCAGCAGCAAGGCAAGTATATAATTCCTTAAAGCATCCTCTAAAATTGTACATTTAAAATCAATGTTTTTCCTAGAAACATTTCAGTTTCATTCGCCTCACTTCATAATGTTGCAAGCTCACGTTCAGCCACTGAGCAAGTGCTAATTGTAATCTGGGAGTGTGCTATAAATATGCAACAGTCTTCTTTTTGAAGGACTGGGGATAAACACTATGTTGTTGTTTCTTCTGAAAATGAATACAAAGCGTGGTTCTTATTATTTGATTTAGGAATGTATGGGCATATTTTTAGTCGTTTGTTCTATAAAGGTCTATTTGAGAACTCTATTTTAGTTTCTCTGATAGTTTTCAATTTAGCTTAAAAATGGCAAGCAGAAATAATTTGTATGTTGAGCAAAGTGAAAAAAAAGGCATTCTGTCAGTAAACTAAAGCCAATAAACGAGTTCTTTCTATACTTGAATGGCAGGAAGTTTAACTAGAGATGTGATCAGTTCAGCTCCAACTTCTTTGAAGAATTCTGACCCATCAAATCAGACCTGATGGGTCAGTGCTGAACAGTCATTGCTTGTCTCTGCCTCGTGCAGCTATTAAAGAAAGAAAACAACTGCCTCGACAGGGCTCCTTCCAAATGAAATCTCTGCAGACTGTACAGTGGTGAGATGAGCGCGTTTCCCCACTGCTTCACAGAATCTGAAATGATTGCAGCTAGTCCAAGTAATGTCTGCAGGGGTATTTTTTAGAGAGTATTTTAAAATCAAAACCTGTGCCTACTGGGTGACTTATAAAAGGAAAAATCCATTTCAGGGAAGGGACAAACTGCTGTGTGTTCCCCACAGGCTAATTCTTGAAATGGGCTTTTGAAATTCTTTTGCATTTGAAATGAATGACTGTCATTCACCTGTTTGTTTATTCTGAGTTTCACATTCAGAGAAGTGGGTAAGTGCCTTTTGAATAAAGTGCCCCAAAAAGTGCCCTTAAAGAGCCTCTAAGGATGTAAAAATCTTTCAAATCAGATTTGAGGCATGAGTCCCTACTTGCAGAATATTATAGTTTATGCAGAGAATGTGTCAAGCCAATTCTCAGCACAAAAGTGGCTCCTCTTTTCCTGGAGTGACTACAGCAGCCCAGATGTTTATGTACCCAATAATTTAGCACATTCATTTTGACACATGTTAACATGCCGCAACAACAAGATATAGTTTGGTTTTCCCCCTACAAAACACATTTGAAAGGGAACCTATTTATTTATACTTTGCATATGGAGTTATCGATGGGATGAAAATTTATCCTGAATGTCTACAACTGCTTTAATTGAATTTGGATTAGAATATGGAATTAATCTCCTACCTGTGAAAAGGAAATGAAAAACAGTTGCGAGAAAACTTCTGATATGAATCGTGAGAAGGGCATTCAGATTATGGCCACGGAACACTAAAGTCTTCATTACCAGAAATGTACACTACAGATGCCTCAAAGAGATTTTTAATACAAGACTTTTTTAAAGTGTTTAGTTGAGTTTAAATTCTGAGCAGAACATATTTTTGACTTTATCTCACACTTTGGCTGCTATTTACAATAACCAGAATTAAATGTATCATTATAGAAATGTCCTTGAAAAAGATTTTTCACTGGTCAAATATCTCATCATTCAGAAGTTACATTTTAATGAAGTGTTTTATAGACTTTATCATAAGTCTCTGCATTCACCTATTAGTAAGACGAAATTTTGTTAATAAAATGATGTGACTTCTTAAAATTAAGGATTAAAAGATACCATGATCATATGTCATTCTGTTTTTAATATTTCTGGTTATTTAAACATATTAATTCATACAACAATGGTCCCCTGGGGTATGATTAGGGCAAGTTTTGAGAGTTAAAATTATATTTTTCCTGAAACAGCAGCAATGTAATTTAAGTGTTCTATCACCAGTAATTTGATTTGCTGTTCATTATAATAACAGTAATAATAACAAATTCAATTGCTATTAATGGAAATGTCATATGCACTTTCATAAAGGTTTTATTGTAATTCAGTATTAATCAGTGTATCATTAAAATAAAGTGTTATCATCTAATTTGTATTTATTCAAGCATAAAGGAAAAAAAATTCTATTATGACGTACTGCACCATTATACAATGTTGTTTTCATGAAAAACAAATTTGCTATATACTTATGTATTTTTCTTACATTATAGGGGAGAAACATTGTACGAGAATGTTCTAATTTACATCATATGCTCCCAACAATTTGTAGTGGCAAGGTTAAATTTCATCAGTTCATTCCTATTAAATCATCTCTTCAAAATCTTCAAGGTTAAAGCATGTTGAAACAGCTTTCAGGACTGTGGTGCATCCCATCCATAATAAAGGAATATTTTTATTTGAACAAGTTATCTTCATTAACACAGATAGTTGACTAAAGTACAGGTTGACACTGCAGCTTCTAACCTGTATGAGAGGTAGATTTCTCTACTTCCATAATTAGTAATATAAGGTGTTGCTACTCATATTTTACATTCTCAGCTACAGTTACATAGAAAGGACTTTAAAACTGTAAAAAAGGCCCATGAATTTCACTGACTTTTGTAATTTTTGCAAAGTAATCATTGTGTCTCTATGGTGAACCATTCAGCGGGGAAAACATCAAAAGTTAATTTCAAATGTATAAATTCTATATTCATTCATTCACTGAAGATTGAATCAAAGCTCAGCTGTTATATTCCTGTATTTCTCCCCTATGAGGGTGGTGAGGCACTGGCACAGGTTGTCCAGAGAAGCTGTGGATGTCCCATCTCTGGAAGTGTTCAAGACCAGGTTGGACGGAGCTCTGAGCAACCTGGTCTAGTGGAAGGTGTCCCTGCCCATGGTAGTGGTTTGGAATGAGATGATCTTTAATGTCCATTCTATCCTGAACCACTCCTTGATTCTATGAAATTACCTCTAAAAAATTATAACACTCAGGATTATGTAGCCTTCTGAATTATTCTGGATTTTTGAAGAGTCTGACTTCTGCAGCAGATCCAGAACTTGGGGTTAAGCTATTCCCAGCAGTGTAAAGTCTGGGTAGAGTTGGGCTCTCTGAAATGGACTAGAAAGAAACCAAAATAAACACAAGCAGAGATCTAGAGCTACAGAAAGAAAATAGCAAAGGAAGAGATATATCAGAAAAGACAACAAAAGAGCACATTTGTACTTTACAGCTTTAGGCTCTGCTACGGTTTCCCAGTCACAGTCACAGAAAAGCTTTTACTAACATATCACTTTTTCATACTCATTTAAGATGCAAAAGCACTTCTTGACAAAGAGGTGTGTCTCACATCTCTTTCTAAATTATTCTAATTCCATCTACAAGCCAATAAAACTTCAATACTTGCCTGAAAACTTAATCACTTTGAAAATGATTGATGAAATATTGCTTCAGATGAGCCAGGAACCAGGATTCTTGCATGGATAGTGAAAATCCTGTGCCTGAAACCCTTCAAGACATAAATCCATTTCAGTTATGTCTCCTATGTTATATTTGCCTGATTTTTGTAAAAGCAGAAGGCATCCCCAGAAGAATTATTCAGTAACAGTGAGCATAAAAGATGACATCTTAAATTTAGGTTTCAGGGGACCTCTGAAGGTTATTTTCTCCTACCTTCTTCTCAAAGCAGGATCAACTACAAACTGAGAGCAGGTTGCTCTAGGTCATCTTGTCCAGCTGAATCCTGACTGTTCAGTGACAGAGACCTCACAGTATTTCTGTACGCTGTGCCTCACAGAGAAAAAAAATGTATTCTCATACCTAGAATTTCCCATGTTCAGCTTGTGCCTCTCTGCTCCTATGAGCCTGTGTGAACCTCTGGAGTCATAGAAGCACAGGATCATTTAGACTGGAAAAGATCTCCAAGATCATCAAGTCCAACCTTTGACTGGTCACCACATTGTCAAGTAGACCAGAGCATTAAGTGCCACGTCCAGGCACTTCTTGAACACCTCCAGAGATGGTAACTCTATGACATGCCTGGACAGCCCAGTCCAATATCTAACAACTCCTTCCATGAAGAAATTCCTCTTGATTCCAACCAGAACCTCCTCTGGTGCAGTTTGAGGCCATATCCTCTTGACCTGTCACAACTTACCTGGGAGAAGAGATCAATTCCCACCTGACTACACCCTCCTTTCAAGGAGTTGTAGAGAGTGAGGTCTCCCCTGAGCCTCCTTTTCTCCAGGTTAAACACCTCGAACTCCCTCAGCCATTCATCATAGGACTTACTCTCTAACTTCTCCAACTACTGTTTCATTTTTTGGAATGTCTCTGACTTCATCTTTGCTCTAACAACCCACAACCCACCAGGCAATGAAGGCAGCAGTAAGCTTCCTCTAAGCCATCTCTTCCTGGTCTGAACAAGTCCAGCTGTCACTTATAGCATGGGTAACACTTCGTTCTCCCAGGCTCTGCCACTAAGCACAGGCACCAGGCAGCCGGAGAGCAAACCCTGACTCTAAAGAGAAAGTTAAAAAAGACACCTTGAACTTTTTGGTTCCCTCATTTTTCAGTACACACACACATTTGCTGCCAACAGACCCAAAAAAATCTCCTTTGTGTCACCAGTATCATAGAATCATAAAATGGTTTGGGATGGAAGGGACTTTGAAGATCATCTTGTTCAAAGCCTCTCTGCCATGGGCAGGGACACCTTCCACTAGATCAGGTTGCTCAGAGCTCCATCCAGCCTGGCATTGAACACTACCAGGGATGAGGCAGTCACAGCTTCTCTGGGCAACCTGTGCCAGTGCTTCACCATCTTGATGGCATTCCTAATATCTGATCTAAACCTACCGTTTTTCAGTTTGAAGCTATTGTCCCTTGTCTTGTCACTCCAGCCCCTTGTAAAAAGTCTCTCTCCATCTTTCCTGTAAACTCCCTTCAGGTACTGGAAGGCTACAATGAGGTCACCCTGAGGCCTTCCTTTTTCCAGGTTCAACAGTCCCAATTTTCTCAATCTTTGCTAAAAGGAGAGGTGCTCATGCCCAGCTGAGCTACGGTTTTCACAGTCCCACAGCTGCATGCCCTGGCAATATGCCTGTTTACTATCTGGATACCTTCTCCTGTCTTTCACCTTTTGTAGAATTCCTTTTTGTCTGTGACCAGAGTCAAGATGCTCATAGTGAATCAAGGCAGGGTTTTGCCAGGCCTATTGGGTTTCTGCCCATCAGAACAGACCATTTCTATGTCCTGGGGAGTCTTTCCATGACAGAAGATTTTGTGCCTATGCACAGACCTACTGAGAGATTTCCAGGCATTGATGTGTGCAGTAAATGGGTGAGGTCTGGATGGTCAACCAGCATTTTGTTTTCAAACTGCAGCTGTAAGAAGAAAGGGGAATCACATTCTCTCTGCCCCTTTCTAACACACTGATATCAGAGATCCTTGCAGATGTGAATGAGGGGTAATTACAGGCTGAACTTTTCACTTTGAGACAAATTATATCAATAAGCCCCATATGTTTAAGTACTTCACAGTGAGTAATCAGGTGCTATTGCTAATAAACAGTCATCTTCAGATCACAGATGAGCATTGGGAAAAGTGTTTTAAAGCTATTATTTTTCTCATGGTGCAGCATTAAGTTATATAACTATCATCTTTAGTTCTACTGCCTCCTTATTGATTTAAAGCACGAATTTCAAACATATATATATATATGTATATATACAATGATATATCTCAGCTGGTGTGCTGCTTCATTCCAGTCACCAACACCAAAGGGAGTTTTTGAATTAATGTAGGCCATTAGTAAATCAAAAAAGCAATTCAATACAGCACAGCAGGGAGAAGATGCAATATCCACAGCACTGGAAAAATATTTTAAGAAGGGCAGTTGTTTGTTAAGAGCTAGGGAATTCAGAAAGACAATTTAACAGAATGGTCTAATAAAGATCAGAATTGTGCTGAACAATAATAAAACCCAGAACTGAACAACAACAACAACAAAAATCCAGCAAATAACTCTAAAAACCTATAAAGTAAAATGACATGTTCTCCCAACCCAGGCCGTTGATTATAACCTTGGTCAAGAATAGATCTAAGAATTTTATGTTGCTCTGTGTCTTAAACCCCAAGGTACACCCATGAAAGTATCTAAGCACTGCAGCATACAACTTTTAGTCAGCTAACTTTGAAGCACATGCTCTTAGAGCATTGGTTAGATCCTTGACCATTGTCATGGGGCACGCAGGAAACACTCTGGTCGTGACATTGTATACAACATTTTCAACATGCTTCCAGTGAAAGGTAGAATAAACACTAAAGGATTTTTTTTTAAAAATTTCCCATTTAAAAAACTGGATTGCAGCTGGAACTTATCCATTTCAATCAGGACTGTAAAGAGGATTTCCTGTATCCTAGGGAAACACCATCTGGAATTTCTTTTAACAGGAATACATTTTTTTTTCTTTCTTTTTTTTCTTTTTTTTCTTTCTTAGCCCTGACTTGAGCAGAATATTGCAATGTTTTGAATTCATGTGCAAGAGAGTACCCAAACTTTCCACTTCTCACAGAAACATCTTCCCATTAATAAGTCCCTCACTGTTTTTTGCAACATTAAAGGAACTTCTTAGTTCTTGCTTCCCTGAGTTCAGCTTGGAAGCTGGCTGGATGTCAGAGGATGATTTAACCTTCTCACAACTGTGTTTGCAGCCTCTTGAGAAGGCACATAGCTTACTGTGTGCAAAGTAAAACTTCATATTCAGAATCATTTTCATAGCCTGTATTTCAGTAATCAAAACAAAACATATCTGGAAAGCATTGCTAGGTACCAAGAAGGGCAGAAGAAGTCAACAGGGTTTTGACTAACTAAAAAGATGAAAAAAGAGCTAAAAACCATGCTGGGGATCTGTGCATTGTCCTGAGCAGAGCTAGACATCTCCTCTAGAAGCTGATGGCTACTTCATGTACATTTCTTCTGGGCCTAGCCAGAGCTCCTGCTGGCATTTTCACTTTACCAACTGTGATGGCAGATGAATGAGTGAATGAAATCTAAAAAATGTACTTTTCAACAAGGTATCTCTTTACATCTACTCCCGTGGCATGGCTCAGCACTATTTCTCGCAGTGGAGTCCTAAAGAGACTGAAGAGAAGCAGGCATACCTTTTATCTCTTCAAGTCCCCAAGTGCTTCTGGGACAAACTATTCACCATTAATGTCTCGGAGTTATGCTAGAGGAATATGAGTGAAAATACTGATTTGCCAAACATCTGCTGACTCATAGATGCAGGTGAGAGAGACTTTCTGTCCATTGAGACAAAGCATGCAGATAATGATTACAGACAACCTGCCTGTGTAAATGACCACCAGAGGTTTCATTTTTGTGTCATGAAAGTGGTTTTTATGTTGTGTCCTGGTCTGAAATCTGACTGTAAAGCACTCTCAACTTTAGATCTTATGTGATGTCATGTGTTCCTTGAGCTTAATATTTATTGCTCTTTGTCAAACAATAAGAGTTCTGTTAAAAAGAATACAGATAAATCAAAGTCTGAAAGCTGACAGATACCTCAGGAAGAATGGCTGTTCTGGATGTGGCACTGCATACCTTTGAGGGACAGCACGTAGACTGAGATTCTCAGCATTGATAGTGACGTCCTTATCTTGCTAGTCCTGATGAATTCCAGCTGCTCTGAAGTTCTGCTGCAGCCTACAGTGCCCAAAGAGGCACCACTGTTCCAAAGCAGCGAAATGCAGCTCTACTTCTGCTCATCTTTTTTGTGACCACTTCCTCCAGTTTTATCTTTCTCCTTGATTTTAGGACAAATTACGTGCACTGTTTGAAATATAAATAATTCTAACCTAAGCAGGGGACTTCACTTGGTGTTGTTTTCACTTTTTTCAGTCATGGTTATCAGCTCATGAGGGAAGAGTTAGTAGGCAAAGAAACTTAACAGGTTTCTGATGTTTCTGTCAATTTGTACCCAAAAGCTTTTTCCACCTGACCAACTGGTTCATTTCAGCTGGAAATACATTTTTGCTGCTCTGCTTGAAATCTTTAAAAATGTGTAGATATGTTTGTGTTTTGTATTCCTCTCACTGCTTCAGTTCAAGGAATCCAAACACCAAAAGAGGAGACTTTGTTCTCAGGTTATCTAGTCTAGGCATCCCTCTAATCTGGAGGAGATAAAAGCAAGGGACTGTTCATTATCATCCCTCCCCAGCTCGTGACCTTCTCATTTCCTTGCTATAAATCAACATATTGTCTGTTAAAGAATTATGTTTACATTTTCTCAGCTCCAGTCTGGACAGTGTAACCTTTGCTTTTGTGTGAGAGAACTCCTGGCCAGAACAGGGGGGCAGTCTCCACAAATCTTTAACTGACCTTCAGTAACAACCATGATGATAAAAGTGACACATCCTACTCAAAGATGCTACAGAATTAATGTACAAGATGTCTAAGTTTGGTACATATTATCTCATACTTTTTGATTCCAGCAGGCTGGAGGGTAACTCCTTCCCTCCAATGCAGTCCCAAGAGCCTTTTCATCAGCTCTAGAGCCCAAATTAATTAGATAATCATGAAAAGGTTAGTCTTCTGCTTTGAATCAGACTCCCTGAAACAAAATCTATATTGATCGGAAAAAATAAATTTAGGAAAACCAGCTGGTTAATCTGAAAGTCTACATGAAGTATTCAGAAGTGAGAAATATGAATCTTCCCTCCTTTCCTTGCAGACTTCACAGTTAGATTTCACTAACTTTCCATGGAGAATTTCTTATCTGTCAGGAAGGCAATTATCAGATTGTACATTGGGAAAGCAGTCAATTTTTCTTCTTCTTCAATACTCTGGGCAAGTCAGCTCCCTATATTTCTTTCCTATCTTTTGGGATTTTTACACTGGAAGTGTACATCTAGACTGAAGGAATATCAGTCCCTAATTCCAATAGAGTGCTCTTAAGAAATGGGTGACTACTTAGACTGGGGCCAGTGATGGATTTGGATTATTCTGTTATCTACTTATCCACCAGTGCCACAAGTCTCCAATTTTGGTTCAAAAATCATAAATTCAAAAGTTATTCTTTTGAACCTAAATCTATGTGCTATACATGTCTTATTATGATAATTCTGTATGTAATGTTTTCAGAAATAATCTGCTACAAAAGATATTTTCCTTCACCAAAGAACTTTACAGAATTCCTGAGACAACTGACACATCTTACAAATGTATTTCTATTGCTTATCCCTTAAAGACCTAATTCACACATCTCCTAGTTTAACAGGGTGAAACAATGGCTTTTGTGGATGTATCAAAAAGAAAATGCAAAGAAATACTCAAAGAATCACCTATTACTTGTTGATCCATCTTTTGCATGACAATTATTTATCACTAATAGCAGTGTTTCTTCTGTCACATAAAATGTTTAAATTTTTAAGCAAGATTTTAAGTTGGATTGGTTCCATAATCCCTGATATATGCAATTCTTCACAGTAACAAGGTCTCTACCAGGAAAAACCTACTAGCAAGAGTTGCAGATCAATGCCAAGCTTTATGCAGCTGTTTAATAGCATTTTAGATGCTTTAAAGTCAAGCAAAATATGAAGCCATCTTTATCAGACATAGAAATAACTCTATTTAATTTCGCCCTCTCAGAGAGTGCTCGATCTAAAAGAAGAGTATATCATTGTAGAAATATAGCACAAAAGGAAGAGCTGGGGGTTCTTTTGGTGTTTGATTTGTTGCTTTGTGGGTTGGGTTTTTTTAGTGATGGTGGTGGTTTTTGTTTTATTTTGGGTTTTTTTTTGCATAGGACTTCACACTGTTTTACAAAGGAATTAAGAATTCCAAAGACCATATTAAAGACATTTCGAAGATTCCCTTTCTTATAAATACCTTAGGTCCCTTTTTACAGCCTCAGCTATATATTTTGTGATAGATGAAGTACATAAGATCAAATAGACTGTATTTACATTCTGGAGTCACTAGCATCTTGATTTTCACAGTATTTCTCGCTTTTTCCAAGGAGGGTTTGCCAGTGTGGGAAAGGTGAGCAGGAGTTGCTCGTTCAAGGATGAAATTTTATTTCCTGTGAAACAAGGAAACACAGTAGGCAATGACTCATTCCTCTTACATTCATGCAAGTAGCCCATACATGCTGCAATAGGGAAACCACACAGATCTCCTAGTTCAAAATGGCACTATTAAAAAAATTACACTAGTAAAAATAATGACAAAGGACTCTTTGAATCTCTAGATCTTAGGGTTTCTAAAATCAAGGTAAGTAGAATTGCTCTCCAGAGCAATTGTAACAAGGAAAAAAAAACAGTCTTTACCAAAACCTTCTTTCATAGACAGATAATTTTATCTCAAAATTGAGAGAAACTTTAATTTTCATTCCAAACTGCTTTCTTCTAATTCTTATACATTGTAACTAATTCAGTCTTTTTTTTTTTTCACAGGGTTTTAAAACCAAACTCAATCCCAAGACTAGCAGCATTACTAATAGCCTTTTTTGACTAGAAATCACCATTCTTGGCATTTTGTCTCCTTTAATTTTAAGACAACAGAAGATTTTTGACCATGGTCATATTTACACAACACAAGTAAAATCATTAGATGCAAATTGGGTAAGGCTACTTGATCAAAACCCTGCCATAGTCAAAAGGAATACTGTCATTCTTTCAGAAACAGAAGCCAGTCTAGAAAATCTGCCAAAATGTAATGAGCATTCCCTATCAGTAAAGTGTTAAATTTTGATTTTACAGTGGGGTAGGAACACAAATTTTTGCATTGATTTAGACTTATGTTTGCATTTTTCTAGCTATTGAAATAAAACTGATCATTTTTTTTCTTCGATAGGTTTTCTTCAAGTTTGTATTATCTTTTTCCTGACTATACTTTCTGTGTAGCATTTATATTCTTGATACCCGCTATTTAAAGTAAATGGATTAACCGTGGGATAAGTTACTAATTGTTATGAATAAGAATGGAAAAATAGAGTCCTTTGAAGACATTGTCATTTTAATGACTTCATTTTAGCCTTATCATAATTTAAAATCTATAAATGAAAGAAATACAAAGTATAAGATATAAACAGGCTAACAAGTGCACGACAATAAGAGATACTGAACATTGCATTACTTTTTACTGTATTTCTAAATAGCACTATCAATCAAAGATTATTCTATGCAAGACTGATATCAAATCCAGATACAATAATAGATTTGACAGGTACATTTTTCATACTCTGCTACCTCTTTATCATGTACAGTCTGCTTTTTGAAGTCATTACTGGCGGATTCTATTATATATCCACTCATTTGGCCCATGAACAACCACTAAGGATTAATTTTGGCCTTCAATCCAGTCTTTAAATGTGCAAGCTGAATTCCAATCATGTTTTTTTTTGTTTATTTAGAAGTGCAACAAAAACCAGACCTTAAATTAATGGATATTTTTTCCTTTTTTTTTTTTTTTTACCAGAGCATATTTTTTGGCCAACAAATATGGCAATCTCTTATATATTAGTATAACAGGCCAGTAGTTAATCACAGTAAGACAATCACAAGTACCCTAACAGACAATCCTTCTGCAGCATGATGTGGCCCAGGAGTTCTTTTATAGAAAGGTATAAAAAAAGTTGAGATGATTGATAAAGGACAGAGAGGATTTCACCCTTTCCCACAGGTAACACTTCCATGCATTCAGTAAGGAAAGAAACAGATCAACCAACAGACGAGTGAGTTGGAGAGAAGCTGGCAGTTCAGTTGGTTCTAGGAGTGCTCAAGTAAACTAATCAACAAATTGTAATATGAGATAAAGACGTAGATGTTAACCTTCTTTAGTGGTATTCTGTATGTACGCTAAACCAGCTACACAGATAAGATTGTGGAACATTCAAGTAGGGCTTAACTAACAAATTAATCAATAGCCATAAAAAGTACCCAAAGGAAACACTGCATTGTGACACATTTCGGAAAGACTGATTTTAACCTATTTGCTGACTCTGAAAATGGTGGCTGAGCTGTAATATTAAAGGAGAAAGATATCTGAAACACACATGCTTGAGAATGGCATCTTCCATGCAGGATTAAACATTAAAGTTTGATGCATTAAAGCTAGGAGAAAGTTCAGTCATCAGGATAATCTAAAAGTAAACATGTAAGACCAGTGCTGACATTGTTTTAGGCAATGAGACACAAAAACTTTTCTTCAAATGAAAGTTATTTGGAGAATGGTCTGCCGTCAGCAGGGAATGACTTCAGGGATTTTATGCAATGAATGGCCAAGGGACAGGACAGAAGGAGGGCTGCATTGTGCCAGAGCATTGCTCAGGTGTCAGGAAGAACAAAGAAACATGAGGTGGTGAAGTCACAGAGTGGATTTCCGAATGCCTGTAACATCTTAATCAGGTTTACATAGGAAGTTAGGCTCTGCAGTGCTTATCTGAGCTGAACAGAGTTGCTGAACCTTCTCTCCTGAGCCTTTAGTTAAACTGTGAGGATTGGAAAAGCAGAAGCAAGTTCCCTGAGCACAGAATATGAATGAAGGCAAATTCCCATCAGGGAAAAGGTACTGAATTTTTCTTTTCTATTTAAACATTATACTCCTTTTGTAGCAAACACTCTGGGCTAAGTATGCTGATATAATACTTGCTTTAGGTCAAAAACTGTCTCCACATAGTTTTACTTTTAGCAATGAACTCTATAATTCTCTTTTCAACCATTCCCTCCCCAAATTCCGTTCATAGCAGATGTTTCAGTTGGAAAATCAGAGCTTTTCGGGCTTCTGCCACTCTTACTATGCCAGAGAGCTTCACAGCAGGAATTTGTAACAGAGAATCCTGTCAATCATCCCCGTAGTTCCATTACCATAGTTTCCATTACGGTAGAAGTGTACCCTGGCATGTGAACAGGAACAAACTGAAGCAAGTTCAATCCTGTTTCTGGGTCTGTTGAAGAGAGAGCAGAGGCTATCATGTGTGTAATCTGAGTTCCTGAACCGCTGAAGGGGAACCATCCTCTCTCGGGAAGCCCTGAAGTGACACTCGTGAGGCAGTGTGCTTAATTTCAAATATGCCACTTCACATCAGGGTCTATTATCTTCACCACAACAGTGCTGTAGCATAACTATATGACCTCTTCAGCATTCATAATAAGGCTGTCTTCATGGTTATATGTTGATCTTTCATCTGAGGCTAAAATGCACTTACAGAAAAGCACCACTCATGCTGAATTTTTTTTTGTTTTGTTTGGTTCTTTACCAGAAGTTTTTGGCTTTAGATACTGCAGATTGTCAGGCTTTTATTCAGTCTTTCTGTGTTCCCAGGTGTGCTGCCCCTTCACTGAATTTTAGGAGTCCTGGTTTACCTGAATTATCTATGTATTATAGATATTAATATATTTATATAAATACCAGAAGTAATTCTATGAACTTGCAATTTGAGAAAACAGCAAAAGCTATCCTAGGCCTTTCCTCTAAGCCTTAAGTAGTTTAGGTACTGGGCTGAGGAGCCAAATGGCTTTATCTCATTCATTATCCAGTTGCTAGATGTAGATCCCAGGATACCCAGCTATCTTGACCACAGTGGAGGAAAAGTTTCCACCTACCATGTTCTTCCCTTTTCCACACAGTCATTGCATCCTGTCGAGACTTGGTAAAAGGGCTATTGGAATTTAATTTTGTTTCACTATTTTGTTAAAAAAAAAAAAAAAGGTTGCAAACAAGTAATTTTTTTCTGTCTCTTTGGATGTACAATAGATTTTATTGTACATATTTATTTGCAAGTCCTTTAACTGAATTTGCTTGTCGGAAGTTATCCTGCCTACATCTTGTTCTGCATTCAGACCAAACCCCGGAAACTACAGAAGCAAATGTCACTTACGTATAACGTTTCATTTATGAAATTTCTATTTAATAAAATACAATTATGTTTTGTCTCACAATACTGCCAAGGTTAAATTAAGAGAAAACAAACAAAGCCTGGTTTATTGACGTTTAAACCCAGTTACAAAAAAAATCGTGTTCAGCCAATCCTGTAGCGCTCACTACATTACTGAGATAGGATCCCAAACTTCATATGAAGCAGAGTTTCTCCTGGGATAATGTAGCAGAAGAACCTGTGACATCCAAAAGGTTTGAAACCAAGGGAGGTATACTAAGCATGTTTGTCCTGAGCACAAACACATTAAAGTAGGGTAATCTGTGACTGCAGATAAGAATTCTATAGCATTGTAGGAGTGCTAACAGAATTTTGTATAAACACCTAAACATGAATATATAAAAAATACGTAGCCACAAAGAGACAAACAGAGATTTCTGTAACTGTACAACTGGAGTGCAAGAAAATATGTTCAAGAGTAAAATCTGCAAGGCAAGAGCTAAGGGTTTACAGCAGTCAATAAAGATGTGTGATGAAACAAAAATGGTCCTGCAGGATGAAGAGGACAGGTGCTGATGGAACCAGAATAAGCAAGAAAGATTTCTGGCAAAAAAAGAGCAAGTCCTGATCCCAAAAATAAGATGCATTGTGTCAAGAACACATGAGAAAATCCCCTCATCTTCTGCAGAGGGTATGAGCAGCAGGAAAGGGAGGATGAGGGGAGCTCACTGGCCAAGGCAACAAGGACCTCCAGCACTGACTTCTCAGCATCAGCTCGCTGGAGTTGGATACTCAAAGACCACTCAGAGTGTTAGTGTTGAGGACTGACTGTTTTGAGTGTGTATTTTTGACAATTGAAAGTGTTTAAGATCCAACCATTAGCTGTGTGACATCAACAACGGACAATCAAGTGTTGATTTGCTGAAAGTGGCCAAACTCATTAATTTTTCAAACACTCTATAACAATCTCCAATTTTCTAACTGATACAAAGGCACATGCATATATAACATACATGCCCATATATATATACACATATAATATACATATGTAAAATCTTTGTAAAATCATATGTATAAGGTGTTTACATTACTGTGCATATATATCAACCAGCACAGAGCAGTTCAAGTTGAGTACCCTGAAACATATCTACAACCACTACAAATATTCTGTCTTTCAGAGGCTGTTGTCAGGTCTGATTTGCCAAAAGCCAAGGGTTGAAGTGAACTTTAGAAATCAAATCTGAGGCACACAGAATCACAGACTGTGTAGGACTTAATAAAAAAATTCCAAAGTTATGTTCACTAAGATAAGAATTATCCAGAGCAGTAGTTGTGCAAAGCAGTGTTTTCTATCTGGACTCTCACCAGTAAAAAAAAAAAAAAAAATCTCTTTAAGTTGTAGCAAGAGTCTCTGATTGAACATTTACCATGGCAAAAACAAGCATACCATAGGAAAGTGATTTGGAGGTCAGTATACTTCTATCCTACCACAGAAATCACTGATTTCATATTAGATATTATTTATTTTGGTTTGCCAGTCTTGGAATAATTAAATGAAATAATGACCACAGCAGAACTGGATTCACTTCAAATTAATCAATAATGTGATTGTTTCTATTTATTTCTCAAGCCCTCAGCACAATATAAGCATGTCTCCTTTGTTTCCTAGAATTCCTGACTATATTTTATTTACAGGATGAACACACATTGCACAACCATTTAAAAACTCACCACAGGCCAAAATTTAAATCTGAGAAAGTCTCATGCTCTGCTCTTTATGAATTGTTTTAAATCTAGCCACAGTTTGGATGCAGATAAATTCAACTTTAAATACAATAACAGGACATATTCTGAAGTGTCCTGGATTTTTGAAATAGATTGTTAGGTAGTATTGTCTCTGAATTGCTTCAAAAGTGGAGAAACTCACAAGTTTTAAATCTACATTTCTGTGGTTTGGCAGAGTTCATAATGATTGATAATGGCAAAAAGTGCCGTTAAGATGAAGAAGTTCCTATTAGATAGACTGAACTCAGTAGCATAGATTATTTTTATAGCTTCCTAGAAATTCATGGAATATTTGAAAATATGCCTGCTGAAGTAAATCAGCCTGATTAAAAATGCAGTGAGAGGGAGTCGAAGCCAGTGAGAACAGAGTGCTTGCTGTGGCTGCTGGCTCTTGCTCTAGATACTCTCAGGTGAAAACACCTGTAGGCTTATGTCTGATCTTGTTGGAGGAAGCTCAGAGGAGAGAAAAGAACTGAGGTAAGAGCTTTGAGAAAAGTCTTTTAAAATGTAGCCTATTGGCTGAGCAATTTTACATACAACTCTGTCATTTTTATTTCTACAGACTTATATAAATATTGCAGTAATTCCTCTTTCCCATGATCAGCAGATATCAACTTCAATTACACCTGTAAACATGTCCCCAGAGATCAGTGCTTGCTTTTATTTTATAATGCTTTTGCAAACATAATACAACAGAGTTTTATGCTCTCTCATTTCTATCCCTTCATGGTAAAGTAGGCATTCCATGTAACCTCAAAGCAGAAATGAGCTATACTGATAAATCATAGTTTTTGTAGTAACTTTTGGTTGATATATGCTGTAGGCAAGAAAGAATATGATTTTCCCTTGTGCCATTTGTAGTTAGCCTGAGAGTTTACAATTTCTTTTATTGTCAGGGCTAGTACATGTAACTGTGGACTAGACCTTAGGCCTCATCTTGAATATATCTTCCCCCTTACCATAGGCAAAGAAGGAAGAATAAATCTAGAACATATGATGATGCAGAGAAATTATGACAAAGATGTTCCTTAAGGTCCCTTCCAACCCAAATGATTCCATGATTTTAATGGAGGGTAAATTTAGATTAAATATTAGGGTGACGTTTTCTGTGACTGTGGTGAGGCACTGGCACAGGTTGCCCAGAGAAGCTGTGGATGTCCCATCCCTGGGAGTCTTCAAGGTGAGGTTGGATGGAACTTTGAGCAACGTGGTCTAGAGGAAGGTGTCCCTGCCCATGGCAGGGCGTTGGAACTAAAGGTTCTTTAAGGTCCCTTTCAATCCAAACCATACTTTGTTTGATTGTATGAAATAGAGAGAGAGTAATGAAAATACCTTCATTCTAGTCTTTCACTTCACAGTCACAGAACAGAAAAAAACAAAAAAAAACAAAAAAACCAGAACCAACCAACCAACAAAAAAAAAGAAAAATACCCTGCAAAACCCAAAACTCACAAAACAAAACAAGAATAACACATGACATTGCATGATTACGTTGATCCATAGGGCTGAATAAACTGTCTGGGAAAAGTGAAGGGTCTTTTAAATGTTCCAAAACAGATAATAAAGCTTTAACAATTCAAAACTCTAGTTTTTAAAAGAAGATTATGTAGTATATATTGCATGCTATTGGCCTTTAGAATAAGAATTCATTACATTCAGTTTCATCATTTTATGTCAGTTCTAGTAGCTATTGCATTTTTTTTTTTTTAAAGAATGACAAACTTGTTTACACTCTAAGTCATATTAGAATTCAACAGCAGGTAAATGCCTAAATACATTAAAGCTTAATGTCAACTATTTGACTTCCAGATAGTAGATCTTCAAACACTTAAATCAAAGAGGAATGAAGATACCACACATGTACAAAACTTTATCAATAATGGCAATTAAAAGCAGCCTGTAAAATATACATATCTTTAACTATATAAATAAATGCTATTAAAAAACTGTATAAGTGAAAGAATGTCAGTTTGGACAAAATTCAAGAAGATAGAAAGTTTGAGATATAAGGAGAATGAGAGGAAGGTGGTATGAAATTGGCTAAAAAAAAAAAAAAATCATGAATTGCAACACAAGAAGAGTGTAATTTCAAAAACAAAGTCAGGCATGAATGAATATGGAATCTGGCCAGTACCTTCAGTCAAAACATGCAGAGATTTTTTAAAATATCTGTTATACTTCCATCAGCAATCAGTTATAGTTTAGCTACAGCTGCAGTTTCACCTGTTTCAAGAAGTAATTTCATAAAGTTCACTTTAGGTAGGTTGTTAAATTTACCTCTGAACCAAGTGCTTTCAACTTTCTCAATTCTATTTGCCACTGCTGTCCTCAATGCAGTCATTTAATTTCATCTTCTGTCACCTTTGAATATAATTAGCAATCTCCCTTTCATGTCTTGCCTTTTTTTTAACCCCGAGTCTCATTTTGCAATATGGTCTTGCAAATATATGTAACTAAACAGTTGCATTTCCTTATCTTAAATTTTCCACCTCTCAATCTCTTTTTCTTAGCTATCAGTATCATTTCCCACAGTCATCTACACAGCATCAGAGAAAGAAGCTTCTTATAGAAGCAAAACTGTAATTTAAACTTGCTCTACAAGATATTTAGGAGCAGATGGGTTTTTTTGTGTGTCTCCTTGGCCTGAACCTGAATGAATCGCTGAGTCGTGCAATGACTGGGATGTCTGCAGTAATTGCTTGTTGATTTTCTTCTGACCATTTGAGGCTGAAAGCACTTTTGATTTCTTTATTATACATTGGAGGAAGGTCACTGATTTGATTTGTGATAGTGTTCCATTCTGCTGTTAATGTTTGTGTCAAACATAGTGTAAATGTTTGCTTTATTATGTGTACAAGACTCCTTATAGCTGGCATTTAAATTGTAATCAGTGCATTTATCTCAAATTAAAGGTTCTCAAAATTAAATAGTTTTATCCAGGGAAATAGAGAAGTATTTGTAAATTGTGATAATCTTAATACCCATTTTAACAATTTTAGAAGGCAGGAGGACAAAGTACACTTCAGCCAAGTAATAACAGTGCAGTATTTTGTCTGAGAATATTAATATACAACATTCAGTATTGACTTTGGATGAGACACAGAATGTCTATACTGACTGCTTTTTGACAAAATACATAATATCATTATATTTTGACAAAATACATAAATCAGCTTTTTTCTTCTCTGCTGTGGGAAATAGAAGCCCTGGGACAATACTGCCCAGATCCCACTTGGTTAGACAGTTCAGCTGCAATTCTCCACATAAAAACACAAGTAAGTTTTTGAGAGGCCCATGTCACACATATGTTGAGTGCCTTTTTCCATCCCTGTCCTCTCAGACAAATCCTACCATAACATTTTCCTTCAAAGTCACTTCTACTTAGTGTTACAACAAAATGGCAATGAACACTCTACTGCTTCCTAACACGACTCCCAGGTTTGTCCGTGTTCAGCTTGGCGACAAGTTACCACACAGAAGTTAACCAGCTGTGGGGTTCCTGCAAGATACACACTCAAATTCACCCTAGATTCCTTGGAACATTAAAGCTCAAGCAAACAGGGCTAAAGGGGTCCATAGCCTTTCTCCTACCACTTACTGTTTTGCTTTATTTTTAAACATCTATGTCATCACCTCCTGACTCCAGTGCATCCCTAGTGTGACATCCCACCCTTAGGAGAAAGGGAGTATCTAAGATGCATAGATGCTTGTAGTCAAAAGGAACAACAGAAGTCAAAGTGTCCACTAAAGATTATGAAGTTTTATTAGTAAATTATATACTTGGCATGGAAATTGGTATAAGTTAGTCCCTGGCTGCCTATATAAGCACACAGCAGTGAGATTTGGATAAAGCAATAGGGTGAAAGGGAAAGAGAAAGACGGATTAATTAAAGAGGGGGAGACAGAAAGAAAGGAAGAAAGGGAGAAAGATCATCACTCCTGGCTCCAGCACTGATCCAGCTGTGGTGTCCAGGGTCCTGTGGTACCCAAACACCTGGGCTTTAATGAGACCTACCTTTTTGTAGATGAGTTTTCCCCACCCTGGAAACGTTTCTCAGTTTCTATGCAAATAAGTTCTCATGCATAATCTGTTCTTCTAGACCATTCTGGAAATGGGTCGGAAGCCTCAGGGGTCTTTGGTGGTCTTGTTCACCCAAATGCGATCCATGCCCCTTTCTCAACCTCACTTCTGCCCTTGTGCTGTGCTGTTTTGTGCTTATCTCCAGGAGCCAGAGCAAGGATGTTTGTCCCAGAAAAGTGCTGCCCTACCTACCTATGGCCCCTGCTCCAGACACATTCTGTTCTTTCTCACAATGCATTATTGCCAACAATCCTTGGCTGTTACTACCAATAGTCCTTGGTTGGCTCCACAGCAATCTGGCCATCAGTGTCTGAGACATATACATTAACATCCTTTAGGCTTCTGCATTCACTGCTAAAACTAGGAAGGCTCATTTTCAGTGTGACCCTTGTAGCAGTTGCCAATGACAGAAGTGCAATTGGAGCCTGCACTGTGCAGATTCTTTTGTAAAATAAATAGAAAAGACTCCTTCTCCTGTTTTTAGAAAATGGTTTTCTTTCTCTCTAATCCATTTCAAAGGCACTCTTCTCTATTTTCAAAAATAAAAAATCCCACTCCTTGGGAATCCTCAACTACATTTCAGCTGGTATGGAAAGTAGAGAACAAACTGTCACATCAATTTTGCTAAGGTGAGCTTTGCTCATATGACTCTTCAGGAAGAGTGGTCTTTTCCATAAGTGTGGATGTGCACACGTACGTGTGTACACTGTGTTGCAGAAATTACTAGCTCTGGACATCCTCGACTGCTCATCTGTGCTAGCTTAGATGAAACAGAAGATGTTTTGTAGTGGCCTATTTAGCCTGAATTGGATCAAGGAATGTTCACAGAGTCTGAGAAGAAAACAAGCCTCTAGCTCGGTTGACAATTATGTTCTTTCTTGTGTAGTACACCTGTACCCAGAGGCTGCAAGCCTTCATGCCTTGTTATGAAGTCATTTCTGTGTCACAGTAATTCAAAAGAATCCTTGACGAGAAGTCACATTTTCTCTGCCACAAAGGTTAAACCCAGCCACATGAACATGGAGCAAAAAAGGAGAGATCTTTTGACAGAGTCCTTGTGCCCTAAGATAAAGCATTTGCTGTCTAAACACCTTTATTTTTTTTTTTTTAAATAACTCTGATTTTCTTTCCCAAATCAATGCACAAACTGTAAAGTGAGCATATGACTCATGTACTTCATAGCACAATCCTGGCATCTTTTCATGAATATAGTTACAATCATAATCTGTTGTCATGTATATAATAGAAACATAGAAAAATACTAATGAAAGCATCCAAAAAATATTCAGAAATATGAATAAATTCAAAATCCTGCATGCAGCTGTCTTGAATTAACTTTTCCCCTCAGCTACCTAGAAGAAAGAGATTATTCCAAGTGTTTTTGGCTGTCAGCTTGGCTTCTTAGTGAAAATACCTTTCACTTCCATTCCTTTTTAGAAAAGTTCCCAAACATGTACCTTTGATGCTAAGAAACATGTTACTTTAGTCACTGTTGCAGACTTTCATGATAGTGAATTATGTTTTTTCCTATTTTGGCAAAAATATTCTATCATGTCAGATGTTTCCTGTTTATTAAAATTGATAAAATTTGTGTGGAGCAAAAGTTTAAGATTCTTTATAATGAAGCTGACTTCTGGTACAGAACTTGTCCTGTTTATAAATATGAAATAGCAAGAATTTTATTAAGTAACCAGTGCACCACATTTAGCTGAGGCAGGGATATGTGTCCAAATAGATTGATCCAAGGACTGAAAAAACAACAGGAAGACTGAACTGCCGCTATATATAAGGTCTTGACTGTTTTTAAATATTTGTCACAGACCTTTAGCACCCATTTGAAGGAACTCTAAAAAACGTGAGTAGTAGATGACTACTCTGTGTGCCATGCATCCCAGACAAGGATTAGAAAAATTAGGGAAAAAAACAACCAAATACCGAAGGACTACATTTTCTGGACATTAAATATGTTGTAAAATATTGGACAGTAGGCATCTTAAAATTAACCAATGAAAGAAAACTGAGGATTGTGTCTATGTCACATGATTTCACTCAATTGGGCAAAAAGGCTGGCAATTAATTTTGTAGAAAAAAGATTTTTTTCCCCACTTTAACAATTTAATATGCAACAGAAGGGAAAAAAACCCCACTTTGAAAAAGAACCCACAGATACTTGTTTTTCAAAGTGAATAAAGGTTGGTGAAGAAGAAAGGTGAGAAACAGAATCAAACATGGTTTCAGCTATTGCTTAAGTAATCTAAAGCAGATCTAAAACACTTGTTGCCATAACATCAAAGTAAATGCATCCTAGAATGACCAAAGTCTAGAATTATAAGAGGAATAGACTTTACTTATGCGAAAGAAAAGTGGTAATGCTCTGCCAATTCAGGAACCTTTAAATAAATTTGTTTTAAAGGCACAGGTGATGTAAAAACATAGACAAGTGACAAGCAATGAGTAGACTGAGTAGCACTAGGGCTCTTAACATGAGCCTACACTGAGGCATTTATAAAAACATTCATTAACATAAGGAGTTATGGGGAGACTGACAAGTTTCATGAGTGAATCCTTGCTGTCAGTGAGTTTGTGGAGGCCGTCTCTTTTTAAAACAAATTGCTATTGCATCCACTTAAATCATGTACCTAAAACTATAATGAGAGTAATATGTGAGATTTACACAGTACTCTTTATTCACAGGTTTCAGACCTTTGGGTGAACTAATTTATCAATTGGAGATGGATTTCTCATCAAGAGATGAATGGAACATGATCTTTTCAAAGGATTTTGATGCAAAACAGCTAGCTTAGAGAAAATTTGCAAATATGGATAGGTATAATTTAGGAACTCTAGCTTCATGGTTTCATTTCATAGGATAGAAAGGCACGAAGCTTTTTCATAGACTCTTGGTTTGTTTAAAGCCATTATGAAAAGCATCCACTAAATGTGAAAAACCCATTCCAGAATTAGACAAAACAAAATTTAAACCACTCTTTGTGATTCATGATTAGTGCCAACACTTTATAGTCACGGTGTTGCTGGGAGGAAAACACATGGCAGAAGCGTGAGTCTCCTTTCCTCTTCTCTTGATGATAATGCTGCACTTACAATTTAGCTGTAAAAGCAGTTTTGTTTTCCTATCAGAATTCAGCTGCATTTCCAAATCATCTGGTCCATCTTCTCCATGATCACTGGCAAAGGGAAAACTACTCAAAGCCAACAACAAAATCAGCTCTAATCACATGTTCTTTAACCCCAGCAAAGCAACTCCCACTGCACCACCTAACACATCTTGTTCCTGTTTTGTACAGCAAGAAGAGTGAATCAGGAGCTTTGTTGGCCTGTAGTGTGTGCCAGTGTGTGAGACAGCATGAGGTCTGCCCACACCTGCAGCCTGAGAACAGACCCATTCTTAGGTAAGAGAGGAATAATCTTTTACCAGACAAGCAGCAGTCAACCCTCAGCATCAAATTAGTCTCTGAGCAGCCAGGACAAGTGGTTGTCCTCGAGTTAGGAGAGCTCCTCAAAACACCCCTCTTAAACTAAAATTAGTAAATTAAATTTTGCATTCTATGAAAACTGAGAAACTGTGCAAACTCAGTTACAGTGAATCATTAGCCCCAAACTATTACACGCTCTGCGTGTGTGTGAAAGGTTGTTTCCAGTCAGCTGTAGGAAGCTATTGAGTCTTATTCACAGCCTTTCTGAAATCTGGATCAGAATGAATGCCTGCCGATGCCTTTTATCAAAGACAGGAAACTCCCACTCATCACCCATCCAGCTGCGGTTGTTATCAGCCCATTTGCTGCTTCCTCTTTCCCCTTCAGGAGACTTCTTGGGAGCAGAGTGCACACTTTGTCTGTATGAGGAAAAATAGATTGCAATAGAGCAAAATACTAAGTAAGCATGAGGTTGGTTTTGTTGTTTGATTAATTAAAAAGAGGGAAAATGCTGGAAATCATACTGTATTTTATTGTGCATTGTTTCTGCCTTACACTTCTGCCACGGTTTCAGCATTGCTCCCACCATCTCCCTTGAGCCTGGCAACAGGCATGGCAGCAGGAAATGCCAAAAGACTTCCCTTGGGAAAGGGCAAGTGTTAATCCTAGCCTTTCAGAGCCCCTTGGAAATAAATAATAATTTTTAAAAAAAGAAATTTTAAAAAACCAATTCTTGTCATCTCCAGAACTGAAGACAACATCTAATTTCTTTTATCATCAATTTTTAAGAAGAAAACTTTCGAAGGAATGACAATATAATTAATAAAAGGTGACATTTTCACTGGGGCAGGTAAATAGAAAATAACAGAAATAACACCCTTAATGTGATTATCTTTGTCTCAATAAATTTCAGGAGGATACTTCATTGAGATCACTTACAGCTAAAGACTAAACAAGTGAGATTGAATGGTCACAATGCATTCTTTGCACTCACAGCACTCCCACATTAAATAATCAGTTCATTTAAACATTCTGACAAGATGGTTTTCAATATATTGACTGATTACTGTGATAAAAACGTGATTATGGAAAGTGCCTCTTTGTGACAAGTAGACCAGTCATTATCCCAAGTGTGCACTGTTATAGGAAAACAAAAGTAAATTGTAGCACCACACATATATACAGTCTCAATAGTTATGGAAGATTGATTATTTCCAAGAATCAGAATTTAAAAATTAATCTATAAATTGTTTTGCTAAAAAAATTGCTAACAGGGGATATACTGATGGAGCAGACTGTGACAGGATAAATTCTTTGACAGTTTATGCTGGTTTTCTCCTTAGTTAAGGCAAGATCCCTGACACCAAACTCAAGATAATTAAAAGATATACACCTGGTTGAAACCAGTCTGGTAAATACCCATACTATCAACGGAGAAGCAAAGGGGACCGTTGTCCTTATGGAAGACAAGTGTCCAAAACAGTTTGGATTAATTGGCTTCAAGAAAACTCTAATCCTCCCTGTGACCTACAGAGAGAAAACAGGTGATTAACTTAGAAGAGACCATAGACAATGTTCGGGTAGCTTTGATAGTTAGTGGCTTTTAAGGAACACCAGGGAGAAAATATGTAGCTATTTGTGCCTGAAAAATAAATAATCTGTGTTATGAGTATGTAGCTGAGACTAGTGTTGATGGAAGTTGAAAGTACAACATATGTAAAGAAGATGTTTCATGTTGACCAATATATTCTAGAGGCAAGCTGAAGGAGAAAGAAATTGGTTTGAGATAGGTTGTTCCAGCACCAAGAGGCATCAGTGGTTTAGGCAGATGGAGGTGACTAGAACATGGCACTGTCCAGGGTCATTAGAAGTCCACCTGTAAATTTCTGTATGCGTGTATGAGAGCACAAACACCATAATTTAGCAAAGAGGATAAGCCTGTTCCTTTAAGCATGGCAATTTAATACTAGAAATCATTTGAATTAATGCAGTGGCAGGAAAGGGGCACACTGATATCCCTACCAGCTTCCAGATGCAATAAAGAAAATCATAGAATCATTAAGGTTGGGAAAGGCCTCCAAGGTAATGCAGGTCAACCCATTTACAAACACCACCATATCAACTAAGCCTCAGCACTAAGTGCCACGTCAAGCTGTTTCTTGAACACTTCTAGGGATGGTGACTCCACCACTTCCCTGGGCAGCCCGTTCCAGTGCTTGATAACCCTTTCAGTAAAGAAATTCTTCCTGAGAATTTATTCCACATGAACCCTTCATGTGAATGTTTCTAAAGGTTTAAGGATTTCCAAAGTCAAATTAGAGTGCCTGTATACTCTTGTTTTCTCGTTAAAATGTAACTATACTTAGTTACCAAATACAGAGATGTGGAAAAACCTTTGAAAATAATGAGATAATCACACAAGAGCTTTAAACAAAATCAGAATTTCCATTCTATAAAAACTGAGATGATCACTAATTACTTATGGTTCCTTTTGCAGAACTATCAAGTTGCTCATTTTGAAGGTTGTGGTGGACAGCACAGCTGCACTTTCCAACACATGATATAAGAGGAAGAAATCTAGCTTGACTCAAATATTTCAATTTCCTTTTCAGCTTTGCCAGTGTCCTTGGTGTTGGAGCTTGTTTTTGTCCCCATGGCTAAATATTCCTATTTCCATCTGCACTTCAAAATCACAAACTACTTCTTACAACTTCCTTTATGTCAAAATCTCCATTTTAACCAGCTGCAGAAATATCTGGTGCTTCAAATTAAAACTGCTTTGATGTTAAAAACACTGTTGAGTAGAACAGAACAAGGGATATTTCCAATACTGTAGTAATTCAGAGGTTGCTGGACAAGCATTAGAAAAGAATCAAGCCTGTCACAGCATAGTGATATCTTTTCTTTTCAATAAGTTTGTTGCATTAGGAAATAACATGTGTTGACACAAGTCTTGACACATTAACCAGGAGATGTTACAGTCCTCTGTATGCCTTGTGTGACTTGACATAATATTTGAATAGTGAGACACAATATGCCACCAGGAAATTTTCTATCCGCCTGGTGTATGTTACTTCTGTGTAACTGCACCAAAGCACTTCTGAGCTTTTGAAATTGCCACGTTTATACCACTGTCTGGCACTTTATATTTCCACACACATATACGTGTATATCTGTATGTGTATGTAAACCTGTGATAGATGGTTAAAGTACAGTGTCCATTATTTAAAAATTTAGAATTTCTAATGTAGGCAAAATTCCTGGTATTAACTGTGAGTTAACTTCTGCAGGCTACCAGATGCCTACCAAGCTACTATGTCACCCTTGATCAGGTCTTCTCACCAGGACCAGAGGAGTGAATACAATGAAAAAGCTCTTGAAAAAGATAAGGAAAGGGAGATTGCTCACTAGTTATTGCCATAAGAAAACCAGATTTGAACTGGGGAAATTAGTTCAATTCAATTCATTTCATTTTGAAACAGAGTAGGATAGTTAGAAACAAAATTAAATCCACCTTCCTCCCAAGTCCCTCTTCCCACATCTACTTCCTCCTATTGTTCTGAGTGGCATAGAGGGATGAGCAGTGAAGGTTATGGTCAGAAATTCCTCTTTTACTATTGGGTTCATCTCTGGACAGTGAAGGGTCTGTCTTGGAGCTGCCTGGAACTGGCTTTTTCTGACATTTGGTGCCTTCTTACAGGACTCACCACTGCAGCATCCCTGCTACTAAATCAGTAGTGCAATAAAGCAGCTCTGCCAGATTAATTGCTTTTGACCTGGAGAAAGCAACAGTAAGAAGAAAAAAGTTTAGTCCCTGAAATTATCCATTCAGTCTTTAATTTCTTCACTAAAATAGTGAAGAAGTAAACTGCTGAACTTTTGGTACCTAGACAATAACACATACAATAAACCACCACATTACCATCAAGCAGTAATGAAGTTCAGACCTAATTGATATTAGATGGGTTTATATTGCACAATAAATATTGTACATCCAGTCTCCCAGCCAAAGATGGATGCTGTGTAATGTGAATGTTAGGCCACTCTGAAATTCAAGCACCATAATTTTATTAGCTGAGAAATTTACCTTGGGCAGGACCATGACTTTAACAAGACATAATAAATAAAACACCTTATCTAAGATAACCTTAGGTATAACATCTCATCTATCTTCTGAGCTTAGTGTTATTGCATCTTTTCTTCATTGCTATTAATTTGGACAGTAATTTTTTAATAAGCTCTGCCTGAGTATTGTAGAAAAACCTGGTCATCCTAGTGAAATTTGTACTGTACTTACCTGTCCCATAAATTCATTTGGGACAAGTTCTTTCTCTAAACACTCCATATGTCTATTTATCATTCTTAGTGTAAAAATCTTTAAGGAAATACTAGAACAAAAATGTTCTTAAATTGGATTTAATCAACCATACTAAGGAGCAAAGCGTAGCAGTTTTGGTTCACAAATACTGAAAAGCAATGAGAAATAATTTCAGGGAAAAAAAAGTGTTCTTTCATTTTTATGAACTTTGGTGCTTATCAACACTTCATGAACTTTCAGAATGAGGTTTTATGGTCAGCTAGAAAATACAATTCCAATGAGAACTCTGGTAACATTTCTAAAAGCCCTAAATACATTCAGATCATGTAAGCTGACCTGACACCTAGGGAGAGCACCACAGGATGGAAGGGTCTGGATAATAGCATCAGATAATGGCACAGTATTTATACGGTGATCTTTCCATTCTCTTCCTACTATGCAGAGAGAGATTGTTCTCCCGTGGCTTCAATGATAGACTAACAGTGCCTCTGCAATCAAGTGCTTTTATTTAAACAGATACTCCTCTCCTAAGCTTTGCTGAACTTGTCTGAATTTCATTCTGCTGTAGAATGCCAGTATAAAGATTATCTATCCTTTACTGCTCTGGAAGCCCTTTGGCCTGAAGGAGTCTGCAATGGGCCATGCTTGAATCTCTCTGTAAATCATGGAATCATAGAATATCCTGTGTTTGAAGGGACCCATCAGGACCATTATCTCCAACTCTTGCCCTTCACAGGACAGCCCCAAGAATCTCACCATGTGCCTAAGAGATTTGTCCAAAAGCTTCTTGAACTCTGTCAGGCTTGGTGCTGTGGCTGCTGCCCTGGGGAGCCTGTTCCAGCGCCCAACCAGCCTCTGGATGAAGAACCTTTTCCTAATATCCAACCTACCCCTCCCTGACACAACGCCATACAGTTCCCTTGGGTCCTGTCTCTGGTCACCACAAAGTAAAAATCAGTGCCTGCCCCTCCACTTCTGTTCATGAGGAAGCTGTGGTCAGCGATGAGGTCTCCCCTCAGTCTCCTCTTTTCCAGGCTGAGCCAAGTGACCTCAACTGCTCCTTGTATGGCATCCTCTCTAGTGAAGAGTCTAGATTTAATTCAGCTTCAAAAAGACTTAGTTTAGGTTCAAAAGAGCAGATGACCAAAAAAGGAAATAGCAAAGTACCTGGCAAGTGATACTTCAAAAATTTAGGTCTTCGGGGAAAGCACTTCCTTACCTTCAAGGATACTCTTTAGATGGAGTGATTCCAATCAATGCTAATTATGCCTCAAACATGCTGCTGAACTAAGGTCTTACTGCAGTACTCTGCTGCACATGCAGAGCTTACTAGAGAGTGACAGAACGAAATGACAGAAAGTGACAAAAATGAGAAAATTACCATTATTTGACTGTCTGCCAAAGTCACCCTAGCTACTTTGATGCGGTTTCTGTTTAAGTGGACTGACAGCTTCCGCTGTTTTCCTCATGAACTGCATTTTAGAGGTTTGTTGCATGTCAGGTCATCACACTGATGTTGGATGACACAACACTACACTGGGAGAAATGCCTTGATGTCTCTCAAGACCAGGTCAGTTGACCACACAGCAAACTCAGGCCAGTTGTGGCATTCTGTGAGGCTGCCTGTCCTACCAGGTAAGCCTGTCTGGGCTATTTTTTTAAAATATAAATGGCATTAACAACAAAATACTAGCCCAAAACTCTATTGCTATGTTGCGAAACTTATCTAAAAATATTCTAATATAATGGCTCAGGATATGCAGTACATCAGCTTTATGCTGTTCTATCCTTACATAGTAGATGCAACTGACATAGTCAAAGTGGAGAAATTGCAGCTGTGAGTGTTGTTAGCTGTGGATTGTAGGGGTTTGAATCATCAGTTGATTCATCTTTTGGTCACTTTCCCTGATTTCCTCATTGGACCATGGAGAAGTTATCAAAGGCTCCTTTCCACAGATAGCTTTAGTCATTTAAGAAATTTGCATCCCTGTGTCAGAGACTGAAATGCTTCATGCCTGATATATAGTATGAAAGAGTTTTGCCCATTATAGCAAAAACTGTATAAAGAAGCTACAACCACCGAAGCCCACCCCTCCCTGAAGATGCCTGAGTGGAACTTTGGACTGTGAGTTAAGCCGCCTAGATAAGATAAAGGTGACACTATTGTTCAATCATCTCAGGTCTAGGGAGAAATAAACAAGGCTGAAGGAAAGGAATTCATCCACAAAAAGCCAAATGCAGCAATCATCCATGTCTGGATTTGGGGTGGGTGAGACTGCAGCCCAGAGAGGCCAGGTTTACACAGACTCCCCTACAACTGCAGGGGGAGGAGGAGGTTTCGGGTGTGTGGTGTAACCTGCGGTCAGAGGCAGTGAACACCCATCTTCCCTTACACAAACCGGCCCAGCTGTGGCACTCCCAACCCCACAGGCCACATCCACAGGACATTCACGTGAGAGGCAGCTGAGGGGGTGTGACAATCCATCAAAGACCCCCCCAAAGTGCTCCCCAGGCTTATTTCTGTGCAAGAACTGCACCACAGGACTGCAAGTGATGCAAAGTGATGCAACAGATCCAGAGTCTGCTGCAAGAGACTGTGTCAAGCTGTCCCCCACCCCTGGGCGGGAGGTACCTGGGCATTTCCACCTGGCCTGGCCTGAGTGTATATTAATCCATTGGATTCTATGCTTTTGGGGGACCTTCCCCACCAAGAAGACCTGGAGAGGATCAACGGAACATCACTGGGATCCGCGGAGAGGTGGTATTTTCTTTAATCTGTCTCTGTCACTCTCTTTCTGTCCCCTCACCTCATTCCTATTTCATTATCTTTCTTCTTCTTCTTCTTCTTCTTCTTCTTCTCTCTCTCTCTCATATTTACTATCAAATAAAATCCATACTATTGACTTCAGCATATGGTCTCATTTGCGCCTTAGTTCAGGCAGAGGCATTTCTAATAACTTTAAAAACTGGACTGTAACACCCTGGCACCTCATTACTTCTCCCAGTCAGATGTTTCTGTAACCACAGTTGAATTGTCATAAAGTTACTGCAAAATAGATCATTTCTGTTTAAAGCTGAGAACAGCTAAAGCTGCTGAATATACAACAGTGCCCTGATACCACCGGATATCACAGGTTCACAGAAAAGAATCATAAAACTGTTTAGGTTGGAAAAGACCTCCAACGCGATTGAGTCCAACCTCTGACTGATCTCCACCTTGTCAACTAGACCAGACCACTGAGTGCCACATCCAGATGTTTCTTGAACACCTCCAGGGATGGTGACTCCACAACCTCTCTGGGCAGTTCAGTGTTTAACCATCCTTTCCATGAAGAAATTTTTCCTGATGTACAGCCTGAACATCCCCTGAAACAGCTATGTCCACTCATCTTGTCACTTGTTACCTGGTAGAAGAGCCTAACCCCCACCTGGCTACAGCCCCTTTTCAGATTGTTGTGGATAGTGATAAGGTCTCACCTGAGCCTCCTTTTCTCCAAACTAAACAACCCCAGCTCCCTCAGCTGCTTCTCATTAGACTTGCAAAAACAAAGGATATTGTTTATTCAACATCACCCACATCTTCTCAAGATCTGGCCTTAAGGGAAACCATTCTAAAATGAGGGGTTCAGCAGCTGCAAATCTGAAGAGGTAGAAGGAAACACAGACTTCTTTGTCCAAAAGCAGCACCTTGGTGCAGAAAGGTATTTAGAATCACAGAATAGTTTGGGTTGGAAGGAACTTTAAAGATCATCTAGTTCCAAAATTTTTAATTCTTCAAGCCAGTGGAAAAAGAGAAAAAACCCCCAAAAACAATACATAAAGAAGGATATGACTCTTATTTCTGTTCCTTTATTTTACACTGAATTTTCATTGGATGGAACTCTTCAGCATGACTCAGAGCTCCCTTTGGTCAGTGCTGCAATTTGCAGTAAAATTCCATTTCCGTCCTCTCCTTGCTTCCCTTTCCCATACATTTCCAGGAGCATGACAGATTCAGCAATGCCCACACACACACACACAAACACACACACACACACACACACAGAGAATATTTCCTGTGCCTTAAGTTGCCCATCAATTGTAGTAGCAGAAGTAGTGTGTTTAGTTAGTTGTGGAGCAGTGAACAAAAATGAATCCATGGGATCTGGGTAGCTTCACAAATAAATGGCATATGAAGAACAGGATCAGAAATTTACATCTGTGCATTTTTCCTAAACACCTTTTTAGATAAATTATATCTATTTAAAGATGTTTTTGAAAGGTTTGCTTTCTCATGCTTTTTTAAAAAAAATCCTAACATTTAGGATGCTTAAGCAGTGACATGGTTTCTGGTAAAGAAAACTAACAATTGGAAAAAATCCAAAACAAATACTATTTCCTGTTGCGGTAACAATTTGCTTCTTGACCCAAGCCTAAAATGAAGGTTCTTCTATGAATCCAGTTTTTTATAAAAGCATACACAAACAAAAGAGTACAGTTTTCCAGGAGAGTATTCATGTGTAATGCTAACAAGTAGCAGTAAAACTTAAAAAAAAAGGGAAGTATTAAAATATATTTTAAAGATCTTTTCAGAGAAAAGTTATGCAGTTAGAAGCATCAGCTCATATACAAACCATCCATTTTCTGGCACTTTTATCACAGAGTTTCTGATTTATCGTTGAGGTTTTGTTACCTGATATGTCAAATGAGTCTTGACTCTGGCAAATGGAAAGATAATACTAAATATATTCTTTCAAAAATCAATGTATTCAAACATCATAAACAACTTTTGTATAGCTGCAAAGGATATTAATGAGAGCTACATGGAGAGATTAAAGGATCTTTTTTTCTGTGGAGGGTTCTTTAGATTTCTCTTTATTTCAGTAACTGGAGATGCTTTATTTCAATGACAAGGGATCAGATCCACACCTGGCCTAAACTGGCACAGTACCACTAACTCCAGCAAAGATTAGCACATTTATTTATGCTTCTTGAGACTCTGGACAGTTACTGCTTATACATCAGTTTCCAGGGACAGGATTTTATTTCCTTTCTATTCCTCTGATGCACAACATTGTGATGCATATGCAAGATGTCTAGAGTGTGGTCTCTTATGAAGAGGATCTTTTTTCCTGCTTTATTAATCTTTCTCAGGAATGTGTACCTGGAGAGAAGAAATGCTTTTCTTCAGTCACAGATACATAAGTCTTTGAAATTTAGTCTTTAGAGAAAACCCTTTTTGTACTGTACAGAGTCATACTGTGAGTAACAAAGTCCATAAATAAAAGAGTGCCACAGAGCTCACAGGTTATCTGTTTAACAACGACAGCTTTGTTCTTCTTGCTAATTTAACACATTTCAGTATGCTAAGATTCGGTGATTTAATCATTCTTAACAATAGATTAAAATGATTCCCACTGAGATTTGAAAAGCAAGAGCAACCAGAGCACAGGCCTAAATCAATGTGTGCCCTGCAAGCGGGCTGCAAATTAGAAAATGTTGGATCCTTTATTTTGTTGCATGAAAATTAAATTAAAAGTGGTAGGAAGTCTCTAACTTCTACATGTTTTCTGGAATATATTTGCAAAATTAACGTCTGTTGACAGCAATGAGAATTTAGGCATTAAGTTAGATTAGATTATCCCTTATGGAAATTTTAAAACGAAAGAAAAATAAATCCTTGGATTTATTTTAACTGAATAAGATGAAGTTCTTCATTAGTTTTATTTGATGCTTTGGTTTTACTATGTGCTTCACTGATATGATTATTAGGTTAATTTATCAATAAAATTAAATAATTGTAGAAAAAAATCTGAATTTACTGTGTAACCCTTCATCAGCTTGCAAACTCAAATTTGAAAATATGTTTTTACTTCTAACTAAAACACGTAGAAGGTGCTAAGAATTTATTTAATCATTTTACTAAAGGAACTCTTTATAGCTCTAAACATTTTGCTGATTCTATCCCCAAAACAGTTTTCCATGGAAACAGGTTGGGGAAAGGAACACTTCTTGGAGGGCTGTGATCACTTACAGCTGACAGATGAAACAGAGAAGTTCTAAAACAGCAAAGGAGTGATTGCCAATCATTCAGTAGGTCAAGACAAGCAGAACTAAAAGCTTTGTACGGCAGGAGTGAAATTTGTCAGTTCTCCAGCTTCCTCCATGAGATTTACTTAGCAGACCCCTGTTTGTCACTTGCTTTCTGGAGCAGCATTTACTCCTGGAGGGTAACTGAGCCTCTCTTCAGTCCTTGGATCCCATATCAAAGATATGAATGAGTGGCAACTGTTTTGGGCAAAAGAAAAACTACAGAATAATAAACATCAGACAAGTATTTGGTCAAAGGATGGCCCTCTCTCCTGCCATTGCTGTTGCTGACATGAGGATGGGGAGGTTCTGCAGCCCAACACAAGGAATTCAGTGAATCGGGTAAGTACCAACTTTGAAGTTCTGGAAGCGTGAAATAGTCTGAAAGCCGATGAAAATTATTCTCACATATTTACAAATGCTTTTTAAATACTAAAGAAAAGTTATTTTACTTTTAAGAATTAAACTTAAATGGAATACATATAGGTGATTTAATCTTATTATCTTTTCAAAACCGAATTGTTCCATTTACAGATCTAGGGATATGAATTGGAGAGGGAGGGAAAGCAGTGGGCAGGTGACTGTGGGGATGGTTCATTTCTGCTGACACTATGGTTAGTAGGACATCATTTGTGAAAAATTGGACTTGACACTATTGATAAAAGAGGAAATATGACAAAATATTCCAGTATCTCTTTCATTTATTTAATGGATTCATGGACTTTACAGGGCAGAGGGGGACAATTATAATCACATCATCTGCCTGCTTCTATTACATAGGTCATACAACTTTCTTGATTTAACTTCTGTGATTGAACTGAAATATAAATTGTTCTAACATTTTTAAATGTGAATTATTCCTAAACAGAATATGTCTATCTACAACTTCCATATGCCGTAATTCATTATAAAGTTTCCTGCTATATTTGAGAATCCTCTCAATAATTTTTGTTATATGCTTTCCTATCAACTGTAGTCAAATCACATTTAACGAGTACGAGAATCAATGTGGAGTTTGTGAATTCTGGTTTTTGCTATGGAACCCTTACACATAGACAGCTTTCACTTCACTATCAGGTTTTCTACTTCTCTCTACAAACTTTGTGCCTCAGTTGTGAGGAGAAATTCTGAGATGAAATGCCACAGAATTAAAACTAACACATTGGGAAAACATTTTAAAATGGAAGCAAACTAATAGAATGGAAATTAAAAACAATCTATCTACACAAACTGTCAAATTAACAAGAGATCCACTAGTCTAAGGTGCCTGATGATCTCATCACTCAGTCAGTTTTAAGAAGTAATTCTTTGAATATTGAATTCTCACTGCCTAGATGTCCCATTCCCACAACCTCCTTGACAGGACCTTGTGGCTGAATGTCACAAAATTGTCTCATTGCTTACATGACACTGGGGAAAAGTCACCAAGGATCTGCCCAGGAACAAAAGCTAATGGTTGGCCAGATTGATCCCATTTGTCTGGGACAATCCAGAGAACCAGGAACAACATGAGGGGATGTGCAGGGATGACCCAGGACAGAGTAGCAGCAGCAGCACTCAAGGGCATTTGGTTTATTCAGTAAGATTTTGTCGGACACAAGATCCCTAAAGAGCCCCATGGGAATGACACAGTTCCACTGGATCCCAGAATAGTCTGCTGAACAGTGGAAAAGAGAGGAAAAGCAAGAAATCTCATTCTTGTGAGAGGCAATATGTGTAGGTGAGTGTTTGGCTTTGTGTTTGGGAATTGCTGTACCCATAGCATTAGTGAATCTTTTAACAGCTCTGTGATCCTGCCATAAATCCATCGCCTTTAACTGGTTTTGATAGAGGGAAATAAAGGCTGGGTGTATCAAAAGTGTAAAGGTATACCCAGAGCTTGCATTTCCCTCTCTGCAACACCCTCAAACACTCCCAAACATAAGCAAGAAGAGGTACAGTTCTGCTATACTAAATAAATTAGAAGGAAATGAATAGAATGACACCAAAGGACATGAACAACCAGGCAGCACATTTAAGAGACATCCAATGTTTCAAAGAGTTCCGGGTACACTGCACCACTCCCTGTGAGTTCTGAGAAAGGAGAGGAAAAACCCAAACAAAAACCCCTCTGATTTTTAAAGGTTTTTTTCCAAGAACTGACACTCTCTATAGTAACTAAAGCAAAATGACTCAGCCCAAAACCTCTGCAAGCCTACTGGCAGTGTGTTATGGTTATTTCAAAGCCAGGTAAACAACATGTGATGATTACAGGGAAAGGTACAGTTAAGGTAGTCAGTGGTGATCCTGGAACCAAGGCATCTCATAGCTGAACTGCCACATCTGGAAAGGGACACCAGTGCCTGTACCAGGCACTTTAGCAGGACAGAGAATTGATGGGACATCCCATCACAAAGCAAAGAAAGCTTGAGAGCACAATAGTCTACTCTGCTGAACATCCAGCTGTGTAGCACTAGGAGTACTACAGACACAATTTCCTTTGCTAAATTCATAATTTGAGCTCCTTGAATCCTTCACAGTCCTTTAATAAATCCTCTCCAATTTATCAATGCAATTTTTGAACTCTGGATTTCAGAAGAGAAGCAGCAGCCACCTAAGGAGAAATAGCACAATTCATTTCTGCTCAATATTCTCATATTTTTGTCTCCCATTGGCCTTTTTTAATGTGGAATTGTGCTGACTGTTAATGCTTGGTGTGACTTCTTGCACCTTTTTAAAAGCATCTTCTCTTCAAGACATTTGTAGCTGCAAAATGTGGCTTCTATTCACGCTTCACTAGACCAAAATGTGACTTGGCTGAGTTGCAAATTGTATATTTATTCTACACTTAAAAAACCACCTACGTATCCCTGCTGAATACTACCTTTTTTTTTTTTTACATTCCTTTATGTGTGTGTGCATTTGTTATAAATTCAATCAATAACGGTTTTGTTTTCCCCCAAGTCATTGATAACAAAATTAAATAGCAAAAGGTCAAGAACTGTTTCTTAAAGACATCACAAACATCAGTAAAAAAGGCAGTGTTTAATCTGTATGAACTCTTCTATTGATTTTGTATCACCTGGCTTCCTAATCAAAATATCATCCTGTAGCAAACCAAAACAATTTACAGAAAAGGAAGTGGTAATTTGCACTATTGCTGCTATCAATGACATTTCCATTTAGAAGAAAATTTAATATCCATGTAGAACTCATGAACCCAGGCTGCCTAGTATTGTTATCCAAGTTGCATTTTTTTGATAATTACAAATATTCTTACAATATTTGTTGTAAAATGCCAAACCTGGCTGCTGAGCATTCAGGAGTTCACACACAAGCCTCAGCACGGCAATGATTTTCAATCATCTTTAGCACTTTCAGGCAAACAGCAGAAGATGTCAGTCTGTCATCTGATAGTCACTCAGGAGTATTACACTTTCCCCTGTCAGCCTTCACTTATGTAGTGCCTAACACAGGAAAAACTATTAAGCCGAACTTGAGGAAAAGGAAGGTAATAAAACTATTACAGTTAATGTAACCAATTTTATACGTATCTGCTAACTACGAGAAGGAACAAAACATAGAGAAGAGAAGGTTCAAGAGGTATCCTATAAATGTATACAAATTCCTGAAGAGAGAGTGTGAAGAGGGTGAAACCAGGCTTCATTCAGTGCTGGTCAGTGTCAAGACAAGAGGCAATGGGCACAAAGTGAAACGCAGGATGTTCCATCAGGAAATTTACTGTGCAGATGACTGAGCACAGGCATGACTTGTTCAAAGAGTTTGTGGAGTCTCTCTCCTTAGAGACATCAAAAAATTCTCTGGACACTGTGTGGTGGGCTACTGGCTCTTGGTGGCCTGCTTGAGCAGTGGAGTTGGACCTCCAGAAGTCCTTTTTAATCTCAAGCATTCTGTAATTTTGTGATATACCTTAAAGGAGACATAGCTGTTCCTCTCTTTCAGTGATCAGTCAGATCTCTTGCATCCTGGGAAAATGCCATCATTTCAAGGATTACATATTGTTTAAAATTTGGATCATGACAACATAAATTCTGACACCAAATGAAATATTCCTTGGCACAATTTATCCTGCCAAACCAGAAGTGCCTCAGAGAGAGTGTTGAATTTCCTAGCGGAGAGGAATGATGCCTTGTACTACAGCAACCTTTGTACTGTCAGATTTCTTTTTCCCAGATGCTTCAAGGTATATTCTCTTCCCTCTAGCAGGGGCAATTCTCATCTAACCAAGTGTTGTGGTCGCCCAGCCCTCAAGTGGGCTGTGGTCCTCAAATGCCCATCAGGCCCTGGCTATCCAATGGTGGGATCTCCGGGGCTCAGAGGACAGCCCAGAAGGCGGGTTTGAGGGTGGTACTAAGGTTTAGAGTCACCGCCTCCCTCTAGAAAGTTCTCCCCTGTTCGAAACCCCATTGGTTCCTTGTCCTTGTTCCCTCCTCCTCATTCTCCCCATTGGTTGTGGTGTTGTTAACTCTGCCCCTGCTCTTGTTCCCTATTGGTGGTTCCCCTTTTCTCCACCCGCAATCCCAGTACTATAAGAACCCTGGGCCCTTCCCTAAGACTATTCTTTGTCCCTGGACCTTTCACGTAATAAACTTGGTTGGAACCCACACAAAGGACCCCTCTCGACTTCTTTACCGCTGCGGACGCGTGCCTACCATCGGCAGGTTGGGACTTGCTCCCTCAGCTGAGGAGCCAGCCACAAACAGCTGCAGCAGCCCTACTAACGCCTGCAGGAAGGACGCTGTGCCTCCTTGGGCAACCCAACAGCATCAACCAAGCTTTTCCTTGGTAAACCAACCTATTTCATCTATTGCATTTCAAACAAAATCACTTATTTTGTAAGATTGTTCACATATTTTTTTTTTTTATGCCTGAGGTGTCTTCCATTGTTCAGTGCAACTTATACATGGTGGGCAATTGATCAAATTGGAAGCATTTAAGAAACAGTCTTAAAAATTATGAAGTTAGAAGGAAAAAGTATGAAAAGGAAGAAACTATATTAGTTAATTCATAAATATTTCTATGATAAGGGCCATATAAGATTTAAGAGAAGCAAAGGAAGGGGAATGAGAAAAATATGCTGGGAAAGAATAAGACCTGTGTCACAGTAATTTAGAAAGGTAGATAATGTGACACCATTGAACCTATCAGCTTTTGAATGACTGCATGATAATAGCACAGTGTAATGCTATTAGTAGCTCTGTATGTGCAAATCAAAATGAAAATTAATTTCTGTACAAATTAGAACTGCTAAAATTAGCAACCACAGTACAGAAAATGTCAAGAAAATGCAAATTACAAGATCCTGGATCTCAATAGAATCAAATTTTTTATTTGAAATATGCTCATCTGTATCTGATAATTTTTACTTGAGCAAAATTTAAAAACTATATCTACTAGATGTTATATTCAATATGAATTTATACAAATTTCTTCATAAGGGGATTGATCAAGGAAATAATGTCCATCATTTCTTTAAATTATATTCCTCAAAACTGAAAATACAATTTAGTACTTTGTATATGTTACTGAGACAAAACTCAGCTTAGCTCAGTTCGTGAATGTGAGGAAACTCCACTATCCACAAGCAAGTGTAATCTAAAGCTGTGAATTGACATTAAGAGAGTTCCAAGGTTCATTTCTGTACTTATTCAGGAAAGGAGGGAGAGCAGCATGCAAGCTTCAGACATATCCCTTGAGGAATTAACCGAAGTAACATGATGTTGGCTGTTCATTTTCTTTCCTTTCAGATAGAAACATATTCCTCATAGATATGCTGTACAGTTCACAGTTATCTCACAAGTGAACTAGGGAACAGCATCCATTCTAGTCCAGTGTTCACCTTGGTGAGATTGGGAAGCTATCTGCTATAGCAAGAGAATCCCAGAATCACAAAATTAGTTAGGTTGGAAAAGAACTCTTGAGGTCACTGGGTCCAACCTTTTGCCAACCACCCCTTGTCAACCAGATCATGGCACTGTGTGCCACATCAGTTGTTTCTTGAACACTTTCAGGGATGGTTACTCCACTACTTCCCTGGACAGTCTGTTCCAATGCTTAACAACCCTTTCTGAGAAGAAATTTTTTTCTGATACCTAACCTGAACCTCCTCTGGCACAGATTGAAGCCTGTCACTTGTTACCTTGAAGCAGAGCCCAACCCCCACCTGGCTACACCCAGAGTTTTAGGGAGTGATAAGGTCTTCCCTGAGCCTCTTTTTCTCCAAGCTAAACATTCCCAGCTTCCTCAGCTGCTCCTCGTGGGACTTACCTTCTAGACCCTTCCCAGCACTGTTGCCCTTCTCTGGACACATCAGAGAACGGAGGCCAGAGATGGTGTAAAGCAGGTCTGCAAACCATTCTGTTTCAAAGCTAAATACTGCAAGCTGTTAAGCTGTGATACTCATATCTAAAGGACTGCTTGTCATTCACATTTCACTTCTTAAACTTTGTTTTCATTTCAGTGTTGAAATTCTAAAATTGTGTTTAGGATGAGCACTAGCATTCAGCAGCTGCAAGCTGTTGACATATGATCTCTTCCTGCTGTAAAAGCAGCAGTCCTACAGAAGTGCTTACAAAATGCATAGACCAAATCATTTAAACAAAACATTCAATACATTCTCCAAACATTAGAGGGAAAATATATTCAAGAAATGATAAGATTACTTCTATATATATTTTATTGCTAAAAATATTCCCCAAAGCACATTTGCAAATTTCTCACAAGTAGTTCTTTGAAAATATCCATTGCTACAGGCATTGGTTAATTTTGATCAAATATCTCTTCAGTTACCCAGCAGGAGAATATGGAAAAAATCGTGCCAGACTTTTCTCAGAGGTGCATATTGAAAAGAAGAAATTGTGCAATGGGCACAACTTGCAATGCAGGAAATTTTGATAAAACATAGGAATTTTTACACACAGAATAGTTCAACACTGAACCTTGAGTAAGTTGTACAGTGACACTGGCTGGTAATGTCAGTAGGAAACAGCCAGCTAAGTTACCTAGGTACAGTGAAATAAGTGGAAATGACAGAAAAGACTGAAGCAATGTTATCGTAACAGGAGAAAAATGACACGGAAAGAGAAGACACTGAATGATGGGGTTGCAGAAGGAATTATCATCAAAGAAAGAGAAAATAAAAGCAAAAGTTGAGCAAAAAGATGAAAGATACAGATTAAAAGGAAATTTTAGACAGCTGCAATCAAATAAAAAATACAACAAATTAAGATAATTAGTGACAAAGCTAACTGATTGGGATAGTAATTAGAATTAATCAAGACAACTTCAGGGATTTTCTAAAGATGAGATCTCAGATCAAATGGGATGTGGCCTGGTGACCACGGAAATGACAGGTATATTGGCTGTGTCTTTGGGATGGAACAGAGAAGTCTGCCATGCACAAATCCAGTCCTTTGCTCTGACTGGGATCTTGTAGCTACACGACTGTTTGCAGGCTGTTCTTACATAAAGCTGATGTTATGCACTACTCTGTTTACTTTTAATTTTACTTAACATTAAGCAAACAATGAAAATATCAATTATATATCACATTTAAATGGTGTTACCAAGCTGAAAGAAAGGCTGAGGTATGAAGGTTTTCTCTGGCTCTTATATATGACAATAAAGGCATCTGAATGATTTGAGGAAAGAAGAATGTTTTCAAGTCTCCATTTGCAAGTCCTTTTCAGTAAAACTCTCTGTAAGGCCCAAAGCCTTGTCCTACTACTGTTAATAGAATTCTTGAAATTCTCTTTCAATAAATGAAAGCCAAGTCCCTGTTCTGCAAAATGAGCTCTCTGTAATGTTATTTCAAAAGATCCTTACATTTGGGCAGATGTGGAGTGTTGCAGAATTTGCATCAGTTATTGTGCAGACTTAGGCATGTTAGAAAATTACACTGCCACTTTCCTCGTTATGTCCTAAGTGATTTACTGTCAATACTACTCAGAAATAACCAGTAATAGTTCTTACACTGTAATTTAACTGTAAACAAAGCTAACTGAATATTTACATAGTTCATCTATTTTGTTTCCACATATTTTTTTAGATGAGACACCATTCCACTGTGTTAAATATCTACTTCAGCATAAAATACTGTTGGATTTTCTTTTCTTTTTTTAATGAGTTCCATATGCCATGCTTTTGACAAGGTGAGACTGTTTTTCATGTCTGGAGTGTCTAAACAAATACACCTGTGGAAAATAGCTCAAGTATTCTGAGAATTTCTTGAAGCAAATTTGCTATTAGATGATTATGTTGATTCACAAGAATTTTATTCTGTTCAAGTTCTCCAATATCTTTCACATTTCTTTTATCTTCTGTAGAAAGGTGATTGGAATTGGTATAGAGCTGATTCAAGGTTCATCTCCTCTGTCATAAAGTTCTTACAGTATCTGCTGAAAGCCTCAGCAATGTAAAGGAGTTCATAGGGTACCTGTATGTCCTTGTAACCAATCTATTGTATGATGAAGAGCTTTTTTCTCTACTTCTTTGCTTCTTGGGATTTACTGATTCACAAAGCCACACGTTCACCAAAATACATTGTTCCTCTATGCAGATCTTGACCTTCCTCTAAACCTAAACCAACAGCTACTCAGCTTCTGCAGTCACACTAGGCCCAGAACTGCTTTGCTGTTCTGCTGCTACATGAGAAAAGTTTTTTAATGAATCACTCATCCTTTCTTAGCTGAATCTGTCTCCTGGATGAAAAACACCCCTTTTTATTTCAGCTGCCCCTGAAGCTCTTTGTTGAAGCATCCTTTCTCCTCCTGAAGTGCCTCCTTCTGTGAAACTTCTTTCTCCTACACAGATGGATATGTCCTTTTCTAGCAGGAAATGTAGGCCTACTTAAACACCCAGGCAGAAAAATTTCATGACACAATGTATTCCTTAAATCCACGATTCGTGATTGAAGTGCTGAAAAAATTAGTTTTAATCTTTACTATTAGCGTAGTGCAAACGAAGTTATCTTCACTTGACCCAGTACTGTCTTACATATTATTGTTTCTCTTTTAAGGTAAACTCTGGATTGAAGATTGTGAGAATGAACAGTAGTGGGGCTGCTGCATTTAATTTCCCTGGAACTAGGACTCTCAGACACTTCTAGTGCCCCATGATTTAAACGTCTGTCTCATTCGCTCTTCTGACTCTTGCCTACCAGAAACAAGGGGACAAGAAATAATGTTGCACGTATGGTGCACTCTGAGCTACGTCTACGCAATCTCATCGTTGTCACAGAATGAAAAGGGAAAATGTGCCCGTTGCTGAAGAGGTTTTATTTGTAAATATTTTTCCTCAGCTTCTGAAATCACAGGCCTTTGAAAAAGAGGGAGGGAAGGAGAAAGGGAACGAAACCCCCTGTATTTCTTAGAACTGTAAGATCAGAAAGAAGTACAAGAAATGTCTGTCCTGTGCTTTGTGTCATTTGAAGATACAAAAAAGTCATCAGGAAAATAAATTCACTGAGAAGGGATATAAAATGGCAAGTAAAGAATAATATACTAGCTAATATTAGACCACGATGAAAGGCAGAAGCACGGGACTACGTGTCAAAACGCTTCAGATCAGCATGTAATTTCTTTATAACTTTTTGTGCCACAGTTTAAAGGAACAGATTTTCTTGTGATCTTTACCTAATATCTCACTAACGCAACTACTGCAAGCTAAGTTAGGGTTTCAAGATCAGTAGTTTCATAGATCCACTCTTTATTTCAAATAAAATTTTTAAAAAAATCAAAAAATCATAGCTATTATCAATTAAGGAAAAAGAAAATTTGTGTGCAAGTTGAAGTTTTTCTGCTCTAATGTCAAATTTATTAAAAAAGTTTTCTTCCTTTTCAGTTCCAAATTCATCAAATACATGCTCTTTTGAAGAGTACCTTTCTTTTTATTCTGACAGCTCATCTCTGGATTTAAAATAATACAGAAATAAAGCTTTCTTGCAGTTCAGAAATTCTCTCATCTCTGTTTGAAATTATGTAACTGCCTCAATCAAAAACCCTCTGGAAAATATGTGCCAAGAGATTTGTGTGTTTGCAGTTCTGGTGAATAGATCAAATGTGCCACTCTCTGTATGTTTCTTAAATCTTCTTTCTTACAAGAGAAGTCACAGCATTCATAGTACTTTTTTTACTGTGAACTAAAACAGTAGCACCTCTTCAAACAACTCCGTAACCAACAGTCCCTATATACTGAAAAACACAAACTAGTTTGAATTGGGCCAGTTCACAGCTTTTTTATTATATGCCACTTTTTTCTTTTTTTTTTGTCCTCATCTACATTCACCTTAACGCTTCTAAATCATCATTGATTGGTGCTGTGATGACTAGAAAAAGCTAATGAAACTAAATTAACATTCACCTGATAAAAATTGAGATAAAATTAAAATTGCTATTTACCCACTATTGGGTCTTGTCGAAGGCAGTTCCTGATTTTTCAGAAAATCAGTCTACTGTTAAAGCACTAATCCAGGAGGAACTTCTGATCCAAAGATGTTATTCAATATGCTTTAGGTCATGCTGCAAGCTCCTTTATTATTCATGGCGACTGCCTTGCTTGCTTTAGGCTTGATTCGTGGCTGTGCTCCAAGTCTAGAAAAAGCATGCAGGAGCAGAGTGTGAGAGGCAGCAGAGTATGAAGGCATCAGACAGGAGAAGAGAAGCTGCAGCTGATACAAGGCCTACTCAAGAAGTAGAAATGCACTTTCAGCAGAGGCATTCAATGGAAGTGGCGCCAGAGCGTGAACAAAGGCAGCCAGCAGAGTCTCCAGGAAGGAGAGAGCCAGGCCATCAGGAGTCTTATTTCAGCAATGGGAGGAGAAAAGGAAAACCTGAAAATTCAGAATTTATAACAATGACGCAGCCTCAGAATGCCTGTTTGATTTCTCTTAAACTACTGAGCTTTCTGTATGCAAGCCTCACTTAGATAAGTCCATCAAATCTTGTTCTCAGCTTAGTTAACTACAAACTTGTGCCTAGATTAGAGCATGCCAGCAGGTCTTTGGGACAACAAACCTGCTATAAGACAGCAACTAGCAAAACAAAGTGCCAACCCTCTCCAATATTGTTAGTGATTATATCCCTCTCAATCTTCTTAAGCACAACCCTACACACCTCCGTACTGCAAAGTGTACCTGGATGTGACACACGGTCACTGTTTTAAATGTCAAGACTTCTGTGTTTCCTTACTAACAAGAGTGATTGCAAGTTCCTCAATGTGTTTCAAATCCCCATCATAGCAGCTGCTAAGGTTTTATTATTTGTGTTCCGGTTCATACTCAGCGCATCACATTGATGATTCTGTTACTGTTTCTTTCCTTCTACTGCAGTACAGAAGATATTTAATGATCCAATGAAGAAAAACACCTGAGAATTATGGAGAATAATTGTCTCACTGAAGAACAGTATGGTTCTTATAATTCCCTAATAAGTCCTTCCTCCCCCACCTCACTCGTCTCCCTGAAAAATATAATAAAATCTTTTATTCACCGAGGCAGAGTAAAGCAAAGTGGAAAAGCTTTACTGAAAGCATCTAGATAATGTCTATTATTCTATGAGAATAAAGCTTGTGAAATAGGCGCCAGATATATACACTGAAGGTACTCATCTTAACAGAAAGTAGGTCATGGCTAACATAAAAGTGATTGCTTCAAAATAATCATTTTAAGAGGGTGTGACAGTATAAGAAATTAAAATATATCAATTCTAAGCAGTTATAAAAATCTGCTTGTAACCAGATGCCTTTCAATAAGCTGCCTGTACCTAATATTTTATTTAAAGGTTAGCATTCTCAATATCTACGATAATTTATTTTTCCAAGAATAACACAGAGCTGCATATACAACAGCTGGGGGGAGATTTGTTTATCATATCTGTCAATAGATAACCTAAGTATGCAGCCTTTTCCTAGGTGTAGACAGGACGGGAGCTTTTCCTATTTCTACTTTCAAAAGCTTGTCTAAATCTATGTTCTTTTACAAAGCATTACAGAATAAATATGATCAAGCATGTTTTCAGAACTATAATTTTAAAGAGAAATATTGGTAATTTAAAGTCTGAAGGCACTACATCACTGAATCAACTGAGTAAAGAGCCAAACCAATATCTCACAAACATGAGTCAATTGAGTCTCTCTGATGTTCAATCCTGTATTTTAACTATTTTCAGGTTACAGTTGTACCAGTGAGACAGGAATGTGCTCTAGGAGCCAGGAGAGCTATTGTATCCAGGGGTGCATCAGGCACAGCATCACCAGCTGGGAGAGGGAGGGATTGTCCCACTCTGCTCTGCACTGGGGCAGCCTCACCTCAAGTCCTGGGGGCAATTTTGGGTACCATAATGAAAGATATAAAGCTGTTAGAGGGCATCCCTCCTCTGAGGGACACACAGGTGGTGAAAAGTTTAGTGGGAAGCCATACAAAGAGCAGCTGAGGGAGCTGGAGTTGTTCAGCCTGGAGGAGACTGAGGGGAGACCTGACTGGGTTGGCAGTTTCCTCAAAAAGGGAAGAGGAGGGGCAGGCACTGATTTCTTCTCTGTGGTGACCAGTGACAGGGCCCAAGGGAACTGTATGAAGCTGTGTCAGGGGGAGGGGTAGGCTGGATATCAGGAAAAGGTTTTTCACCCAGCAGATGGCTGGGCAGTGGAACAGGCTCTCCAGGGCAGTGGTCACAGCACCAAGCTTGACAGAGTTCAAGAAGCGTTTGAACAACGTTTTCAGGCACATGGTGGGATTCCTGGGGCTGTCCTGTGCGGGGCCAGGAGTCAGACTTCGATGATCCTGATGGGTCCCTTCCATGTCAGGATATTCTATAACTCTATGATTCTATGAATGGTAAAGCAATAGTTTTATGTTCCAATATTGAACATTCCCAAAAGAAATTACCAGGATTACTAAGAAAATATATATAAAAAATAAAGTATAGAAATCTTCAAATTAGGCAACAATATTATTGGTTTTTCATTTAGATATTTCCATCCTTTTTCCATAAGTTCAGGAAAATTTTACTGATAGAAACATATATCATAGGAAGAATTGGCTGGGCAGTTATTGAAAACAAGAAGAAGTTAGTCAAAGTCTTGCCTTGTGTTAACAAAAACTCAAGAGTTCATGAATATTGTGTTGAATCTTATTTTTTATGCGTGGTTAATGAGCACTTGTAGAGTTTCTTCATTTTACGATTTTCACAGAGAAATATCATAATTGACAAATCATTAGCAGCTTTTGGAAACTACATCCAGCATGTTTCTTATAGCTTCTCTTAACCATGACTGCAATATAATTTACTATTATCTTGTTGACAAGGGTAGGATTCATTTCACACATCACTGTTCATTAAAACAATATGTACCTGTGCTCTGGTTTTGTACGACTTCAAAGCTCAACTACCAAGAAATTAATGGTCAATTAGTTTCACTGGAGGAATAACAGTTAGAGAACTACATAGGTTTCTCACCTTCCCATATTTTGTGTTTACATGAAATTAGAACCTCATAAATCAATTACAATACAGTGAATTAGTTGTAGTTCTCCATTCCTTGCATTTAGTGGAAGAAGACACATCATTTTCTCTCAACTTGGACACAAAAAATAATATTTCAAATAATTAATTTCTTTGTATAGGCTAGTAAATGCTGAAGAAACTCAGAATTAAATCTAATGAAATTTTAAGTTAGTACATTTTAAGTTAGTACATATTTCTCTGCGAACTGCAGAACTGAACTGAAAATCCCTTACTGTGTAAAGCCTATACTCACAAGAGTGATCCCTCATGCTCGTGTTGTTGCCTTTTCCCTAAACAGGTGTAACAGGTCCTGAACCTCTTTTTATTGCTAAAAAAAAAGTAAAATGCATTAAAATTGAGAAAAACACCAAATTTTTTATTCCTTATAGATATGTTCTTCTGAAACATTGACCAGAAAAATAATCTTGTTTGTCACTCATCTTTCTTTGTGTCATTTACTTGTATGTTTCACACAGAATGAGTGCAATGTTTTTTTAGTGTGTGCAGGTGGGGTTAGTGTTGATTTGCCTCATATTTCAGAGTAAGTTTACTTCTGCAATTGGGAATGGTTGCACATGCAAACAAATACTGTACTCAGGGGGGACCTTAGAGTCCAAGACATCTGCTGAGCAACAGCTACACATAAACACTGATCAGCGAGCAGAATCTTAAGTCACACAAAGGACAACAGATGATCCAGAAAGTAAAAAACCTGGTTAACGAAACAGCTTGAGCCAAACTCATACTTTCCCTTGAATTCAGCAATGTACTTCCTACAGGGAATATTTGGCCAGGATGAAATGTGTCTCTTTAAAAAGTGTACCACAGTTACCTGTGATCTTACGTTATGAGTCCTTAGATAGCTCATCCTGTAAAAATTGTAGTTTTTGTAATAAATTTTGGAAGGATTTTATTTGACAAAGAAGGTTAACAGAGGGATCCATCCAGACATCTTTATACAAGTGGAAAATAGTAAGTTGGCTATTCTTTTCCCTTAAGCCCTGTCATTCCCCATCCACATTTTCTGCTCTTCTAAAACATAAGAGTGTTCAGAAGATACGTTCATAGGTTCACAAGGTTCATTCAAATTAATGTTCATTCAAAGTCTTACACTCGTATATGAAAACTAAGCTGAGTTGCTGGATTGCTGGCACAGACTGATATAAAGACTAATATAAATATAAAAATATAAATCAAAACCAAAACCAAACATACAAAAAACCCAAAAAATCACAGCCATGGTGGTTTAGTTGAAAATAAATTTGCCAAAGTAGCTTTCACACTATATTAGAGAAGAGGACACAATCTTTTTTGTAAGCCCTTTACTAGTAACAATTCCTAGGGGTTTTTTTCCACCTTTGTTTTAGCAGACCAGGTTCTGAAGGGACTTCAATATTCTCTGTAAACTCACATTACCTATGCACAGAAATCATTACAAACCCAGATTCCTCAGAAGACCTTATGCTTTAATTTTTCAGCTAGTGCCTAGAGCAAGACAGCAGAGACAAGCCAAGCACTTAAAAGTCTGATTGTTTTGGGCTTCCTTTTTATTTATTTAATTTTTTTTTTTTACTATATAAATGATAAAATTTAATTGAATACAGGGAAAAATAGGTCAAAAATACCATCTCAGAAACTTTGATTAGAATTGTGTTCTGAGTTAGTTCAAAATTAAACTGCTTGATGTTGTACCACAACAGAGGTTGGGCAATTTGAATGTCTGTTGTTCATGAACAATTTTTCTAGAATTCAGACAGTATCACAACACGTCCTCTTATATCACACTGAAAGACAGTAGGTTTAATTAAATATTAGGAAGAAATTCTTTACTTTGAGGGCGGGGAGGCACTGGCACAGGTTGCCCAGAGAAGCTGTGGCTGCCTCATCCTTGGAAGTGTTCAAGGCCAGGTTGGATGGGGCCCTGAGCAACCTGGTCTAGTGTAAGGTGTCCCTGCCCACATCAGGGAGATTGGAATGAGATCACCTTTAAGGTCTCTTTCAACCCAGGCCATTGTATAATTCTATGATTTGTCAAATAAGACAATAAACTATCCCCTTATAAACTAAGTAATACAGCTATATATCTTGGACCCTAGGAGACAACAGTACTATCTCATGAATATTCACCATGAATCATGCTGGCCAGGATGCTAATTAAAGATGAAAAATTATTGAAGTGAAAGATGTTTAGATGTTTCATTAAACAAGTCTGGGTTATAGAAAAACTCTGATTTTCCTCATATAGATGTCATGGAAGCAACACTTCTTTCCCTTTCTTTCCCTTCTTTAATGGAAATGCTCAATATCCTTTAGATGCCAATGAAGTGTGCCTGAGTAAGGACTGGAGGGCAAGAATAAGACTGAAGAAAAGCATCACATTAATAAAAAGGATTTTTTTTTTTCCTGAGGAGTCACAAGACAAGACTCACTAAGGAAGGATCAGGATTAAAAATGTCAAATTTGACAACAGGAATGCTATTTATGTATTTGTCAGATTTGTTACGAGTTGTATCGAATATCAGTCTGTACACATGGTTGAGAAGACCTGATTTTAAAGTTGTAATTTAAAGTAAAATTTTTCATCATCTGTGCATGCAGGCTGGCAATGACAGTTTGGGGATGACTGCACATGCTTTTGAGACTGGGAACTTTGGAAAATGTGACACAAAGGTTATTAGAGCCATCACTTACATCATCCCATACCTTCCCCATACCTCTGTTAAGTATGAGCTACTACAGGATTTGGTGAGGAAGACTAACAGCTGCAGAAAAGGAAGAGAAGAAACAAAATCAAAATCCTTAGATAGACAGAAATGGTTGTCTAACTGTATCATTGTCTCTTAAACAAATGTCCAGATAGTTTTTCTCTGATTGCCTACAGGAGAGCTCTTCAGCCAAGTGTCTCAACCATAGTCAATTATTAGCACAAATTATTAACACAGTCACTGTTTCTTTGCACTTATATATGTCCAACATATCAACGAAACCTGAAAAAGCTTTTAAAAAGACACATCTTTTAGGTTTCATCTAACTCAGAAACAGAGAGTGAGTAATAGCCATAAAATATCTTCCTAAAAATAAGCTAAAAGCCTGAAGCAAATGTGTAACAAGAAATGTTTTTACAGTAGCATGGGTTTCTGGGGAAGGAAGTAAAGATTTTTAAGTATTTCAAGGTGATTCCTCAAGGGAAATACCTCATACTTCTGTGATCTCCAGGGCAAAGTACAAAAAATGAACTTACAGGATATAAAAAAAATAAATTTAAAGGTTGGTTTGTTAGTGCCAAAAAAAGCAGAGGATGAGTGTTTATATACTTGGTCCAAAGAGACCTTTAATCTTGGATAATGCAACTGGCAATTTATATATAAATTTAAAGCTTAATTTAAACCTACCAGATTTTATTGTCTTGCTGGCTTCAGACAAAAAAAACCCTAATTCTTCCATGCCTATAGAAGCTACTGGGTCCAAGCGAGGACATCCTGCTATCATCACTTCAGGTCCTGCCCTCTCACATAGATTACACTGAGAAAATCCAGCTTTGGCAATGTTCAGGATCTAAGAGGGAGAAGATTTGCAGATAGCTTGAGTGACAGCATCTCCTGCAGTGCTACAGGGAAGTGGTGGGCTCCTGCAGGGAGTCTCGCAGGCTGTCGATGCTTTTTGTACTCCTCAGTGTCATTTCTCACACACCCAAATCATAGCTGTCACTGCCACCTTGTCTGCTGTTCTTCACTTGGTACTGAGCTCCACATCTTTTACTTTCGATCTGCCGTAAAAAGTGATGGATAATCCCCCATCTCACATCCTCTGTGAGGAGGTTCACTTGTGTCATTTGAGGAGAGATGACAACTGACACAGCTGTGTCATGAGGAGAAAGGGCAGTGAAAAGGGAACTTTGCTGAATGAACAGTCAAAGAGCAAAACAACTTCTAGTCCCATGCAATATAATAGANTGAAAAAGCTTTTAAAAAGACACATCTTTTAGGTTTCATCTAACTCAGAAACAGAGAGTGAGTAATAGCCATAAAATTTCTTCCTAAAAATAAGCTAAAAGCCTGAAGCAAATGTGTAACAAGAAATGTTCTTACAGTAGCATGGGTTTCTGGGGGAGGAAGTAAAGATTTTTAAATATTTCAAGGTGATTCCTCAAGGGAAATACCTCATACTTCTGTGATCTCCAGGGCAAAGTACAAAAAATGAACTTACAGGATATAAAAAAAAAAAATTTAAAGGTTGGTTTGTCAGGGCCAAAAAAGCAGAGTGTGAGTGTTTATATACTTGGTCCAAAGAGACCTTTAATCTTGGATAATGCAACTGGCAATTTATGTATAAATTTAAAGCTTAATTTAAACCTACCAGATTTTATTGTCTTGCTGGCTTCAGACAAAAAAAGCCTAATTCTTCCATGCCTATAGAAGCTACTGGGTCCAAGCGAGGACATCCTGCTATCATCACTTCAGGTCCTGCCCTCTCACATAGATTACACTGAGAAAATCCAGCTTTGGCAATGTTCAGGATCTAAGAGGGAGAAGATTTGCAGATAGCTTGAGTGACAGCATCTCCTGCAGTGCTACAGGGAAGTGGTGGGCTCCTGCAGGGAGTCTCGCAGGCTGTCGATGCTTTTTGTACTCCTCAGTGTCATTTCTCACACACCCAAATCATAGCTGTCACTGCCACCTTGTCTGCTGTTCTTCACTTGGTACTGAGCTCCACATCTTTTACTTTCGATCTGCCGTAAAAAGTGATGGATAATCCCCCATCTCACATCCTCTGTGAGGAGGTTCACTTGTGTCATTTGAGGAGAGATGACAACTGACACAGCTGTGTCATGAGGAGAAAGGGCAGTGAAAAGGGAACTTTGCTGAATGAACAGTCAAAGAGCAAAACAACTTCTAGTCCCATGCAATATAATAGAAGAAAAGTAGTATTTCTCTACTTAGAAAATGACTGGTTTTAGCTCAAGAACAATTTATGAACAAAATTAAGGCAGAGCACTTGCAATCTTACAAATATGACTGCACATTCTTACAACAGTTGTGGAGAGGGAATGTAATTCCCGAAGTCATTATTTCATAGAATTATAAAATAATAGAACGGCCTCAGTTGTAAGGGAACTTAAAGATTATCTCATTCCAACCCTCCTGCCATGGGCAGGGACACCTTCCAACAGACCAGATTGTTCAGAGCTCTGTCCGACCTGGCCTTGAACACTTTCAGGGATGGGGCATCCACAGCTTCTCTAAGCAAACTGTTCCAGTGTTTTACCACTCTCACAGTAAAGAATTTCTTCCTAATATCTGATCTAAACCTACTCTCTGTCAGTTTGAAGCCATTCTCCCTCGTCCCGTCATTCCAGGCCCTTGTAAATAGTCACTCTCCATCTTTCTTATAGGCTCCCTTCAAGTATTGGAAGGCTGCAATTAGATCACCCCAAAGCCTTTTCTTCTCCAGGCTGAAAAATCCAAGTTCTCTCATCCTTTCCTCGCAGCAGAGCTGCTCCATCCCTCTGATCAACTTGATGGTCCTCTCTGGACTGGCTCCAACAGGTCCCTGTCCTTCCTGTGCTGGGACCCCAGAGCTGGATGCAGCACTGCAGGTGGGGTCTCAGCAGAGGGGGCAGAGGGGCAGAATCCCCTCCCTGCCCTGCTGCCCACGGGGCTTTGGATGCAGCCCAGCACACAGGGGGTTTCTGGGCTCCCAGTGCACATGGCCGGGGCATGTCCAGCCTCTCACCCACCAGCACCCCCAAGTCCTTCTCCCAGGGCTGCTCTGGATCTGTTCATATCCAGCCTGGATTGGTACCAGGGGTTGCCCCGACCCAGGTGCAGCTCCTTGAACTTGGTCTGTTAAACTTCATGGGATTCCCATGGGCCACTACTTGAGCTTGTCCATGTCCCTCTGGATCACCCTGTCCATCACATGTGTCACCCACACCACTCAGCTTGGTGTCATCTGCAAACTCTCTGAGGGTGCACTCGATCCCTTTGTCTGTGTCAGTTAATGAAGATATTAAATAACACTGGTCCCAAAACAGACACCTAAGGGACACCACAGGTCACTGATGTCCATCGGGACTCTGAGCAGTTGACTGCAACCCTCTGGATGGGACTGTCTACCCAACTTCTTATCCATCTAACAGTCCACCCATCAAACCTGTGTCTCTGCAATTTAAGAGAAGGATACTGTCAGAGGACGAGTCAAAGTCTTAACAGAACTTCAGACAAATGTCATCTGTGACCCTTCCATTGTCCGCTGACGTAGGCACTCCATCATAGAATTCCACTAGCATAGCCAGGCAGGATTTGACCTTGGTGAATCAAATTAGAACAGAAATCATTAAATGCTAGGAAAAATAACCCTGTTCCTGTTATTTTGAAAATACTAATTTTTAAAAAGAGGCTTATAAACCTTCCTAACTGCAAAAGGGCTTTCAAGCTGGCTTACCCAAGTGTCTAGAATCACCGTTTTTACATCTCTATGCTTTGCTTAGTTCCTGAGAATGAGTCACCAGCATGTGTTTGCAGTGTTAAGGTGATAAGTATCACTTTTTCCTGAGGTATGCTGTGTATGAAATACATTAACTTGCAGGAACAAGTTATCTGACCCAGAGACCTTGGGGCAGCAATGTGCACAGCTAAGGCTGAGAGACAGCCAGGCCCTAGCGAAAGAAAGTCTCTCACTTCCCATTTATATTTATTAGTGTTAAATAAACCACAGTTCTGAAGACTAAATAAACAAATCTGAGCTTTGAAATTTCTTTTCCACACTTTTCTATTCTCGTATTAGTCTTACAAGAAGTATTCTGTAAGCCTGTCCTAAAGCCCAATATTTCTTTTTTTATTTGCCTTGCAAAGAAACATCATATATAATATATTTTGATGAAAACACATTTTTTCATAAGAATGATGAAACTGCTCAGAAAAAAATTGCTGCTATACTCAGCAGGTATCTCAAGAGTAAAAACAAGAGTCTACATGAAGAGCAGAGGCAATGTCAGGCTGAGGATATCTATAAAACACTCAATATGAGGGCAGCAGCAAGTGCTGAGGTTCCCCAGTAACACCTAGTGAGAGAGATAAGCTCCAGGACATTACAGATAACACGTTTAGTTGCTTTTTGTATCTCAGTTTACAAAATGCTTAATCAAATATTTTCTCTGAGAGAGTAAACTAGACCTATCATTTCTTTTAAAAGTCATATAATTATCCTTGTCCCAAAGTTATTTGAGAAATGTTAGCAATGCTGTTCCTACAAGAGATGGATGGTGAGTTATAACAGCTATAAACAAAAATAGGATTCAGAACTGGAGTGTGTGCTTCCCACCAGGCTGTAGGAGCTGGTTTAAAGACAGATACCACAACACTGGAAAGAAATCTCCTTTGGCAGGCACAACCTTTTTGCCAAACATCACAAGTGGTGTGAAGACAGTTTGTTACTCAGAATATTCAGGCAAATTATAGAAATCAACTTAAAATGTTGAGCAAATTTGGATCTCTTATTCTTCAAAAGAGGATGATGAGGCAAACGCTGCCCAAATACTTTAAAAACTAGTGAAAAAAGGAAAAGACTATTTATGCAAGTCTGGATAAATCTGTATTTATCTTAGACTATTTATCCAAGTCTGAGGATGATAGGACAAGAAGCTCTGGCTGTGAAACTATCAAGAGAGGTTTAGGTTGAATGTGACTTTGAAAGGAAAAGTTTCAAACTGCTGATACCAAATGCATCCATTAAAAGTGCAAGGAAAACTCTTCACTGCTGGGAGACTGTAAAAACAGGTTGAATGACAGAGCTGCAGGTCATGCTGCCATGCAAGTATTCATGGAATCACTGAATCATTACAGTTGGAAAAGATCTCCAAGGTTATTGAGCCCAACCACTGACTGATCACCTCCCTGTCAACTAGACCATGGCACTGAGTGCCCCATCCAGCGGTTTCTTGAACACCTCCAGGGATGGTCACTCCACCACCTCCCTGGGCAGCTCATTCCAATGCTTGACAACCATTTCAATAAAGAAATAGTGCATAATCATAGAATTTTATGGGCATTTGGTTTGCACATGCAATATCATTTAAATAATTCTTTGCATTGTGAGTTGTACTACCCTTTTTTCCTACAAAGTGCAATTTTTACAGAACGATGTTCCTTGGACTGCAATACCATTATATTACATTATTATTTGAAGATGACAACTAGATGGTGTTGGTTAATGATGATCATTGTAAAAGTTAATAGCTGATAGAACATATTTGACTGCTGTCCCAAACCCAAACAGCTTATGACCTAACAAGGGACTTCAAAGTTTACAATTAAAACACAGAAATATAAAAATGAAATAGAAAGTAAATTGAAATTAAATTCAGCTGCGGTACTTCCACAGAATGGCAATTAATACGTATAATAGTGCTGATCTGGTTTTATAATACCTTTTTTTCTTCGTATTGATCATGAGCTTTTATGCGCTTGAAAATAGTAGAGGTTTAACAATGAACTTCAATGAGAATGTTTCTTATCGTGTTCAGGACTAAAACTTTAATATCAGTTTTAAGATACCTGCCTTAATTTGGCCAGTGTTTCTTTATGTGTTACCATTTTCATCAGTGAAGTAATAATGTTAACACCAGAAGTCTTCATCTACAAATATCCTTCTTAAAAAAAAAAATGTAAACCACTGAAGCTTCAAGGACTTTGTTTTGCCAGAAAATAATTACTATGTACTGTTTTTAAGCAGATATAAAATTGTGTTTAAAGGATAAAATCTACAAATATTGTAGTGCCTCAAAATGTATGCAGCATAAAATGTTTGATATCACTGCTGCAATGATACAGCAGTAAAAATGCAGTCATACTTTTCTCCATGTTTTTCACACAATTTATATAATTTTTAATGCTTCCCCAGCCTCTAAGGGAAAAAAAAATTAATCCATATCATCTCACATCTCCTGTTTTGGCCACTGTGAGTCAGGTGAGATACAGAAATAACATATAAACCAGCAAAAGTACTTGTGTGATTGTACCTACTCTGAATTCATTTTAATTAATGACTCACTTCCATCATGCTAAGAATCCATGTGACTGTCAGCAGAAGCATAGCTAAATTAGACCAAGCTTGTCTCCAAGAGTGGGCAGAGGGAACAAATTCTTGATTATCAGTCTTTGCAGGAACTCAATCCCAGCTGTGACTACAGGGAGGTGTACAGCAGGAGGGTAATGAAGAAGATATGGATTCAAACCACTCTCTCGAGCACAGGAGGAGAGGTAGAAGGCTATATGTCTGTAATACTGTTGGTAAATATATTTTCAATTTTGCTAGAAAATTCTGCACCACTTCTGCCCAATTGTATTTAAAAATTATTTAGTTCTCACAACTAATATGTCAAGATACTTAACATATTTAATAGAACTGTATGTATCCTATACAGAAGAAATCTGTCACAATTTAGGCTTTTCTGGTGACTAATGAGCCAAGGCATTTATTATAGAAAAGAACACAACCCTACTTTAAAGACTAGAAGTGACCATCATGGCTATACAAATTCTTCCAGTTGTTTCTTATCTTCATGGTTAATGACATATGTCTTTTTCCCAGTCTTAGTTTATATAGGTTTGAAATTTAGCCACTGAACTTCTTCGTACTTCTTTAATCTAGTTAATTCAAGTGTCCTGTTCCATTAGAAATCTTCTAAATTACTGATGAGTCTACTAAATTGCCTTTTTAACCTTCTTCTGGATAAACTAGCGGAACAGTAAATGTTAAGAACACACGTAGGTTGGCCAGATGGCTTCAGGGAGATATAACTCCACCTTCATGTCTCTCATTAGCTCTACTCTGTATAATGTAAATTTTCTAATCAGATGAAGTGGTCCAGAATTGCATAGTTCTCCCATTCAGACATTATCTAAATGCATGCAGTTCAGAATAATTTAATGTATCTAATGCATTTCATCTGAAATGCTGTATAATTTTAATAGTTTTTTTCATTACCTCTGAAGCTCTGTTGTCTTCAAAAGATTTTTAAATTAAACCAACTTAAAAACAAGATTATCTCATTTAGTGTAATTTCATCTATAATGGTGGCTGGAAATCAACTTCACCCTTGATTGATGACCAGTAGGCTACCACAGGAAGTCAAATTAAAATCAGCAGTGCAATCACAATAGAGTTGGGTTCTTTTAACTGTAGGCTGTAATTCTGGTATATGCTCCATCATGCTTTTGACAGTTTGATATCCAAATTCCTGTATGATAATTTCTTAAAACACAAACTTGCCTTATATAGTGTTTTCACTGACTGGTTCAACAGTTCTCCAGAAGGATAATGCCATGTTAGTAGACAATATGAAGTAACAAATACTGCTGAACTGAGATAGGGATGTGCATCTAATCCTTAGGAAACAGTGACTTGCCTTTTCCTCAGTCTCCATGGTCAGTTTTCTTGGTTCTATGGGAGGTGTAAATTTTCTGAGAAACAAAGAGGGTTTATTTACCCAGAACCACCTGGAAATTGCAATCCTGATGAACCCAAGTGCACAGGTAACTAATTTTGGGGTTTAAACATATATGAGTTGTGGAAAAGAAGATTGTATATCAAAGTGCTGAGAGCAGAGAGGGGTGAAATGGTTAAAAAACATGCAGGTACTGTTAATGGTCTCTAAATGTGGATGTCCTGGTGTATGTAATAGTTCCAACTTACTGGGGAAAGTTAAATCCCTCTGTTCAGTTAGAAATATATTGTGTTTTTCTTACATATCTTCTTTGGTTTGCTTAATTTTGCTCCATAATGTCTCCTAAGGTATATTGTGTTAGAGGAGAGGACACAGAAGGACAGTTATTATTCATTATTTTATGACTAAAACCAGCAGTTTAATGGAGGGAAAAAAACCAACAACAACAAAAAAAAGAGATGGAACAATGATTGCTACTTCCTAACCACAAGTTAGCTGGTCTGTACTGGACTTTTAAGAAGCTTTGTCAACGAGTACTGCATCATGAATTATTCATTTTATCAGCTCTATTAATTCCATTACAACGGTAACACATCCTTAGGGACTGAGACTCAATTCTCCTTCTGTCTACTGGCATCACAAAGAAATCTAAAGGAGAGACTAAAAATGGCCTTACCATTCATCACATTTTGTTTGGCACGTTCAGAAGAGCACATTATTTATACATGAAGATTAAATATGCATTTATTTGTCACAAGCAAGAATAAAATGATTAATACGACTTCTGAAAACCAAAAAGAGTTTACAAGGGAAACAACCAATCCAGAATTGTGAAGTCACAATTAACTTTTCAGTTATACAAAAAAATGATAGTATAATGGGTAATTTTACTGCATAGCTGAAGAGATGGTGGGTTTGCACCACAGAGGCTCTTCAGATAAAATTGTGATAATGCATTAAGACATTATATCAGATAAAAAGCCTCAAGAAATATACCCCCATCTTACATTAGTAATTACTTTTTTTTCTTTATCAAAGTGTTTCTTAAAAATATTTGTATTCACCTGCAGATTGCAAGGCAGGGAAACACCTATCTCAGCATCTGAAAAAAGTTTAGTGATACCATAATGAGCAAGGATGAGCCACTTGTACAAATAATCCTAAAGGAAGTCACTGCTTACGAAAACATCTGTGGAGATCTCTTTTCTAGGCGCCATGGAAAAGAGAAATGAAGTGGATGAGGCTGGAGGTGAGAGGTATCAGTTAAGGCAGGGATATTTTCTAGATTTGAAAGAGTATATTCTATAATTCAGCTGTGTTTCTCTTGAGTTATCAAGAAAAACAGGCCTATAAAAAAAGCTTTTGTAGAGTGGAGGCATCAGCAGAGGACTGACCATAAGGGAAGAGCAATGATGTGGTGAGGGCTGCATGGCAGTGTCCTCCACTACAGATTTCATGCTTAGTTCGCTGGATACTACTTCATTCCTCCTGCATGGAGCACCATGGATGAATACAGTGCTCCTGGTGCCAATTCGATACCACTCTGGGAAGATGTACCAGGTTAAGAAAAGCAAATAATTAAGTATATTTAATTGACTGGCACTATTTCTTTCTCCACACAAAACAAGTCCCCTATCATCAGATAAAGCTAGAGCACAGGCTGTGGATATGAGTCAGAATAGTAACAGTATGATTTAAAAAATATTAAAAAATCCCATGACATTTAATTTGTTTCCTTTAAGCCCAGCTTTAAGTTTAGCACAGGAACACAATTTTAAGAGAATAAATTTAAAACAGTGATTTAAGCACAAACAGGCTTCAGAAAAAAAAGCATTTTACAGGGTGTGGGTGCCCTGAGGCTCTCGGGGGCTGTTTTGTGGCCTCTCTGAGCCTTCCCTTTGCTCAATCCATGAGGCCTGGCACACTGTGGGCAAGGAACTGTTATTTCAACATTGGGGCTCTACCATACGTGCCCAAAAAAGGGGTATTTAGATGCTGAAATAGAATTACCAAAGTTCAGTACTTCAGGACAGTTGTGAATAGCTGGCAATGTTAAGAATCCAAATCTGGAGCTCAAACACCTAGAGTTTAAATGTTACCTAAGGCACTGGAGAATAATAGCAGCCACACAAAATGTAGCAATGAGGGGCTTCCCTCTTTTATGTTAAGAAAGGGTTTCTAGTGGTACTTTAATTTGTCCTTCTAAACAGAAGATTTCCTGAACTGCAAATATCTTGATCTTTGGGCAGTATTCTTCTAAGAGAAAATCTCTCAAAACAGATCTCCCCAAAGTCTCATTAGGAATCTGAGCCACAGGTATCTTCTGCAAATTTGGCACAACTCCTTCTGGAGATACTGACCAGAGTAAGTCAATGTTATCAAGTCCTCCCAGCATAGCTGCACTCCTGTGTCTGTGACATAAAGAAGCAAGAGAAAAGTTAAATGAAGACTTCAATGGTCTATTGTTGTGCTATGGAGAACACTACTTCTGCAGAAAAATCTCTCTTGCCTCTTAGGTCCTCATGTATTTCTACCCTCAGTTAGATGAGCTGCATAATTCAAAAATATGGCTGCACATACACTCAGTTCTCAAAACTGCTGAGAATTATAAGCGTAAAGAGCACAGAACCGTAGTCATAAAATCCAAGGAAAATGAAGCGTTTCCTAGACCTAGTTACTTGTCTAAATATAATTCATTCAGTATAGTTCATCAATTTTAACTATATCTACTTGTTCATATTATGAAGGTCAAACACAAAAATGGATTTGAACTCCAGGCATTTATATATTACTAGCTACCAATCCCATATATCAATGGCTTGTAAAGTGAACAAAAATAAACACTTCACTAACTTGATAGTCTGTGGAACAGACAGTCTGGAAAAGATGTAAATAATTAGTGACACACCATATATGAGAGACCTGGAAGAAGGTCAAGAAATCATGCCATGAGAAACACTCAGACATACATTTAACAGAAGAGCTCTCTCTAGGTTATCATGGTTGCATTATTTTATTAGTGTTGTTAAGCAGAGAAGTAATATGACTTGATAAAGCAAAGCAGAAGAGCATATTTTCTTTTCACTGCCTGAGCATTCATTTCAAAGTCTTAAATGCAGAAAGTCAAGGGGGTTTTTTGTTCTGGTTTTCTTTCATAATCTTCAAATATCAGACAGCTTAGTATAGAATCACTGTACAGTGGGGCAGAGATCAAACATTTTAGGGTAGCCCTGAGACATGACCCGTGCCATTTTTTGTAATGGCAATTTGGTAGAATAGTCAATAGAACATTTATTTTTAATGGTACTACTAGGTTCTGAAATTACGCTCAGCCGTTTGGGTGATCCCGGAGAGACATCCAACATAATATTGCAAATTGCTCAATAAAGTATGTTACTTTAATCCCTCTGTTAAGGACAGACAGTCTTTTCAGATAATCTAAGAACTTTTACAGACTTTTCTAATCTAATTACACACTTTTTCTCAGCTAAATGTGCAAGGCAACCCGAGCCTGTTTTGCAGGTTTAGCAAAATTTGGCTTGGAGGCCATCAGCAAATGTAGCAGACACAACTCAAGATTTAGCAAAATGTGCTTGTGGTCCAAAAATAACTGAGGAAAAGGCTCAGTAGTTATGACCTTGATTCTGTTGATATTTTTGTACATACCTAACGCATGCATATGGATAATCCTCCAGACCCCAACAGCATTATTTATAAAGTCAGCAAGTACTGGAATAAAGAGTTCAGTCCTACTTTTAGGAGTAATGGTTATTGATTATATTATTATGTTCACTGTTTATTAAAACTCTTAGAGATATATCTGATTAAATATAAGTAAAAGAAACCTACTGAGACTTTGATTTCCCTTATTAAAATATTATTACTTGTATATAACATACATCAAAGTACATGATGCAGGAGATACAAGTCCTTGGAAATAATCATGTGAAGTTATAAGAGTAAAAATATCAATTTGTAGTAGCGGGGTAGAAAAAACATTTATTCTTTTAAGACAATCATGGATTGGGTTTGAAATCCTTGTAAAACATATGGTAGGGTGTTTTGACTACCAGATATTAGATATTTCATCACCAAGTTCAGTTGCCAGGCTGTCTTTTTCATGATATTGCACAGTTAATGGCTGATGTTGAAACTGGTGATGCTGCAGTATAAGACTGACAGAAGTGCAACACTAAATCAACACAATAAGTTATTTCAACAACACTGTGAAAATTATTTTGGCTACAATGCACAAATGTGCATCACAGACATTTCAAGGCCAGAAATTATACATTGTAGGTTGTTGCTTTTCTGTTTGTTTTATGAGGAAGATATTTTCTGCTTTTAAGGATTCTGAAATACGACATTTCTTTTTGTTCTTGTGAAGACAGAGAAGTTGCAAAGATAGCAATTGCTGCCACATGTTTTAGAAGTACGTATGCTTAGCATACCTTACTTTACTCATTACAAAATGTGTTATGCTTGTGGCTAATTCCTGAAGAGTAGTTACACGCTATTCCTCATCATTGCATCATCAAGAGTAAAGAGAAAGACTTGTACATCGACGAAGATAGACAAATCTCAGTGAAAGTTGGGAATTTCACAGTCAGATTTTCCCAAGGAAGAAAAAAAGGAAGTTTTAATGTAAATTAATTTTTATTTTCATATTCTGCAATGATACATAGTAAGATTGTGATGGCATCGTTACAGAGTATCATTACAGAATGATCCTGAGGAGTACAGGACACGCTCTGTTGTACAATGCACTGGAGCTCACACTGTTGATATTATTTCTACAGCCTTTTTTAAACAAAGTGGTTTAACTAACTGTGGTTTAGAAAAATTTTTTAATTTGTTCTGCACAAAACAATGTGCTTTACCCTCTGGCATCTCTCCTCATGGGCTCTAGAATGTAGGACCAGTGTGAGGGCAGTCTGGGGAAGGAGAGCAGCATCTTGTGGGCAGCACTTGCCAGTAGCTTTCTGGCAAAACTAATTCTGTAAATGCCAGCTAGGTGTGCTGAACTTTCACCAAGAGAAGCCATGCTGTTTTTATGATGAGCAACTAAAGACTTTTGGTTTCCAGCAGGTCAAAGCTGGGACTATCAATTTTACAGCCAGCTCTGGAGACATTTTTTATTAGTCCAGGTTCACTGATATGACTGTAACATTATAAGAATTTAAGTTAATGTCAAGATTTCTAAAGTTTCATGGTTGCAAACACAAATACCAAAATGTGGTACTTAGGGAACACTTAGAAATGTCTGGCTTAGGGCATCACTGTAAAATATTTATTTATTAATCATGTTTTTGTTTTAAGAGCAATCTCACAATATCTGCACTTGAGACACTCTTTTTACCGTTGTAGTCAGTAGGAAAAAAAAAAACCAAACAGTTCTAGAGTACCATTATTCTTATCCTAAAACATGTAAGACAAGACAGGAGAACCTCATGCAAAACATATTTCTCATAATTGACTATACAAGAATCTAGATGATCAATTTATAATGGTATTGTGGACATTTAAAAATAGATGAATTAAAATCCCATTTTATAGTTCAAAATTTCCCAGAAAAAGAAAACTAAAAATTCCATGTGTTTTACTTATATAGTTCTATTTTCCTGTACAACTGTGTGTAGGTGTAAAACCATTCTTTTTCAAATATTTGTTCCTGTAAGTTGGTTCCAAAGCTGGTTTTTTTCCCCCTTGAAATCCTTTACTCTCCTTATTTACTATAACGTTTTTTATTTAAATTTTATTCTGCTCAGCTCTGTTCGTATTGAAAATTTGGAAGACCTCAGAAATTATAAGAAAGAAATACATGCATTATTTCAAAGAGCTCACGAAACATGTTTCCATGCATTTAAAACATGTTTCATTTATTTGGCAATGAAAATGAAAAGCCACCAAGGGCTTTCTAGACCCATGACATTCTAGTCACACCTGACTTTTAGCTTAATTTTTGTGAGTTCTGGTTTCCTCAACATTTCCACAAATGTTCCAGAAAGTCCTACCAGTGTCAGACCTTCTCCAGCCCATCGCATCAGTCTGGCTCCTCCCAGCAAAGCAGCTGCAGTGTAAGCCATAACTGCAGCTGGAAAGAATAGGGGAAAGAAGATGAGCTGTCCACATAAATATGGAACCAGGGTTTCCCCAACCTATCACAGGTATGAGCATAGCCTCTTGTCTGTGTTCCTACGGAGATGGAAATGAACAGATTGTACTTGGACAAAAGCACTGGGTGAGGAGAAATGGAAAAACAGGATAATAAATAAGAGAAAACAACAAAGCACTAGAAGGCACAGAGAAACAAACAAAAAAAAAAAAACACCAACCAAACCAAAACTAAAACAGGATTCCATTAAATAGGATTCAAAGCAAGAATGGGAAACAAACAGTGAAGCAGGATACATTAAGTGATAAATAATACAAAATATATCTTAATATACAAATGTAGAACAATCAACTTAACTGTATCCATCAGTGACTCGGAAAATTAGATCAGGAGAAAATGACAGTGTGACCAATTTCCCAGCTGAAAATTGTGGTCACTGTAGTGACTTGCCTACCCAAACAACATCAAAGCTTTTATTTATGGCCTTCCATCGATTTTCTGAGAGACCTTTCTTTGAAGACTGTACTTTCTGAAATGACACAGCATGTAACTCTAGTATTTGCTGACACCAAGATGTCATTCTCAGAAAGAACACCTCTTTAAGGTGCTGCTTCCATAGTGAGGCAGTGACAGGGCATTCCTCCAGTTTCCAAGGGTTAATACCCACGGGTTAAGAGAATGGTTAGCACACAGGCAGCAGCTTTAAATCGTCTTAACACCGCACTGACTTACTGCAGTTTTAGCAGAGTAATGAGTTACAAATAACGCTTGTACACATACACCTTTAATTCAGAGTTCAAGAACTACATGAAATGAGTTTTGTGACCTCGATCCAATTGCCAGAAGCCAAGAGTCCAGATCAATAAAACCATGGCTTTGGGGGGAGTAATTAGCACCCTGGCAGGAAGTGCCATCACACTTGCCAGGCACTGAATGGTCAAAAAGCTACATCTCTTCTATCTCCCCAGAAACATACCATGGCATGAGAATTTTTTACTGCTGTTGCTCATCTAGAACCTAGGGTTTAGACCAAGCAGAAGAATGAAGTCTTCAGAAACATATGTTAAGCTTTTTTCTTGGAAATTAGATCTTTACAAGTAATTAAGTAAATCTCATACTTAGTCCAATTTTAAATGGAGTTATTACCACAATAAGCAGAATAGTACATTATTACTTCTGATTTTGCACATCACTCTCAGAAGGAAAGACCTGCTTCTTACTATATTCATTTTCATTTTGAATTTCTTAATACAAACTAATTATCGTCTGTGTTTCACCATTGTGCGCAATTTATCTGTTGACTGTCCAAACAAATACATTGAATGATGGCATTTAATGGGACCTTTGCCCACACCATTTTCTTATGAAATCATAAATATTTACTGGACTGCACTAGCAATAGCAGGAGCCTTTTCAAGTGCACACTTGACAATATTGAACAATTCAAGTAATGCATTAGGAAATAACATTTTATCCATAAACCATATAATTATTTGCTCTATCCCTTCTATTTATCACTCATCAGATCACAGTGAGCTGCTGTGTCCAGTTCGGACCACCGAGTACAACAAAGACATCTAGAAGCTGGAGAAAGGTAAGAGGATACACATCAAACCAATCAATTTTTGAGTACTTGCCATGTGAGGAGAGGCTGAGCGAGCCGGTCTTCTTCATCTTGGAGAAGAGATGGCTGCAGGGAAGGAGCTGGGACAAAAGAAACAGGTATCAATTGAAATTAGATGCTTAAGGCTAGGCAGAATAAGTTTGGTTTTTTTTCTCTCAAGGATAGCCAAGCATTGGAGTTAAGTGTTTTAATCCTCATCCCTGGAGGTTTTCAAGACCTGCTTGGAGAAAGCCCTAAACAGCCTGGTCTGACCCCAGAGCTGGCCCTGCTGGTCTGGGCAGGACGTGTGACTATAGACCTCCCAAAGTCCCTTCCCCGCCGAGTGACTCCATCACGCTACAGCTGTAATGTAGAGATGACTAGGACATTAACTTCAAAAGTACAGCACTACAGTGCTAATTAGTCCACTGACATTAGCTAATGTGAAGAGCTAATGTCAATGGAGTCAAGCTGATGCAGTCACTGTGTCATACTGGTACTGCTGTAACACCATTTCTCTCTATTTCGAGAGGATTCCTAACCTTGTGAACAAGCAATGCTGAGAGAGAAATAAATCATACGCATTGTCTTCTTCCTGACCTTCCATCCTCTAATCACATCTTGTTTTACTAGGATAAACTTCTGGTATGAAAAAATGAGTGACGCAAAAAAAAGGACTAGTCTTTTTGGCTTATTCTGCATTTCAGTGTTTCCTCTGTTAAAACCAAAATCTCATTATGAGTGAAAGCAAATTGCTCATCTTCCTAGAGCTAAGAGTATAGCAGCACAGTTGATGCTGTGATGCTCTAATAGTACAAATCATGCAGGTAAAAGGGAAAGGCGTTATTAATAAAATACCAAAATTGTTATCTGAGTGTTTCTAGTATCTCCCCCTTTCTCATGGAGTTATGCCCACCCTTTCCAGTTCCAGTGTGTTCAGTTTCACAAGTTCTAGTGTGTTCCAAGGTTGACAGTTTAAGTCTTCTTGAAGACTGAGGATGTTTAGGATGAGTTATGACTATCCTGAGGTCTTCACTGAGAGGAGTGTGGTGTTGACGGTAAGATATTTTTCCTCCTTAGTGCTGGGGCTTCCTTTTAATACATGGTCTCCTCCCCACCTGCTCCCTTTCCCCTGCTTTCAGGGAAGAGGTGAAAGTTGCCTCACAGCTCCTCTGCACCCACAGAGGATGTTTGTCCATCCAGCACTGCCAGGGTCTGCAAGCCCCTTCCCCAGTGGCATTCCCAGAGCTGGAGCTGGGACAGGCTGGGCAAGGGGACCCCAGCTTAGCCACTCTCAGGACGAGGACAGCCCCTGGGATCCAACACTTCCCCATTCCTGCCCCCAGCATAAACCATATTTACAGGGCCAGAGCTCACCTGCACTCTCTGCAGAAGATAGCATGGATTATAGGCCCTGACTGGTTTGTATCTGATAGTAAATAAGGCACCTGAAGGCACTGCTTAAAATCTCGGAACAAAAAGGAACATTTTATCTCTTTTCAGATGTGATGTCTTGAACTCTATTCACCTGTCAGTAATATGAAGAGGAGACTTTGATGACATTCATGTGGAAGATATAAGAGACAATGAATACTCTATCAGGAGAAGTTTCTAATAATTACCTGTTTTAATTATGTGGAAAGGGAAAGCAGATATTTGAAGTAACATGGTGAACACTGACAATTTTTAGGATATTATGAGACAGACTTCAGAACCTTTCCCTGACAAAGAGATGAATAAGGTGAAGAATATTATTAAGATCTCTTCAGAAAATAGATTATATGGGAACTGATGTCGAGAATGTCCTCATGTGAAAATTGTTCGAAGCCATGTGTATCTGGGAGGTGCAAAGATGAAAATGTTTCTGGCTTTAGACTGTGGATCTTATTGTATAGTGACCATGAATCTGACCTGCTAGAAGACTTTCTTCTGCTAGAAGCTATTAAAAGTCCATGATAGATTAGTCATGAACTGTAGGAGAAGAGGTGAGGATCATGCCCATGCTGATAAATTAGGTGTGGGTTTGTGATCTAGACTGTGTCCTTTGTGGATGATTGAATACAGAATCAAAGAAGAGATGAAAGCAAGTATTTTATCCCCTGAGCCATCCTTTTTCTCAATTTCTTTTTTATTTTCCCAGTATTTTGTTCATCAGCTGCTGTTTTGCAAAATTCATGCATGTTTGAACATTTTGAACTATGTTGTATTAATTAAATTTCAACTTCTGAAGTATTAACTAACCAAGCACCTTTTGTGAGTCTTAAATGAAGGCTTACTTGATTTTCAGTGGTAGATTTTTATCTAATTGCATTTATTTAAAAGTATATGAGAAGCAAATTTGCAGAATAAAACAGAGGAATGCCTTTAAAGTCAAAACTCGAGATGGTTCAATGCAATACTTTTTTTTTTTTTTTTTTTAAATTAATCAGCAGGAATTTTGTCAAAAGTCAGGCTAGAAGAGCATTGCTTTTCATTATTATGATTTATGAAAACAGTTCTAATAATGGATGAATGCTCTTCGGACAAAAGAAAAAAGAAAAAGACAAAAAAAAAGGAAGGTGGCATTAAACCAACCTAATTTTAAAGAGAAATATCACTGATATATGTGAGGATGATATAAGAGTTAAATGAAAGTAAAGATGATTGGTGCATAAGTTTAAAAACATTTTGAATTAATTTGAATAAGCACAATTTAGACATACTTTCCTTATTATTATGACGTTTGTTATATTGATTAACTATGTATTGTATCTATCCGGAGAGCTTTTAAAATGTGTGTCTTTGACTGTAGACATTAATGAGCTCGTTACAGATAATACAGCTACTCTTGGACCTCTGTCTAAGCAGGTTAAATGGTGTGACCATTTGTTGCCACCAAATCCTCTGAGCTGCTGTCTAGAGAATGATCTTGCCCATTTCCTTTATTAACTCACACGGTAAAAGAAGTGCATTTATTTGCAACTGAATAGGGAGCAGCCGAGCAGAAGAAAAGACACTGAGCTTCCACGTTTTCATTCATAGATCAGAAATGATTTGTTAAGCTTCCCCCTAGATTTTCTCAAGTCATGTCCACAGTGACCCAGCCTCCCCACCACTGGGTAAGCTTGAATCAGGAGCAGAGTACAATTCACAGGCTGCTGTTGCCTTTAACCTTTCTTTATCAAGACTTCAAGCACAGCACAGTTTCAGCTCTCTGGTTCCTTGTGTTATAACAGATTGAGCCTCAACAAAGAATCAAGGGTAAGAGTTCAGTTTTAAATTTTGTCATGGTTTTCCAGATGAATTTAAGCAGGTCACTCTTCATTCTGTTTCCATTTTCCTATCTTAAAAGAGGAAGAAAAAATAGATTTGCCTCTTTATAAAGTCCTTTAATATGTATAAATCATAAGTCTCTATAAATCCTAGGTATTAGTACTGTCTCTTTTATTCTACTGAAAAATGACTGAGCAAAACACTTCATTCAAGACACAATTAACATCTATAATCTTATCTTCATTTGTATTCAAAACTGGGGGATGCTTGCATTTTTTTTTAATAAAATGAAAGGAATTAGAAAGCTGTTGGTTATGTGTCAGAGTGTGCTGTTTCTAAAGCTAGCTGAAGTGTTTGTCACTGAAATATTTCAGTGTGACTCCACTCTGAAACTACCTTTCTTTTGATTTAGTTGAACAACTGACATCCACAGACATCCACAGGTCATCCACGTTGTCTTTAACAAAGTGCGTATATTTACAAAAGATTTATCCTAAATACTGAGAATGTCACAGGATTTCCTCTAAGTCATTCTAAGAAGTTTATTACCTGTTTAAAGATTGACAATGATACAATGGCCTTGAAAGCTACCAAGAAATGTCTTTTTTTATTGGGTTTGAACTTGCAAACAAATAATTTTTCCTGCAGTTTACTGACTTTAAAGAAATGTTCATGAATTTTAATTTAAACATTTAACACACAACCCCTTAACTTAAAATGATTCAACCGATACTTAAAATTTGTTTCTTAATTCAGATGTACCAAAATTACCTTGTACAGAATCTGCTGAAGGCTATTGGTAACCTACCACCAATGCAGAAGTCAGGTTTAAATCATGCTGTCGATATTTAATCCTTTAAAAACCAGATAATAAAATAACTCTTCCTGTTCTGAATTTGTGCTGTAGTGAATTTGTAGTCAGGGGAAAAAAACTTAACAAATACACAAAAGTGTTTTCTTTGTCATTCATTTATTGTAAGGGATTCTATTCAATTAACATATCATTCTACACATGTAATACTAAGATTTATTTTCATTCACCTGATATTTAGAAATGAGATGCAGTGGAGCCAAAGTATTTTCATTATTTTACCAAACTGATTCACTTCAATAATTCTTTCTTAGAAAAAAGACACTGAAATTTGCAATTATATTTAATATATAAGTAATTATTGAATTTTCCTAGAGTAAAAAACGTAATGTTTCATGGAAATTAAGTAACTATTAAAATATTTCTAACATTTTCTTTAAAGTAAGCTAGACCTCCCAAGTATTTAGAAAATTTTCATTTAGGGTGGCTATAACTTTTTAATTAGCCTTTTAAACAGACTGATAGATATATTGCTTTTTCTTTTATTTCTTCAAAATCTTTATTTATCAATTCTTTGCATGCTGTAGCTCATCAACTACACTTGACAGGTTTGAATATTAATTACACAAAACTAGCTATACATTTAATGCGTTATATACGTTTTATACGTTATATACATATGTATAAATTTTATATACTTTAAATCCAATTGTCTGTTCTCATAAACAGTTCTCTGGCACTTTGCAGCATATAATGTCATGAGATAAAGTGTTTAAGAAAGCATCAGAGTGTGTTCTGAGGAGGTAAGTCACGTAGTTCAAAAGTTTTCCAAACCTGACAGTACACAAGAAGAAGCTAATAAAGGTAGGAAAGAGTTGGGTAATTACTAATTAATCAAAATGATAACATGAAAGGAAAAGAAGCATACCTTGATTAATCAACTTTTCATCTCTCCTCCAGCTGCTAGAAGTACAGGAAACAACAGACTAAATGCATCACCATGGCGAATACACAGCTAAAGGACTCTGACATAATTCCACTGCGTAATTTGCTTAGCTTGTAACTTTACTTAGCAAGTAACTGAGTTTAAAAAAATCCATCTACCTACCTGGTTAGGCCTAGTATTTACAGTTCTATAAGCATATGCATTATTACCACATTCCTATTATTTTGGAGTGTAATGCTTTAAAAACAATTTAAAACTGTTGGGGGGAAAAAAAAATCTTATTATGGCTTTTCAGTCCTGAAAAATTCACTTCAGAAGCATGAGAATGTGTTGCAACTTCCATTTTCTTCTACATATTGTGAAATTAAAACAAACCCTCTATTAGCTCAGAAAAAAAAAAATCATTTTAAAGGCAGCAAATGGAACATTTTAGAGATCTTTTTGAAAGATCTCTTTTCTATTTGAAAATCAAGCTTCAAAAGCTGTCAAGAAACAACTGAACTCATAAAAGGTTTGAATACTCATTTTAAAAGCAAAGACAAATAGATATTATTTTCACCATAACTGCTACTATTCTTCCTCTCAAAACCCGTTCTTGATGACTGATGCCTTCATTTAGCTTTTCTTGTATTTTTTCCATAACTGACCCCCAATCTTGCAATATCCATTAAAAGGGCAGGTTTCTACATGGAAATTTCATTAAATTTGGTGAGACATTTGAGTCTTCCTGAACTGAGAGCACTACAGAATGGAGAGCTTAGATTCTATTAGTTAGATACACAGAGAAAATGAAATGTTCCTTTAAGATCCATGGCTTTGTATGGGGTTGGGATTTTGTACTTTATCTAACAATTGTTTAAAGTGACCTCACAACTTTGGTGCAGAAAATAGAAACTTGAGCTTCTAAATTCAAAGCTCAGACAAAAGACACTTGTTCTACAGCTGTTTCTCTCTTACTCCTTCTTCCTGGACCTCTCCTATTTTTTTCATACAATCACAGAATGGTTTGGGTTGGAAGGGACCTTAAAGATCATCTTTATGAGCAGGGACACCTTCCACTAGACCAGGTTGCTCCAAGCCCCATCCAACCTGGCCTTGAACACTTCCAGGGATGGGGCATCCACACCTTCTCTGGGAAACCTGTTCCAGTGCCTCGCCTCCCTCACAGTAAAGAATTTCTTCCTTAAATCTAATCTAAACCTACCTACTTTCAGTTTGAAGCCATTTTCCCTCCTTCCAAAGCAATAGTTCAACAAAAACTTACATCAGTTCCTACAAATCTGATGGCAATAAATACCAAGAAGTTTTTTTTGGCAGTGGAATCCTAACTAGATCTGAATTAATACAAGAAGCTTTTCTTACCAAATTATTAAAATGTTCACTTTCAAGAAGTCACACAGTAATTTATAGAGCTTCAGCTAAGCTACAGATTTTGTCAGTGGCTGAATAGGGTTGTAGTTGAACAATTTTAATTTTCTTTTCCTTTTTCAAACATCATACTCTTACAGCACCCATTTTCTTAAAAATAGAAACCCACCACCCTAATTTACATTTTACATTTAGGCTGTATGTAATCTTTGAAATATAAAATCATAATATCAGTCCACTATATAATGTGATATCTGCAGGATCAATATGGCGTGATTGATTTGAGACAGGGGCTTACCATTGTGAGTCACTGGATTTGATAAGGATGAAGACAGACACAAGTTATTGCCAGCATATATACTCTTCAAAAAAGATAATTTAAAAATAAAGAAAAAAAAATTAATTAGAAACTTTCAAGAAGTTTAAAAAGTGAAGACCACATAGAAAAAAAAAAATCATATTATGAAGACTGATTAGCTACCCACAAACCATGTTAATATATATTTCCATTTTCTGCTTGTGTGATGCAGAGTTCTTAGAACATCAGGTACTGTTATATAATCAGTGTATGCTACCAAATTACAACTAGCAAGGTCACCACCTGCATATTAAGTTGGTGTTAATATAATTTAACAGTGTTTAAACAGTGCTACTCAGATATTCAACCTCAGAAAAAGCACAACTAAAGATGGTCAGAACATTTTTCACTTCAATTAGTTATTATTGTTAAGTATATATATATATATATATATTTAGAGGTATGCAATCCACATATCTTCTTTTGACAAACTCAAAACTACTTTACAGAAAAACAGGCTTTCTGGTAAGATATTAGAAATGTTTTGAAGCTGTGAACTATGTCTGCAAATCATATTTTAGATGTCTTGTGATACTAAGTGTAGGTTGATTATAGGGCTTTTTAAAAGATTCTGTGGTTCAATAAGGTTTTTCGCAGCTACTCATTTTCAATTTTTGAAATAAAACATTTTCTGGTATTCATGAATGTTCTATATTCTAGGAATAAGAATATATGGCCATGTATGCTCCTACATTTTAAACAGCTTTCAAATGGATATAAGACACTTCTTCACTCTTTGTTAACACAAATCAGAGGATACACAGCTTCCCCCGTCTCTGAAAAATACTTTTTTCATAAATATATTCACTTACATGGTGTAAGTCTTAATTTTAGTATTATTTCTACATACTTGTAGGTGTTTTAATTATAAATTAGAGTAAGAATATAGTAATAAACCCTTGAAAATTTTATTTCTATAATTCCCTAATAATATTGCTCTACAGTTTCCAACCGATAAATTGCATTAATACTTCAGAAGAAGCACTGATTAGAGAAAGAGTACATGGATTTCTTTTAGGTAAAGTGCTAGATCTCTGTGAGCTAAAACCACTGTAACACAACGTATTAATTATCATCAAGGTGGTATTTTCTTGCAGCAGGCGAGTTGTGTTCTATATTGATTGCTGTACAAGTTTCAAGCATTCAGGTCTTGAAGGCAAGCCATTTTTAGTTTTTAAATTCTTGTTAAACAAGCAACTTTCCCTGCAGATAGGAAGCTCTCTCACACATGCAGTGTAGCGGATTCTTAGCACCAAGTCTCAACACACCCAAATGGCATTAAAACTGCCACATAAAATGATCTATGTAGCCAGAACAATTATTTTTAAGTGTTAAGCTAAAATATAGAAATTGTCTTCGTCTCAATTACTGTTTTGGGTAACTTCCTCTTTCTTCTGCCATGCTTCTAAATGCTTTTTCAACCAATTACACACTCTTATAAGGTCTAGGATTTTTTTGCAGATGGGGTTGTGTGGACTAAAATCCAAATGATTGTATCGATAACAGAACTAAAGGTTAAAGACTATATCAGAAGTGAAAAAAGGAAGAGTTTTGGTGGAAGTAAAAAAAAGCCAATTCAGTTAAAGTCATTATATGTTCAATCAATTACTATTCTTTCTAACCTGGGCCCTAGTTCTGTTTCCAGGATTAATGGCTGTCTATACTGGAAGTGATAATTGACATTGGTCCCTTTTAATGTGCTTTCAGAGGGCTTCAAATTCCTTTCTAATTTGGAATATATCCTCAAATATAGAAAATTGAGAGATACCACCTTTCTCTACAAAATGCTTCAGAATGCTCAATTTTTAAAATATAAGGAAAAGAAGAAAGAAAAAAAGGAAGAAAAATCTTTAATGAAAAATCCTAATCATCTCATAAACAACCTATTTTACTACAAGGTAACCCTCATTTATGTGAGTAATAGATTTTACAGACAAATAACTATCGCTTTTATATTTTACAAATATTTTTTTCTTATATTTATAGTTTATATTAAATTTATTCCCTCCATGCTTCTCCCTCACCAAGTCAGAGAAGGAATTGGTTTCACTAGGTTGATTCAAGTAAAGATGTAATTTACTTGTTCTGGCGTGAATCAGTCATCTTTTGTAGTTGCAGATATGAAAGGGACTCTCACCAAAAATCTTCCCTGGCTGGGGAGCCCTACAACATGTTTACATTTTCTATGCAACAGGAATACAGACCTCTCACTCAAAGTTTTTGTCTAAAATATCTCCCAGGTGCCAAGGACTTTCCATTGTCCTTTGTAGGCTGGATTTCTTGGGTCATGACTTGGTCCAGTCATGACTCTACAGAGCTGGATTTTCCTATTCTCTTTTTCACCTTTTGTGACTTGATTAGCTTTGTTTGGGCCCTCCATCCCTTCATTGTTCTCTACACAAAGTGCAGTATTGCAAATCCCATCACAGCAGGAGGCCTTAGAAATACAGCTGAAGTCCCTTCTCCTGAGCAGGCTGTGGGGGCCGAGAGCATCCCGGTCGGGCTGTCTGACTTGTCTCCCTGTTTGCCTGTAGCCTGTGGACAATTTATTGATAAAACTCTGTGCTGGCTCCCCCTCAAAGCTGGAAGGACACACTGCTTACTCCTATGCATTCTTTTTCCTGATGCATGGTTTAAATAAGGCAGAAAGACAAATGAAGTATGGTATGGAAATTGGGGTGTGGTACCCCTGGGGAAATGGGCAGCTTCAAGGTCTGGTATTCCAGCACATAGGAAGTTGATGCACCTGAAACTGTACAAAATGGCCCTAGCTTGTATTACGTATTTGCAGATGGTTTCAACCTGCAGGTAAAGGCACCTGGCCAACCTCCAGGTAAAGATCATTAGAGCCTCAGTACATGACTCTCCTCGCGTAGCCAATGGGAAAACAAACATCATTGTTTTCCCAGTTCAGTGGGAAGCTTCACCTATCCCACCTTCATTTCTGAAGATGTCCAAGCTGTGTGCACTCATCAGGCCACACTTTATCACGTGAATAAATGGAGGGAAATAGGACTACAATGTTAATAAAATGGCAGTCCATGACTATATGTGCTTTCTTAAATCCCTCTAACACTGCAACTTCAGTGTTCTCTTAATGAAAGTGTGCTTGTAAATATTAGATACACATCTATGCAGTTGATGGAAATGTGCATCTTTACAAATTCACAGTAAAACATTAACTACACATATTTCACACATTTGATAGTTAGGATATTGAAATAATTATTTTAATATTCCTAAATTTACTTTTATAGTTATGCAACATAGGTCTTGTATTTTTGCTTAGTCATCTAATTAGATTATTCTAATTTGGATTTGGCTACCAAAATATTTTTAGTTTGAAGGAAAGTATGATAACGAGATGAAATAAATCAATTTGAACTCCAAAATCAAAATTACTTCAAGTGAAAATAAAAGCTGACCAAATACCACACTGAATCTATTTCTTCTTATTTACAACCATTGAATGAAAACAAAAGATCAGTTTAAGAATAAATTATGAAAGATTTTAACTATCCTCTTTCATTTTTATTGCATTCGTTCTTTTTGTTTGATTTGTGGTAGGCTTTTTCCTAGCTGGTTAATCAGAAAGGATGATTCCTTCAGAAATTTTTCATTGACCCTGTGGGCTTAAAAGGTCAAATAGCAAATGTCATTGTTTACATTCCTCACCACCATTATTTACTTGACAATATTTACTTGCTAAGCAATATGGATTTCTGACCTCTACTGAAATCAATTACTCAAATGAGCAAGGATGCTATTTCTCCGAGAGACGTAAATTTAAAAAATAAAAAAGAGAGAGAATCGGTCTACTTACCCAATTGTGCTATATGCCAGGCCATTATAGACAGAATATTAATTCTCTGGGATATGAGACAGGAGATCAAAGCCCCCTCCACGAGGATTCGTTCACGTCTTGGTCATGCTGTTCCCATTGTCACAGTAACACCTGGAGATCCTCCTCTTCTTTTTGTGCTGCAAAGTTATTCTCTCCTGGAGACATGCAGAACCCAGTGCAGCTAATTTGGGGTCCTGACACAGCAGGGTTTATGAGTATTTACCTTAGATTGACACCTAAATGTGTTAAACTCCTACTTAATATTTAGCACACAGGTATTTTATTTGCTCTTCTCATTTTAAATAACACAATGCAAACACCATTTTTTTTTGTATGACAGTTTGTAAAGTCTTTCTAATTAATGAGTAATTTTTATCCAACAGGATTCTAATACCTGTTTCTATACTGTGTTTTATGCTCAGAATTTTGTGTGGTTTTCCTTCTTTGAAACGTGCATGTCCTGAATATTTTTTGGATAGAGTAGAAAAAGCAGTTTTAATTGAAAGAGACACTATCAATGGGACAAGACATCCTCCTCGTCCTGATAATTATTGGTCCACAAACAGTGTATATAACAAGATGTGTTGAAGGGATTGAATATTCTGACAACGGAAAAGGAAAGCAACTTTACTGCTCTCAGCTCATTTTACTCTGCCAAATCATTGCCTATCTCACACGTTCTGCAACAGTTAGTGTACCAAAAATGCCATAATTAAGTGAGAAAAATAAGTGTAAATTCTCTTTGTCACATTCTTTAGGCCTTATGAGCTATCTGTGCCATCACAGATTTTAACTAACTTTCAGCTGACATGGAATGTCTTACTCTTTCTTAACTCCAAAACGTATCTGCATCAACTTCATAAATATCCAAACCAAAAAAAATGCCAATAAGCATTTGAAACTATGCACCGAATCCATCCAACGTAACTCTGGTTGGACTCTTCCATGTAGAGCCTCTCACTGAAATACAGATGCCAGTTTCCAATTGTTTATTCCATTAACACAACCCCATGTATACATTCTTTTTCAACAAGATAAATATATGAAAAATCAGTAGATATTCAGATCAGATTTTTCAGTGGGGCAAACAAATGAGCTCATTATGACTACTTTAGGTGGGAGCTGTCTTTGTATTAAATACATAGTCTGGTTTTGGTGACCAGTGAAGTGAATATATCATTATGATGTTTTCTATCCTTTACACCATACTTCTCTTTTGTCCCTGTGATTATGTAAAATGGTACCAATCCTTTAGCAGTGATAATGTAAAGAAATAGTATGAACTGGTTTATGCTCGGAATGATCAGCGATACAGACAAAAGCACTTCAGAATATCATAGACACCTTTCTCACCTGTGCTTTCACACAAATGTTTTAAAAAGTCTTCCCAAACCCTATTATTTCTGTTTTAGAGAACCTAAAAGACAGTCTTACTACACGTCTATTTAGAAGTCATCTCTCCAAGCACAGTGACCTTCAAGGGTTTAATGATATCAAGGCCTATATCAAGTAAGTGTTCTGAAGTTGCCACTATTAAAAATTTATATACCTTAGTTAATACTCAGAGATGTGGGGAATGTTCCCTACTTACCTTTTTGTCAGGGAGAAATTCCAGTACACTCTGCAGTCAATTAACAGTTAAACCTACCTGGCTCTTCCCACATAGGAATGAATTTTCTAACAATGGCAAGTGACTGAAACTGTGACTGCAGCAGAGCAGTGCAGGAGAGAAGAGATAATGCCCTATCAAATCACTTTCAGTGTTGGAGATTATAGGAACACCCAGGGCTGAACTTCCATTCAGCAGAAGTCGTCCAAGAAAAAAGGATATAATGAGAGACTTCATCTTAGAGCAGTATGCTCCTCAGCAAGAAAAGACTAGAATTTATCTAACAGACTGCTGCTTATTTCCTGGGAGATGTTTGAATTGACTTTAGAGATAGCTGACTTGTTATTCCACTGGCAGGGGAGAACAGAGAAAACAAAATGAAACCAAGCTAGAGTGAGAGCTAAAGGAGAAGGAATGCTATACTTAGGGGTTTTTTTCTTGTCTGCCTCAAAAGAAAGCAATTGCTTTTTACTTTTTCCCAGTCTTTGTATTTTATTAAAATAAACTTATTTTATTTCACTTAAAAGTTCACCTAGTGCTTTCAGACTCTCCATCACCAACCAGCCCATGGCTGAAACAGGGCATGGATTCTCATCTGGGGCAATCTGAGTCTCAGGACTGAGTCTTCTTTAAGTGTCTTGGTTTGCATCCACTAAGAGGCAAGGATGTGATTCCTTGATCTGATGAGAGAAGGGGCTGGACAAAGATGTGTGTACCCCTGGCAAATGTAAATTGGAGTACTTTTGAGGCTGTTTACATCATCTCTGTGTGCATCACCCCTACCTTAGCCAGAAACGATACGAGCAAGAGAGGGGCAATAAAAATACTTTCCAGAAACCTGGGAACTATGAATACATTTAGAGGAGGTTGGATAATATTTACACAAACCACAGCAACAGTGCCAAGATGTAAATAACAAACATAAAATAATAATGACAGTTGATGGTCCTATGAAAAGGGAAGGTAACACAAAGGCTTACATGACCAGCTAAAACTGAGTGAAGTTTTACATGTTTCCAGAGAGCACTGGTTAATCTCCCCAAGGTTCTGGAAATGTAGCCTGGCTGGTGAAGGTAAACAGCTGATGTCACTGTAAGGAATCAGGGATTCATCTGCCAATGGCAGAGTGACTTAGTAGTGGCACTCATGGCGTGAGTTGGAATAAGCCTCTTCAACAAGACATCATCATAAATTAGCATGCTACATGAGTTGAGGATACTTGATACACATCCCTGAACCTGAGCAAGCTGGGACAGAAATTGGTTGCTGTGGGATTCCTTGCAGTCTTCTCAGGAACTCACTACCAATACACAGTGGAGGGAACTGCAGGAAACATGCTGACCCTTGAAACAAACCCATCTGTGTCATCCTGCTCCTTCCCCATCTGCTGTGATTCCCTGATGGCTTTGGGTGCCTATTCAGTCCTTTTGGTCCCTATTAAAGTGACCTTACCCTACCAAGCCCTCATACCAACCTCCTCCTTTCCCGGGACATAAGGCTAGTAGTACACTCACACTCTGATGCTCTTCCTACTCACAGACTCGTCTCCAACTATACGCTAATGCAAGAGTGCAGAGAATTGTGCATGATGTCCTTATTTTTGTACTGGTAGTAAACCTTCCCTGACAATTCTGCAGTGCTGGCTCTGACCACTCACTGCACCTAATCTTTATCCAAGCTGAACTAGAAGTACTTTCTGGACAGCTGCCCGCAAAGGGGGACAGGAAAGTGAGGGACGAATCCTGAATATGAGGCACCAAATTCCTGAAACACTTTAACTTTTGTGCATGCAATTTATTTCTTCACTTGCTTTTTAGCGAGATGGTGGTAAAATATTGGGGTTTTCTTTCTTCTAGACTTTTGCTACAACTTTGATTTTGGAAGGCATTACAATCCTCTTTTGATTAACATTTTTATTTGAACTACTATTGGAAGTAATTGAATATTTGAAGTAGCAGCCTGAAATATATTTGCCTATAATATATTGAAGTTCAACTAAATAAATATTTCAGTGTCATGAAAGGAGCACGATTTCAGTTTAAAGAGAGATTATTTAGGGATTTTCTATTATTATTATTATTATTTTGACACTCTTGCTCTGTCCCAGAAACCATTTAGCAAAAGTAAAAGCTCACACAGCTATTTTTTTAGTCTCTGCCTGTTACTGAGTGGACATGTACTGAGGCATACCAGCATAATTCATAGAAATAACTGTTCAGGAAGAATGTTGATAACCTTGTTATTTCTGCTTCTATTCTTTTACTTGCTTTACACTGCTTAATAATCCTTGTCATGTTATTTTTCATTATTTATAAATGTGATAGAACAGGCAACATACTCTGTTCTATGAGGTCCAACTTTCACATGGAACAATAAGCCAGAGGGGGAAAACAAAACAGATCATGCATATCTATAAAACTAGAAACTGTTGTAAAATGGAACTTCTTGTGTTTCATTCCTGTGTCTTGGTTCTATATTTAGCTGAAGGATAGATTCATGCTATTTTCTTTCCTTATTTCATCAGTTATTTTTTAAGATTACCTGATTTCAAGATATTTTCATTTTCTTCCTTTTGGAGTGGTGTATCAAAGCAGAATGTCAAAGTTACTATTTCCTGAAGGATAACAGTGGTCACCCAGTTGCATTCACTGGCCAATCTACAGTGATTGTCATGGTTCAAAGCAAAGGGAACAGAATGACCAGTGAATCGAGCAATTCACATTCGTGATAGCTTTACTCTGCTGGGTAAATACTCATACAGTGAGAGTATACCTTCGAGAACTTGAAATTCAAAGCGTGTGTGGGTTTTCTTTCCTCAAACTCCGATGACAATGGAATATTAAATGCATAATGTGCATACATCCATTGTCCATATGCTCACGTGCAGCTCACATGTCAGATATGAACATTTTGTAGTTATGTGAGTGCCAAGCTATGTCATGAAGTTTGCTTTTGCAAACTTCTTATATGGACTAAAACTGGGAGGGAAATTGAGACTTTTTAAAGTATTTGTTAAAAAAAAAAAAGCATAAATATCTTTTTTCTTATATCAGAATCTACCAGTGTTCATCATTATCAGGGAAGTTGCCTATTTGTAAACACATAGTTGCCTGCTGTAAACACAGCCTGAAACTTATATTAGAGCTTTTTGCCTTCCTGTTCCCAGTACTGTGGTTGAAATATAGGAGAAAAATCCTGACAATTACAGTGTTCACAAAGCCAAGAACTTATTAGATGCCCTTTTCTTACCTTTCAGAAAGGGCAACCTTTTGGAAGAAGTAGTAGAGAAACAGAAATATTCAATCAATTTCTTACAAGTAATGTATTAAAAATGATTGAATGAGCAAAATAATAGTAAACAGATAGTCAGTTGTTGCTGGAGTGTTTGGTTTATGTGTCATTAGTACTGTTGTACCACTGTTCCAGGAGAATGCACAGCAAAACTGAGAGGAGAGAGTGCTGAACCCACCAGAATGTTGGGAGATGCAATTCCAGAAAGGAGGACTTCAGGGACTTCCAGCATAGCAAGAACATCCACAGTACATGGTACAGTTGCACTGATGCAGTTTTGTCACTGAGACTGATGCTGGATCTTCTGTGCTCCAGTGGGGAAGTTAATTACTTTTATCAAAATTAATCTAAATCTGCATTAATGTAAGGATTAGGATGAAGGTTATAAAGCTTCAACTCATCTCTTCCTAAACTTGTCAGATGAGACAAGTCTTAGCAACTGAAGTGATGATTGATTCTTATGAAAGCAAAAGCTGCTGCTCTCTCAACATTGCTGAGGCTGCAAGGTACATGAGGAGACCATCTAGTCAACCCCCTCCTCTAAGGAGCCAGAGCAGGTCACTCCAGTGGGATTTTCAGTATCTCCAAGGAGAAAGACCTCATAACGTCTCTGAGGAACATGCTCCATTGGTCAATCACCTCACAGTTAATATTTTCTTATGTATAAACGGCTTTTCTGTGTTGCAATGTATTTTCTGTTCTTCCTCCATGTGGTATTTATGCACATTGATAAAATCCCCCCTAAGCCTTCTGTGATCCTCATGTGTTATGTGCTCCAAGCCCTTAATCACTGGCTAGCTGTTTACAATAATTACCCCAGCATCTCCCTGTCTTTTGTGCAGAGAAGCCCAGCACTGGGCCAGCACTCCATTTGTCACACCGGGGTTGAGTAGAGGGGAAGGACCATCTCCCTCCATCTGCTGGTAAAACTCTTGTCTAATGGATCCTGGGGGACTGCTGACCTTGATCCCTGCTGGATCACAGATAACTTGGTGTCCATGAGGGGTCCAGGCACAGGACTTTGAATTTCCCTTTGTTGAAATTTATGAGATTCCTGTCTGTCCATTTCTCCACCCTGACAAGGTTCCTGTGAAGCAACACGACTTTCTCGTCCACCAAGCAGTTTTCTGTAAACTTGTTGGAGGTGGATCCTGTCTCGTCATGCAGGTCATTAACTGAGATGCTGAACAACGGTGGTCCCAGTATCACTCTGTGAAATACACACCAAGGATTTTGGTTTTCCTAGCCCCATTCCTGCATGGTTGGACGCTGTCTCTATATTCTTCTTGGACCACTTGTCCTAGCTTCCACTTATTGTCTGCTTTCTTTCTATGTTTGAGTTTTGTCAAAAGCTACTTGTTCATCTCCGCAGACCTTTTGCCACCTTTGTTTGGCTTCTTGCACTTAGGCATGGACTGTTCTTGAGCTTGGAGTAGGTGATCCTGGAAAATCAACAAGATGAAATGATGAGTATTTGGTGTCTAATATCCCAGTCTAAAGACATTCCTAAAATTATCTTTGCATTTTATGTTTTAAACAATGAAAGAAGAAGAAGATTAGATTACTTTTTTTTCCATTACTTAATTAATATTGATTGGCACAATAATTGTCTGTAGTATTTCCCCATAACTTTTTCATTAAAATTCCCACCTTATGGGGCAAAAAATCTGGTAATTTTCTGAAATGGTAGCTACCATCAATATCTAACCTTTGAGACGTTTCTTCACACTAAATCTAAATCCTCTGGATTTTTAAGGGATTAAATAGGTTAACTGAACACTTTTATGCTTAACTTTGGCCTTAAAAGCTCTCAAAGAAAAGTCCTCATTTTTATATATTTCATGTGCTTATCATTCAGTACTAAAGTAAATGTGTTGAATTAACTGAAATAGAATTTTGTATTTGTTCTCCAATGCAAAAATCTCAGGATTGTGGATAAGTTTGTTATAAGCAATGCTTTGAAAAGATTAGGCAAAGATTAACCTATTGCATTTTTTTGCCTTGTATTATAGTTTCATTTTTTTGCCAAAGTATTATAGTTTCATTTTTTTTTTTTCCTAAAAGAGTGAAACTTATGAATGAGAAGAACAGTAAATGATGAATAAAAGACCCATAAAATTGTTCATGAATGCTGGGGTTTTTTGCATGCAAAACTAAATATTCATACATTGAACAGCAATTTCCTAAATATTCATGTTGAACAAAAACTTCTCTGCATGAGTTTTTGCTAGCAGTGAATATTAAGGAGCAGGAACCCGATCTGCAGAAACAGCTGTGCAGAGCTGAAAGAAATGTTCACTTAACCCTATTTTTGTAGTAGCTGTAGAGCTCAGTTTATCAGGAATATTACACTCCTTACTTATCGCTTCATCAGGATGCACGTATACACAGAGAGAGCTCTTCTATTCCTTTTCCATAGTTCTGCCAGCTCCTGCAATAAATCAGTGTTTTAGCTCCTGCCCCACAACCCAGTGTTATACAGGACTTGAGGTCTCAGGAAAGCAAGCAGAGGGTAACTAATTTGATTTCCAAACTGTTAGACTGGAATTAGATGAAGCATTTTATAACATCTAAAGGCTCTCACTTTCTTGTCACAATCATTAAAGACAAAGTTTCTCGGTGCACTTTTGCCGATTTATAGGATTGAAATGTCTTGCTATTTTTGGGAAGTTTGAATTTGTAAAGTCAAACTCTTGGTGTTACAGAGCAAGGGATTAATGTTGTAAGGCTAGGTGCATTACAACATTGATCCTCCAAGAGCTACATTTGATTTGGCTGAGTGACTTCAGCAATTTCTTATGGAACATGACCTTACAAAAAGAATGAAAACAACCAGTGAATGAATAAATGGATAGCCCAGGTAGTAAATCTGCAACAAACTGAAGGAGGAGTAGATAATCAAAAGGATAATTGTGCCTTCTTGCTAGTGAAATATCTGGTGGTCATGAATAAAGAAAAAAATTGTAAGATCTTTTCTTTCTGAGTTTGAAAAAAGTATCGTAAGGCTTCTACCTCAGCCATCTGTCATAGTTTAGCCCCAGCCAGCAACCAAGTTCCACACAGATACTCATTCACTCTCCACCAGTGGGATGGAGGAGAGAACTGGGGGAGGGTAAAAGTGAGAACACTCGTGGGTTGAGATAAAGACATTTTAACAGGGAAACAAAAAGCCTTGCTCAAAAGCAAAGTAAAACAAGGAATTCATTCATCACTTCCCATGAGCAGGCAGGTGTTCAGCCATCCCCAAGAGAGCAGAGCCCCATCACATGCCATGGGGATTTGGGAAGACAAATGCCATCACTCTGAACATCTCCCACCCCTTGTGCACCCTCAGCTCACTCACTGTTGGGATTGTGTGAGAGGCAGAAAAGGCTCTGACTCTGTGCAAACACTGCTCAGTGATAATGAGAACATCCCTGAGTTATCAGCACTGTTTTCAGCACAAATCCAAAACACAGCCCCACATCAGACACTGTGAAGAAAGTTAACTCTACCCCAGGCAAATCCAACACACCATTCAATAAATAGAGTTAAAAAATACAGGTGGGATCTGCCACAGGCCTATTGATTTGATATATGACTGCATTTCTTATAAGTTAATAGGATATCTTAAGTAAAAACCAATATCCTAAATTACATGTAGCTCCATTCTACATGTAGTTTGATTTTAAACAGCTTGAATGAATGTTAAGGATTGCTGTCACCAGTTTACAGTCTGCATGAAGTATATGGTACATATCTGTAATTTTCAAGTGTTCAAATGCCTGTTTTCCTATCAATTACTGCAACAGTAAAAGTCAGTAGCAGAAAACTCATAAAACAAATGATATACTGTGAGAGACTGGAACATTAATGGTTAATGACTCAAAACAATCGGCCCTGTGTGGAGGCAGCAGGTGCTTTGTGGGAGCCAGGTTTGCACCCCTCAAGGAGGAGCAGGACAGTTTCTGGATGTGTGCTGTTGAAACCTCTGATTCTCATAAAAGCACCCACTACTGGTGTCTACAAGCTGGGTTTTGAGCTAGATAAGGGAGAAGGCCGATAAGAAGCAGATCCTGCAAGGTGGGATAGTGCTTTTTATCATGCCAATGTCCTCTCTCACAGAACTGGATCAGCTGTAAAACTCTCCCCCTCCCTGGGGAAGGTATTGGGACATTCACATGTAGGTCTGAAGGTATTTGTCCCTTCAGATGGGGCAAAACTGGCTCAACTGCACTGATGTGAGAGGCAGCTGTCTTATCTTAGAAGGGATCATAAACCACCAAAAGGCATTAAGTACCCCCAGACTCATTTCTGGGGCCTTCCACCAGAGGACTGCACAAAACACAAAATGTTGCAGCAGAACCACAGTGCTGCAGCAGACAGTGTAAATCTCCCCCAGCAGGAGATGTACCTGGGTGTTCCCAAGTAAATCTGAGCTTTATTAACCCATTGAACATTGTGTTCTGCGTGCTTTCCCCCACCCTCGACGGATCAAGACTGTGACCATCACTTTGATCACTTTGGACACTGAAATTGTATCAAACAAGTCTCACTGCTGGATCCTCGGGCAATGATATCTTTCTACTCTTATCCTTTCTTTCTCTTTATTTCTTTCCTTTATACATTTGCTGAAGTATTATTTTAGTATTGATATGGTACTACAGATAATAACCAAAACGGATACATAATCATTTCCACTGGGAACAAACTGTTGTAGAATACACCCTACAAATACATATATATATATGAAAATATTTTTATAAACACTGATAATTCGGTGTCATTTCACTCTAGTTCTCCCCAAGAGATCTATTAACAAGAACCTGAGTTACCCCTCCAGGAATGGGTCATAATAGATACTTTCAAAGTAGAACTGAGAAGTGTTATGGTGAGAAGGATCCTGATGGATCCCCATAGGAGGTAAATAGAGAAATGCAGTTTCTGAGATTTAATTTCCCTAATCAGTCTCCTGGCTTCATTATTTTTACAGGCAATTATCTCGGATATTTCTAGAAGAAAACACTCTTAAGATAGATATAAGTGCTTTAATTAAAACAAAATAAAAAGCAAAGCATAGCACTGACACTATCTTTAAGACTTCTGATAGATTTCAAACATAAAGAATTTAAAAACCTTATATTAAAAGGAAGCAAAGATTACCTACTTCAGATCCTCCAGTGGTTAAAATTTTAAAATTAAAAAGAAAACAGCAAACAAATCAAAGAAAACAAAAAAGGGATAATGCAGCAATTTAAAAAAAAAATTTGACACTGAAGTTCTTAAAAAAAATGCATTATGAATTACAAAATGTTTTCTGCAAACATTTCTTTTTACAAAATGTTTATTTAAATTGTTTGATGAGAGTGCTCAGTTTTTTTGCCTCTAGAAAATCTATTTTAACCTGTAAGTTTAATTTTATACACAAACTTCTAATACATTTTAAATAATATGAAGAAAAGTGGGAAAAATGTTAGAAATATACTTCAAAATGACAGAAAAGAGTGAAGAGGGTTTATTCTACTGTCTTCCCCTTCTATGAATACACTCCATTGTCTCCATATTTTGTTAAAATACTACTGAATGACGTAATGTGCTTTTAATCACATTTCAGTGTTACTATTTCAGCTTGTCCCCTATCCATAAAATGTGCAATTATTTCTTTTATATTTTTACTTGCAGCAGATTTTTTAAAAATTATAATGGCCCTTTATAGTATGAAAGAACATTCTCATTTCACAGTTTGAATAGCTCTGAAAATTTCTTGCACTTTGCCAAATTACTCTTTCATGGTCCTGGATGGTTAATCCAAAATTCTCAAATAACTATTTTAAATTATGCAAAGGCAAAAATCCATTTAAGAAAATCAAACTTATTACAATAGAAGAGGACTTCTTATGATTTTTTTTTTGGTGTTTTTAAAATGAATTATAAGAATTGAGGGTTATGTCAGATTACTTTAAAAAAAATGTGGATCAAGCCTTCTAGAAACACATTGGCACTAATAATTATGAGAACAATTAAATATTTAATTTACTATTTCACTTCTGAAAATGCCAAGCTCTGTTAAACCACTACAGATTGCATCATACTTTTAAATCATGTGTTCTCAACCAGGGGTTGTTAGCTCTTTGTCAATAAAAAAACCTAGACAAAAACTTTCAGTAAAATATATCCACTATCTCCTTTATAGAAATCAATAGTCACACATTCATTAAAGAAAATGCTTAAATGTTTTCTGCAAAATAGATAGGAAATATTATGTCTTGAAGAGAAGTCAATATTTTTATTTAACTGAAACTGGGTTTCAGTGCAACCTATTAGACTTATGAAAGGGTAAGAAGCTTTGATCTGGCAAACTTCCCGTGGTATCTGGTCTAATCTGTGCTTTCCTTTAACTACAAACAGCCTCATTAAAATATTGGCAGTTAGAGGATTTGAAAAAGAAGTAAAACATACCCAAAACTGATGGAGAGGAAAGAATATCACCTAAATAGACAAATTGGGTGGTTTCATTTTAAAGATTTTGCATATATCTTCTGACAGTATTAACTCCCTTTGTAATTCATTGTGAAGAGTCACCCATCAAAAAGAAAATTTAGTTTCTCCTTGCTTAGGTGGTGTTTGCATTAAATTAGTGCTAGCACAGAATAAAAACGAACTTTGTGGCAAGCCACATGCTCCAAACAAAGCGATTGCTGGAAAATTTAAACAGGCAGCACAAAATGCAAGTGAAGGTCTCAATCTGTTTAATCATGCCTAAGGGCTGCAAAGTCACCCTACAGACTGAATGATTGTTTACAAATAGATTTTGACAGGTAATTATGCTGAATACTCCACCCCCATTTTAACTTTATGGGTCCAGTTCTACATCCAATGAAATCACCTGGCAGTTGGCAGTTGGTTAGCACGGGAATGTGTTCACTGGTTTCTGAGAGCAGTAAGCAGATTTGGCAGCATTTCAAGTTGTTGAACATCACAGACAATCTGTGGGGACATCAGTCCACGTTCTCACTTGTTCAGCTTCAGCTGACATGGAGTACACAATGGATTTGGGAGCACTGCTTGAGCCTGCCCACGTGTGAATTAAACCTCTAGACTGGAAGAAAAATGAAAAACAAGAAATGGAAAGGCCACAGGAAACATGTTGTGTCCATGTAGCAGCTTCAATAAAGCAATGTGAATGGCAGGATGAAATGGACATTGAAAACGTCAGAGGAAGGAAGCACATCCTCAGTTTTCATTTCCTGGCCTCTGGACTGTGTCATGTCTGCCTCCTTCTCACTGAGTTTCCAAGATGATTTGATGGACTTGTGCTTTTCCAATTGCATCCTGTTCCTGGCCAGTTGTACTGAATTACACAGTGGTGGCTGGGAGGCACTGGTGTCTCTGCTGCAAGGGAGACCTTGGTGTTCAGCACCAGACACACCAATCTTCACACTCCTGCTGCAGTATATGCAACAGGATTTACGTTTCCATGGATTTGCTGTTACTACTTGCTGTCTCCTCTTCAGCTATCTAAAAGCTAATGTATAGGTTTTGGTCTGAAATGTGACTTTTAGCTGAAAATTTCTGAATGTGACAAAAAGAAAATGCAACTGAAACAGGCTAGAACCTTCCAAGAGGGAGAATGATATCCTGGATCTTTAAAAAAGTTAATATTTTCTTTTATGTCCTTTAATTAGCAGTGAAATTCTGCACTCATAGCCAACCCAAAATTCTATTGGACTCTACATTTAGTGGCTGTTAAATTACATCTATAATTAATATACACAGAAAATGTGAATAAGATTAAAAATGTCAGCATTTGTTTGAAGTGGCAGAAAATTTAACATGCTTTTAAAATTACATTTCTATTCTGTTCTATTATAAAGCTATTTGTTTTATTAAAATATATCTTGAGGCTCTATTGAGACTGCCTGATTTCACAAGTTTTGACACTAGAGCTTGTATAAAGATTGAAGAGCAAACACTGAACACTTGTTTCTATAGAATTTACAGTTTTCAAAGCAGTTGTTTGCCTTTGCTGTACTAAATAATTGGAAGGAATACTTTGGTTTATTTACTTAATATGCTTAATACCCAGTAATAACACCCCTGATGGAATGATATCTGGATTCCCCCTGCCCTTCTCAGTTGAATAAAATAAGATTTCAAATTTAATTTTTTTAATGCATAAAATAAAATATGTTAGTTAAGAACTTCCACTGTTTGAAGAGCTTTTTTTGATGGTTTGCTGTAGAACTTTGACATGATTATCCATCGCAATCTTTTGATTTCGTGTACTACTTGCAATGTAGAGTAACAGACACTAATGTTCATTAGAAAAAATGTTTTCCATCATGAACGTGGTTGGCCACTGGAAGAGGCTCCCCAAGGAAGTGGTCAGAGCACCAAACATGACGGAATTCAAGAAGCGTTTGGACAATACTCTCAGGCACATGGTGGGATTCTTGGGCCAGGTGTTGGACTTTGATGTCCTTTGTGGGTCCCTTCCACCTCAGGACAGTCTATGATTCTATGATTATTTACTGTAATCAAAAATACAGAAATGAAAAAATCTAATCTTTACAGAACGAGTTAACAGGTGGCTTCCCTCCCCTATTGGTATTATCAGCATTGGCTGAAAAATTATAACCTTGTTTATATTCAAAGAAATTTTCTGCACAGTCTTATAAATTCCCTTAATTCATCATTATTAATCATTTAAACATTATCCCCTATTTTCTGCCAAAACCAAAGCCTTGGTACTGTATGCAAAACCCAGTGGAAATTAATGTGTGATTGGATAATGACTCAGGCCCTAGGATAGACAGTAGGATTCTTCTGGTGATAAATAAATATGATGACCCTTCCACTCAGTCTCTAAAGCAACAGGGTAAAATAGAATTATAACTGACTTTCACTTCTGTAGGCAACACACAGATCTAACTTTAACATTTAGGGATTTTTTTCACTGCAGGTGACATTTTGATATCTAATTAAATTGTTCTTTAGAGAAAGAACATCATAAAGCTGGCTTCAAAAGACCATGAACCTTATTAGTTAAGTACTTGCTCTTTAAAAAGTGCATATTTTATGGCAGAAAAGTCTTGGGGGGTAAATTTTCAATATAAATGAATTTCAGATACAATTTTTCCAAACTGCTCAAAAGGCTGCAGACAGAAGCTCATAGACTGTATCCAGTTTGTTTTCAGAGTGTATTATTTCAGAACAAACAGCCATTTTATCAGTCATTTTCCTGATTAAATATTATATCAATTTAATGATACTGTACACTATCTTCACCTCATTACATTTCATTTTTATATTTCTTTTTTTTTTGTTATATAAGAGAACACCATTTAGTCTGTTTAAATAATCTATGAAATCCAGCAGAATGTTGATTTTCCATTTATTCACCCTGGAGAGTTCAGGCCACAAAAAAGCTTTATTTGCCGAAAAACTGTCAGGAAGAAAAGTATTTAGTTCAGAGGGATATGAAAGATGAGGCACCAAGAGGAAGATTACAGTTCTGTCTATAATTCTTTGGCCTTCTACCTCTTGCTAGCTTTTGTTAAACATGCAGCCCAAATAAAGAGAGAATTGAACTATTTCTACTAGTCCAACAAAGTAATCACAAAAACACTCCTTAAATTTTCCAGAAGTCATTTTCATAAATTTTCAGATTTATCAGATATTTTAGCAAAATCAGACCAAGTATTCACTTTTCATACCCCTTGAACTCACACGGTGTGTGTCCCCCTTTTTTTTAATTTATCCACTTTTTAATGCCAATAAACCATTTATTGCATTCAGACTGTTTTATTTCACTGCTCACCTGACATTCCTGTGGGACATAAAATACTATAGCAGGCATTTGCTACTAAATAAAAAAAAAAAAAGAAAAAAGAGAAGTTTGCGCTCTCTTTTTCTTTCTTGCTTTTTCTGTACTGAATCCAAAACGGTAAATACAGGTCAATAGCTTCTATTTTAGATAAATACAAAAAAACCAAAGAACCCCAGTGGAAACCTATAGATCAATTCAGATTCTTGATTTAAATACAAATTTGGATCTAGAATTTATTTTGTGGCATAAACTCATCACAAAGATGGCTCAAGGTCAGGCTGGATGACTGAGCAACCTAATCTAGCTGAAGATAACCCTGCTCACTGAAAGCAAAGTTGGACCGTCTGACCTTTAAAGGTTCCTTCCTACCCAAACTGTTCTACTGTTCCATTTTACAAGACTTCTGACCTGTACTGAACAGAAAACATACATCAAATACCTAGTTTCTGGCAGATTCAGTAATAGATCTGAGCAATCTTCCTTCATTTTCTTGTGTGATAATCCTAATGCACCATATCTGTACAAATGTCGTCTTCATTCATTTTAATCCATAAATGTTAACTCTATGATATAATTATCTAGACAACTTCTCCCTTCTACCTTTGTGAATTTGGCAGGAACCTCTTACTTATATCTTCCCACTTTCTTCTGCATGTCTGCTCATTTTTCAGAATTTAATATGTTTATTTAATTTAGCAAGATTGTGCTGAATGTAGATCCTATCTTCCAAAACAGCTGCTATCCTGCTTAGTTTGCATATCAAAATGAAAATTCAAACACTGCAGAATGAGGTTTAAGGTTTTGCTAGGACCTACTGTTTTGTTTTTTTAAAATTATTATTTTTGGGTATTTTTTTGTTTTTAGTTTGTTGGGGATTTGGAATAGTTCTATTTTTCTAATATTCACCTGATTATTAAAACAAATTGAAATAACTTAGGACGATGGATAAAAGAAATTTCTTTGGTGTAGAATTCAGTCTAATAAGGTGTAGGTCAGTTTTTCTCAAAGTGCACAAAATTACTTTTCCTCTGTATGACATACATGCAATGGCACTGTTGCTGAAAGATGTTATAACATGGGCAAATCACAGTGAGTTGTTCACTGGAAAAAAAAATGCTACTAGTCACAGAGACTGTATTTTTATTTATTCAGAAGCACCATCATCAGAAGGAAACTGACAGCAAAAAAATTCTACCTCTTCCTAATCCCCCAGGTCCACCAAGTTCACTGTTAGTAACTCCACCCTAGTTTTGTCAGCTGAGCACATATTTTGGAGTGATTTTTGTCTATTTTTACAACAGACACACAAGGTCAAAAGTCTAATCCTGTGGTCTTCAAGGTATACTTAAAAAGAGTGCAAGCAAAAGCAAGTGTTTGCTACACTAAGATGTGACTTCAGCCACCCTGAGGCTTAGACCCTTCCTGAGCCAAATGTGGTATCTTTGTGTTTAAGAAGCCTCAATGGGTCCTACATCTATGAGTTTGTCTATTTAGATTTTTGCAAGCTCAGCTGTAAATTTTTCATGTGCTGTAGCTGCAAGTGCTACAGTGATAAAAAAGGGCTGAAAAGTGGGAAATATCCATTGAGGATCAAATATGTAGGCTTAAAAGGAATATCTATATTCATCATCCACAGGAGGCCCCCAAGTTGATCAGAGGGATGGAGCCCCTCTCCTGTGAGGAAAGGCTGAGAGAATTAGGATTGTTTTGGAAGAGAGGAGGCTTTGGGGTGACCCAATTGTGGCTTTCCAATACCTGCAGAGAGCCAACAGGAAACATGGAGACGGACGATTTACAAGGGTCTGGAGTGACAGGACAAGGGGTGCTGCGGTGCGTCAGCCCATTTTGGACTGTACATCAGAGAGGACATCTAGTGGGTGGATTTCCCCGCCTTGGGTTCTGCCTCCGAGGGCAAATCCGAGGAGGAGACATGGGTTTTCCCTCTCCACCCACTGGGTGCCACTCCAAGGCTCATCTCCTCCCTGATTCCAGAACCCTCTTAGCCCCTAAGTCACTCATTGGCTAAGTCAATTTATGTTTAATAATAAGTTCATTGATTAAGCAATTAATGTCTAGAAAGTTCTGTTCTGTTATGTTTCTCATTGGTTGATTTAAATAAGTTCCTCCTCTTGTATGTTATGATTGGTTATGTGTCACTCCTTATCATTTCCTTATTGGTTGTATCCTTGTACCTCCCATTCTCCTCCCCCTGTATAACTTCCCCCTGCAACGGCCAGTCGGTGCCATTCCATCGCCATTCCTGAGCCTTTCTATAAGACTGGACCCCCGGGTTTTGCCCGGGGCAGAATGGCTCCCTGGGTTCCCTGTGCAGGTCACGTCCTGGCAGGGCTCAGAGGATTCCAGCTCTCCGGTCACGTCCGGGGGCTGAGGCCATTCTATTAAGGCCAGGCTTTAGGTTGCTCCCTTCATGCCTTCCTGTTTCCCATGCTTGGGGCAGGGAAATAAAGACACGGATTAAGCAAGGAGAGCGCCTCCTTCGTCTTTCATCTCCGTCGCCGCAGCCCAACTTATCAGGCGAGTGTCCATGTGGGAGAACAGAAGCCATGTCGCCTACCAGGCTCACCGGGCTGCCTGGGTAGCTGCGGCAAAGGGGGAATGAGAGAGAGTTCAAAGTGACAGAGAGTAGGCTTAGATGAGATATTAGGAAGAAGTTCATTGCTGTGAGGGTGGTGAGGCATAGGAACATGTTGCCCAGAGAAGCTGTGGCTGCCCCGTCCCTGGAAGTGTTCAAGGCCAGGTTGGATGGAGCTCTGAGGAACTTGATCTAGTGGAAATGTCCCTGCCCACAGCAGGCAATTAATAGATCTTATTTCAGTAATCTTCATCATACTTACCTGGCAGTGTCAAAAGATTCCAATACAATGCAATAGTTTAAAGTCTAATTCTGCTGTTGTAACTGGGGAGAACATGGGCTTGTATGCAAATCAGTATTACTTAATCAATATAAAAAATTAAAATTGGAAGATGTAGAAATACTGTCATAAAGTAACATTAGAACTTAAGTGTAAACAGATCTCAAATCTAAATGTCAGTGCTAAAATAGCGGTTTAATTTTATTTTGAGAAATATATGTAACTTCTTATCCTCAAAATCCCCAAACATCAAAACAGTCTCTCAAAGCTGTAATTAAAATACTGCCTCATTCATCTTGTTTGAATCATTCTACCCACTTAATTGTATTTTGGAGGTATTCCCTCTGAGTGCCATTTTTCTACACATTTTCTGTTATCTCCATCTGGAGTTTGTTTACCAAAACTTGCTCCATTTCTCCCAGGCTTCACTAAAATGGATTAATGATGTTCATTACAACATATGATATTTGCAGGCTTTACCTTCCCCTCTGCATGGAGACAATAACGCAGAGCCTTTCCTCAGGTTTTCTTTCAGTCTATTCTTTCAGGCACAAAGAAAACCAGTCACAAACTACTGCAAAAGAAGAAGTATAGGAAGATGTTGCAAAAACAATCTCCATTCATCCATTTTAAAATATTTTTAATGACACACCTAAAAATATATATAAAAATATATTTGTATGAACAGTTACTCTTAGAGTTAGTGCTTGAAGCAGCCTAACAGGTATGAAGAAAATATATCATTATTTCTGTGTAACATCTCTACAGCAAGAACAAGTTTTTACTAGCCTAGAATTTAAGATGAGATCCTTTTTTTGTTGCTTGCACTTTCTCGCTGTAATGGTCTCACAGTAGTCTAAATAAATCCAAACAACAGCAAAAACTGATGAGGAAAATGCTCTAAGATCCCCCTGTTAATTCTTTTTTTTTTTTTTTCTTATTGATCTGCTGAGTTAAAGCAGAGTTTACTCACTTACTGTTTCTTCGAACTGTGGAACTTTTCTGTAAAACATTTTATATTACTTTGGGTTAATGAAGATCTCATGCCTGTGTTTGGTCACCCTGTCCATATGAGTAATGTGGGGATATAGGGAAGCAAAAAGGGAAGAAAAAGTGTGAGAAGAAGAAAGAAATAGGCAAAGACTCTCTGAACTCTACATTTAAAAGCCTAAACCCCCTAATCTTCATTAGAAAATGCTGGAATGGGTAAAAAGCTGGGAGTAGAAATATGTCAAAAAAGATGATTGAATACCAGACCTTTCCCAATATAACCAGATAATTTAATATCACTTTCTGAACTCGGCTATCTCCACAAATACAAGGCTTTTTTATGCACACAGGAACATATAATGAAGAAAGAAAACCGTTTTCATGAGGTGTTCGATTCTGTTTGTCCTGAAATCTAATGCTCTATTCTACAATCACATTTTGTCTTTTTTTTTTTTGGGTATTATTGATAAAGAATTACCATAAAATTATAAACACGCCATGTTTAGCTGCAAGTCAAATTGTCAGGAAAAAATAATATACCATTCTATTAGGATATTGCTATGTGACCTTCCATGATAAATTGCACATCCGTTGCACAACCAAGTCGGTAATGATGTGCTTCGACAATCTTTGTATCAGTTCCTACAGCATACTGCACTTTGGGTACCTACAGAGGTATTAGCCTTCCCTGAGGTGCAATTGTAAAATAAATAAGCAAGCAAATAAACAAGCATTATCATGTTTCAGGATGTATCAGTGGTCAGAATGTGTGCACTGGGTTGCTTGCTAAAAAGTATGTCTGGCTACAAGTGTTTACATGGGAAATATGACAGTGTTCATTAAAAAGTGCTCTGGGCAGTTTCAGTTTTCATAGAAATTGTGCACCAGCTACATTCTACCCTTTCCTCATAGTTTTCCCACCAGGTAAGTCACACCTCCCACTGCCCACTGGCCTTCTGAGTAATGTCTTCACCCATGACTAAAAACTACCCAGCTCCAGTGTAAAACTCAGTGTGATTTGTCAATATGCAGATTTTTTTTTCTGTACATCAGGAACCCAAACCTTTAGCTTATGTGCACTACAGATCATGTTCCATCGCTGCAAGAAGAGAGCTGCACTTGCCTGAGGACTATAGAGGTAGAAGCACACAAAGTCAAGGAAGTTGCACTGGAAATGTCTTGACACTTACAGTGCTTTTCCTTTAACTCAGTACATTCTTCTGTATTTTAAGTGAAGAAAAGAAATTTCCAGGGACTCTATTGTGTCATAGTCTATCAGAATGAAGGAACTTTTAAAGGCCAAAATCAGTGAAGCTTCTTAAAAGTAATGAGTGCTCTCTGGAAGGTGGCACAAAATGGCCTTCAGCAAAGCAGAGTTACTCAGGAAATAATAGATTGAACTCCAAACTACCTGAACATCAAATGAGAAAATGCAGAGCAGTGCGACCTGCAAAATATGAATGTAAGATAAGTCCTAATATCTCAGAACCATGGGCTATATACTTAATCTCTTCAGCTGGCATTAGGAAATGCTATTTAGAAATATGCAGAGCATGTAAAAACAATCATCTTCTGCCGTCTGTTCTCATACTTCCTGGGCAGCCATAATTGTGGGAGGGTTTCTGGTATGTTTCTGCCTAATCCTGTTATTCATTTCTGGACCTGCTGTCCAGGAATTTATCTAATCCCTTGAACCTGCTAATTATGTCTCCCCCGACAATTTCCTGTGGCAGGAAGTCTCACAACTTTATTTTCTGTTGTGTAAACTGTCTCTAATCAATCTCACTAGTTTCACCAAGTGCTTCCTAGCTTTTGTGCTGTAGATGTTGAAAAGGAAATCCACATCCAGTTTACATGCTGCATCATGACTTCACAAACTCCCACAACTTGCCTGTTTGGAGATTCCACTGTGCCTGCCCTGCCCTGGTCTTGTCAGGCTGAGCCAGTATCTCCCTTCACAGAAGCCATATTGCCACTTTCCCAGCAGACTGTATCTCCATGCACTCAGTTTTCTTAATTCCCGTGACAGACTGTGCCATCTTACCTGCGGGAGCCAGGCTGGTCTGAGGTTCCCAGGACTCTCTAGAGATCAAAAGTGGTAAGATTTACACAAAGAGCCTCGTAAGCCTATAGAAACAAAGGAAATCTATACTGTTTGTCAAAAAATCATACTTTCACAATCTAAACAAACAGATATGCCTGTACATTTGGCATGATTTGAGCATAAACTCCTACGCACTTCATTGAACAGGTATGAACAGAGCATGTGCTTAAAGGCACCAAATATTGCCAGATGAAGAAGCTCCACTTTTGTTAACATTCCCTTGGCACAGCAACCCAGCACCAAGTTCCTGCAGTAAATATAATGAGAGTTATTACCTACAGTAGTGCCCCAAAGTAGCCTGTTATTTACTACGCTTCAAAATTCTTGTAGAAAAGTCATTCCAAGCAAATGTCAGAGTGTTTCTTTGGAGAAGTGTACGGAGTGAGGTTGGAGTCTCTAAGAATCTGACATCACAACAATTATTTTACACAGACTGTTCACTAGATCCCATTAATTCTTAATGATCTTGATTTTAATAAAAATTTTAAAAAGTATTACAACAAAAAATGCCAGTCCAGCTGAGACAGGAAACCTGATTTGAAATACCCTCTCTAAAAATCAGGTTGAAATTTTGCTCATGGTCTGTTAACTTGCATTCTGTCAGCAAATGCCAGCTTGACCTAAAATGGGTTTCTGTGAATCATACACCAAAGTAAATTAGAGAACTTCCATAAAGTTTTTAAACTAGGTTTTGCATCATCAGAAAAAGTTAGTGTTTTAATCCATGATTCCTTCCTGGTCTATTACTAATGAAAGATTCACTAAATTATCTTCATAAAGGTCAAAATGCTAATTAGGAAATTCTCTTCAATGATAGATCAGAGATGTGGAACAAATTATTAGATCAGCTTTTTCTAGAGTTCAGTTATCCTTGTCTTCATCTTAAAAACATAATAAAATTAAAAATAAAAGCTGAATTTTGTATATTAAATATTTCTTCTTTTTTAATTGGATAGAAAATTATCTTGGAAGGTTTGAATTTACATAAATTACATTTTAGTTAAATTTATGTACTATTTTATATGTACCATTTACTTATTAGCATCAATACAATAATTGGTTATAAAACAATTTTAGAAATACATTTCAAGTTAATAAGTGTACTAATAATCTAACTTATAAACATTTAAATAAAATGCATATTTCTAAGCTAAAAAGAATTAAAATACACCAATATTTGAAGAGCAAGGGAAAATATAAAGTAATTTAAATGACAGAATATAATATCCCTGTTCAATCAGAATTTTAGAAATGAAGAATCAGCCAAGAATTTATAATCATCCATCTATTTTCCTGAAACATACAATAATTAAGAAAACACTTGTAATGCCTTAGCTAACTGAAATACCAGCATTTCTTATTCTTACTTGCCCCATCACTTGAAGTATGAGTTATTCATATATATTGAAGATGTGCACTATTGCACAAAAAATAATCCTCTTGAATTCCAAAACCGCAGAACACAAATAGTAAACACCATAAACATCTTTGGCTTAATTGCAACACCATTTAAAACAAACTTTTATTATAATAGCATTTTTAGTAAAATGGCAGGGAAGAATATTTAAGTTATTATACTGATAGTTCCCATCTCACCTTCAGGATCAAAACCGAACTATTTATAACCACCAGAAAACTGCCACAAGCTATGAGGATGTCGTGCACTTAGTTAATGTGCTCCTGATGACAGACAGTGTGAAAAAAGCTTCCCAGGAAGATTTTATAATTAGTACAGGATTAAATTGTCCAGACACGTTAAAAAAAAAAAAGAAGACGTACCCAAATCTTGAAGTCAAATTATGATGTAGCCTGGACTCTGCAATCATAGGCTCATCTATCATCAGCTGAGAATTTACTCAAGTTCTCATTTTTCATTTCTCCCAGGTATGATGATATGTGCAGGTATTAACTCAGCTGATAATGAAAGATAATTAATTCATGTTTCTTAATAATTGTAGGATACAGAGTCAAAAGACATATTCATACAGACTTCATAGGTTCAGTCTTTTATATAGATACAGAAAACATGAAAATTTTGCAACAATTTTATTCAACACATACATGTTTTCCCTGACACCTGGGACAAACAAAAAATGTAAAAACTTTATGAAACCTCCTTGTAATTATTTTTCTTAATGGAGTTATGTTGGTTAATTTCTGGTTTGGATTGAAATGTGAGTCCTTAGCAAATATATTCCTGGCCTTGCTTTCGAATCATAGGAGCATTTAGGTTGGAAAAGACCCTTAAGATCTTTGAGTCCAACCATTAACCCAGCACTAGCAAGTCCACCACAAAACCATGTCACCAAGCATCACGTCTCCAGGGCTGCAGTAACTAAAGGATCTTGTAAGCAAATATTTCTACCTTATTCTGAAACCACTGATTTATAGTAATTTCTTGAAGGCATATCACTACTTTAGAGATACGATCCTTAATGAAGAAAAGGCAATAGCCTAAAAGCCCAGTCACAGAGGAAATATCTACACTCAACACCTAATATGGTGAGAATACATCTAGGTTTAGTGTATTTTTAGCATGCATAACATCTCTTTGTAGGTTGCAGCCTTAACAAAGAATTATTATTATTTTAGCTGTTTATAAGGAGAAGTGACACACCCCTTGTTAAGATGAGGACAACACATAGCCTTGCTGCCTGTAAACGAAGTCCCAGCATTATTATGACTTTGGCCCAGTTAATTGGAAAGAAAAATGCTGTCAAGCTGTGATATATTGCATAAACTAAAGATAAGACTGTGTAATAGCCAAGGACTCCAGGGAAATGTGAAAAATGTTAATAAATGTGCAGGAAATTGACTGCCACCAGCTGCATGTAGGGACTCATCGGGTACCTGCACTAGAAGTGAAAACATACCAGTGCTTAGACTATTATATTAGCCCGGAAATGATTGTTGTGTAAACAGAAATTTTCCATATTCCTCCTTTTATAGAGTAAAAGTTTCCCAAACAAAAGATAGCTAAGAGGTTAATCCTATGGGACCTCTGCCTACAGCAAGGAGTAAGAGCCCTTCGAAAGGCTTGCATGAAAACCTATTATTTAACCTCTGAATCTGTGTACACAAAATAGCATCAACCTTAACTCATTTCAAAAAAGTAGCAGAACATTTACATACCTTAAAATGTACAGAAGTCATTTATTAGATACTCTGTGTAGTCTGAGACATAAAACTGATGGCAAGATGTAAACTCCCAAGCATTATATCACCAGCCCAGTGCAAAGGCAGTTTTATGAACAGAACATTGAGCAGAAGCATGTCACAGCTGTGCCAAATAAATGATCTCTGAGAAGATTTACAAATGCTGGAGTAAAAATGCAAAACATAAAAATAAAGACAGGCAAACATTCTAGATGAGACAGGTTGTACTAATTCCTCATGTTTGCTGTAGCTACTCATGTCTTTTCTAAGCCAAATGTGAGGTGCCGCCAGTGTAATAGAACTTCCTTTCAATAACTCACACTTCTGTAACTTAAATCAAATCTCTCCCCACATTCTGTCAAAATGAATGTCTGGAGGCCTAGAAATTCAGCCTTCAGTGACTAGTGCTCTCTGACATTGACACCAAATATCTGTTCGTTGGATGGAAAACATCAACATGATTTCATTGGAACCAACTCAAGGAAAGAATAGAGCCTAGTTTTGATGATTCTGAAGCTTTCTAGACGTATATTGAAAAAGAAACCAGAGACCAAAGCCATCCACTGATTTTGCATCAGCTGTATGACAGGGTATAGCCTGTCATACATATAGCCATTGAAAAAGGTCCCTTTTTCAATGACCTCTTAACCTGTATGCCCATGATTTCCTTCCCGTGGAAACCAAAACACCATGGAAAATGCTGTACATGTAAACATTAAATGTAGCCACCAGACATATCACCATTACAGTTTTGGAGCCTGAGGAAAGGTTTGCAGCCAATAAATACCTAAAAAAGCCTATCTACCAGGCTGAACTCAAAATTCAACAATGGTACCAACAATGAAACAAGATACTTAAATATACTTAAGAAAAACTTGAGAATTACATGGAATCAGACAAAGGGTCTGTCCAGTGCCATGTGTTTCCCCAGTAAAACCTAAGAAGGAATGCCAAGGGATGAACAAGAGTAGGCAGGTATATCTGATGTTTCTGGTAAAAGTGTTCCTTACCTCCAACTATTTTCATTTTATTAAGTTCTCCAGACCAAGAGTAGTCTTTCTCATATAGCAAGTCTTTGCAGATCACCCTTACATATATTTGTCCAGTCTCACTCACAATTTTCATCAGTTTAAGCATCCGTGTTCCACTATTTATTGAGTCGCTATACAGAGAACCACGTCCTGTGTGTTTTGCATCAGCTCTGACTGGCTTGTTTGGAGTCTCATTGTCTGCACTGAAGGGAATGGGAAGAATTAATCCCTATTTCCTAATGCCACTTAGGATTTTGTATGCTCTGTAATACCTAGTTATCTCTTTTACAGCCTTAGCCTGTCCAGTATTTCCTCATACAGAAGATGTTGTCTTTGTTCGGGTATCTTTGCTAGCTTTCACTGAACATTTTTTGGTTCAGTTATTCTCTTTTAGAGATAAAGTATGCAAGATATGGAGAATTCCCACACTTTCATGTACAAGATACAGACAAACTATGAATTCTACAGTGCAGTGATAATGTTCTCTGTATTTCTTTTTATGAAGTCTCAGCAAGTCATAATATTTGATTTTCTCTTTTGTCTGCTCCTGTGCATTGAGCTGACATTTTCACAGGATTTTATTCCATAACATCAGGATCTTGCTTCTGAGTAGTAACAGGCAGCTTAAAGCTCTTCATAGCATTCATATGTAAAACTGGGATTGGTCTTCCCCGTGTGTATCACGTTTAAACACACTGAATTTCATCTGCCATTTATCGCCCAGCCACTCGGTGTTATAAGGTGTCTTGACAATCTTTCACAGTCAGCACTTGTCCCTAGACTCTTTCATAACTTAGTATCATCAGCAATTTTGGTCACTTTAATACTCACCTCTTTCTCTGACTATTTTTCAATCTGTTCCACCACAAACACCCTTGGAGCTCCTCAGTTATGAGAAAAGGCCTTTATTCCTACCCCCTCTAAATGGGACATTAAGAATATTGTAAAAATCCAGTTAAGAAAAAGGAGAAATAGCAGAAAAATAAAAATATATTTGGAAAGAAATGGTTAAGTAAACCTAGAGAACATGACTTATGCTTCCATGGGAAGTATTAGTTCTGTTTCTATGGGTCTGAAATATATAAAGTCATGAGGCCCTAGGGCTAAAAGACTTCTAAAATACATGTCAAAATGTAAAGAAACTCCATGTTGTTTCTGTAGCACTGGAAAAATAAAAAATCTCAGATATAGTCAGCACTTATGAATGCTGTAAAAGTATAAGGGTTTCTTGTATGAAGTCTGGTGCCTCCACTATACAGAAAATTTACAGCTCTTCTTATATCTACCTAATCTTAATGCCTCATAAACAAATGCCCCAAAGCAAAAGTAAATTAGTAGTTACTGAGGTTGCCTAAACAGAGATGCTTACCACTGATTGCATTAAATTAACTGTTTAATTGAATACATTTGCCTGATTGAGTAAAACGACAATTGTGTCAATGTTTTTTTCTAATTGTGTTAGTCTGCATGGTTCGTTCACTGCCCTTTCTTGAGCTGAGAGTAATCACTAATTTTGTTGCTCATGAAGCTGTGATAACAAGCAGATGAATTGACTTTCACATTGTTGTCCACATAAATTGAGAAGTAAAATGGACCTCCTTCTATCCTTTCAACCTCGAAGCTAGATTATTAAAGCATCCTATTAAAAATTGGCATTGTTATCCTGTAATAGTTGTGGACAGAAGAATGACAAGGAAGGATAGGCAGGTTGCAGAGGAACAAATTTCACCCATTTTAAAGAGCTCAGAAAACACTCATACATCAGTGGAAAACATTTTCTCACCCTTCAAATGCTCCTGATTTTTTTTTTTTTTTAATTTTCTTCACTTTCCCTTGGGTTGAAATCAAGAGCTCTTAACAAATATTTAAGGAAAAAAGGTGGAGGGGGAGGGAACGATGAAACTTCATGCAGCTTATTCTGTTTTTTCTGTCAGAGTCAGACGAAACAGTAGAAGTCAAATCTCTCGTCCTCACAGCAGGACCTAAACTACCTATCTTCTCATACCTTAAGCATCTCATAAGCAGAAAGTGACTACTGGGTAGTTGGCTAGTCTGCAGACAGAAAAAAGAGATTCTTTTTATCTCTCCCAACGGAAAGAATCCCACTCAGACAATTTAATCAGTGAGATTTGGTATATTTCATTCAGTACGTATTAATTAAGACAAACACTTTACTCCACAGTGCAGACACAAGAATAGCTACATCATACGTGTAACACCAAAATTCAGTTCTCTCTTTCTACACTTATTTAATTAGCATACAGAGAAGCAGATTTGCTCCTTACCCCCTAAGAGATCTCCCCCTCTCTTGCCATCTTTTAAGAGACTCACTGACCTTTCTCTTGTCCCGACAAGAAATTCTCTCCAAAGTTCTGTTTGTAAAAGTTTCATTTATGATGCAAAAAAACCCCAAAATTATTTTTGTAAGTTATATGTAATGAAAATGTTTTTTGTGAGAAAATTTCAGACCAGCTCTCCTTTTACCTAACCTGTGCCAAATAAAATTGACATTCACAGCAACTTCACGTGTCTTTGTAGGAAAAAGAAGGTAATATCCATTTAGAAAGTCTCTGCCGTCATACATTACCCACAAAAACCAGCTATAATAGTTACTTCACATAATTAAGTAAACCCTGTGTCTGACTCAAAACTCAGACAAGCCAGTCAATAATCAGACTGCAAATGTAGACACAACTTTTGAAGACAGGTATCTCGTTCATAACAGTTCATGTTTATTAACGTGAGATTTGTTTGTATTGCTCTTTTTTGTTGTGGAAGAATGAATGTTTTTAATATATACGTTGCCCTGTTTGTAAACCACAATTTCTGTAATATTCTTTCTACTCCTACTGATTAAGTTACCTCCCTCATTGGTGATGGAATTGATATACATTTATTATACTGGGATTTCTCTGGCACTTAATGTTCTAAATAAATAAGCAAAGTCAATAACTCATGCCACTGCTGCAAGTGTACTATTACAAGTGAGCCAGTTCCCTGCCTTAATCTACAACACAGAACAAATGAAAAATGATTAAAATTATGCCCAGGGCAATGCTGATTACTTGTTCATCATGTGACAATGAAATCCTGTTTAAAATCTGAGAGGTTTAATGAAATACATTAGCAATTCAGCTGTAAGCTCTCCCCTGCGTTATTTCTGCAGTTCTCCTTTCCCTTTGTGTCACAGCTCAGGACCAGACATGGGGAGACACATGGTTTTCACTTAGAGGGCAGGTTTTCTTGGTGAAACACTACCTTTTGCTTATTTATTTATATTTTTGCTTCTTGAAATTCAGAATACTGTGCAAGAAAACCGACAGGTATTTATCACCCCATGCAAGACAAAAAGAAAAGGAAAAAAAAAAAACAACAAAACCCCAACAACCCACAAACATGACTACTTCCATAATGTTTCCACTTTATCAGACTGCCCACATCTCAGCTTTTCTCCAGCTGATGACACAGAAAATGACTTATCTTTTTCTCACATGATTTTATGTTTCATTTGGTTTTCAGATTAAAAAACCTTCCTACTGAAATACCGACATATGACATTTTTTTTCTCCCTTTCAATCTAGTGATATGGTGACTTAGTCTTAAATAATTTTTTGCAGGGACCACGCACCACTCTTTGGCTTTAAGCCCAAGTACTGTATATGTTCTGGATATCAGAGGCATTTCAATGTCTTGTGGTAAGTCTACAAAGACTAAGTATAAGATGTTGAAAAAGTTCAAATATTGCAGGAAAATCTCATCTAAGCAAATATATAAAGTGTTCAGTGTAAGAAAAAAAAGGAGACAGCAAGGCCATTCAAACATCTGTATTAAACACAATTTACATTATTTCATCTTAGAATTTTTAAATTTATTTCCTGCAAAATATTTGGAAATATTTTAAAATTTCTGTTTCACTTGCTCCAAATGTATAAAAAATTCTATTTTTTTGCAAGATATCAAGTATCAGACTGAAATGAAGATTTTGTTTTTCTACTGCAGAAAATGGACAAAGGTGAAATTAATTCCTACTAAGAGATCCCAAAAAATTATATTAAAAAGATGTAAGTACACATATGCATGTATATGTAAATTTTTGCATACTCTGATTATCCACTTTGGGATCAATTTCTCATCAGTAATAGGGGGCTCAAATATAGGAGGTAAATGTTGTATTCTCCTTTTTGATTCTTTATGTGGATAAGGCAATTCTAGTCCAAAAAACCAAAGGAGTTTCCTCTCTCAAAAATAATTTTAAAAGGCTTTTTACCTTTATTCTCCCTTTTTTTTTTCTTCCTCCCCTCCCATAATTTTTCTGCCTCAGTGGTACCTCCTCAGCTGGAGGCTGTCAGCCCAGGGAATATTACTAGCTTGTCTGAGATGGGTTTACATTCTGTTCAAAGTATCTGCAATTTTACAGTGTTGGATGCAATCAGGATGAGAAGACAGGTTGAGACAACATGTCTGAGGGTCAGACAGGAATTCCAATAGAGCATATAGACAAATATTAGCTGCTTTAAAGGCCAGAGCAACTGCTAATAAAGCTGAGCTACTGAAATCCTTCAGAAAGTAGCTCGTTCCGTACATCTTTCTGTCAGTGCCAGCAAGCCTGAATAGAAATATAGATGCTCTGGCTTTACAGGGAAAGCAGTACATTTTCTCAGTTACATTTTCCCAGCATTTAAGACAAGAGGCCATAATTTCTCTGGAAAGCCTTTTTTCCCCACATTTTTGCATTGCATCATTTTACTGGACAGTATTCAAAGTAACAAATTCTATATCTTGTTTCCTGATAACCCACACTTTTGCACCTTACATTGATAATTGTGATGATAATATGACTGAGATAGCACTGAAAAGTCTCTGCAAACCTCTGGTTTTTTTGTTTGACACTGTCCCTTGCAAGACTCTGGATCTGTTGCATCATGTAGTATCACGTGCAGTGCTCTGGTGCAGGGTCTGGGGACCCTTCTGGGGGGGGCCTTTGATGGGCCATGACACCCCCTCTGCTGTCCCTCACGTGGATGTCCCATAGATGTGGCTTTCCAGGGGTGGGAAGCCCCAGAGCTGGGCCAGTCTGCCCAGCAGAGGATGAACATTCACTGCATCTGGCCAGAGGCTGTGCCACACACCCAAAACATTTCCTCCTTCCTGCTTTGGTGTAGGGATCTGTGTGAGCCTGGCAGCAGAGAAACCTGGGGTGCTGGGCTTAATCCTCTTGTGAATGTATTATTTTCCCCCAGCCCAGACTTGAGTCACTTTGTCTTATCTCTATTAACTTGCAGTCGAGGGCCTCAGTCAGGAGGCCCATTCAGGGTGCAGTGGTCTTCCATGCAGCTTTTGTTAGGCCTTTGCTGTAATAGGCAAAAGTCCTTCATAAAGATGTTTAAGCCATAAACCATAACATTTCAGTCTCCGACAGATTCTAACAATTTTCAGGCCTGTTATCTATCAATGAAAATGACCTGCATAGTATACCAAATCATGGCTTATATGGTATATCATTATATAGATATAAATATCTGTAAATTTATTTTCTCATTTAGTTTCTGAACACTCCCTAAGAATGTCATTATGTTTTTCAGAAGGGAAATTATCCCAGGAAAAAAATTCTGCAGAGTTATCGTTATAATAAATAAAACATGAAAAAAAAAGTTTGAAAAAAAGTTGAAAAAAAAAATACAAATACCATCTCTGTTGTTGGTAAGCAAGTGACCAAGTACTACCAGTGACAAAACTTACTACCAACCCTCACATAAAGTAATACTTAATCCCTAATCAATGAGCCGTAAAATTGCTTGGCTGTTTTCAAAGTTATCTTAGTCTGCAGTTGTCTCACTACCCTTCCCTTTCTCTCTTTTCCCCTTTGCATCACTTGCATCTCTGATTCACTGATCCCTTCTTCGGTCTTCATTACCTCCTGCATTCCCCTACTCATCATGTACATCATTACTTGTTCTTCCAGACTTCTCTTTCAGAAGAGGTAGTCCACAAATAGAGAATTTCTCCAAAAATACTTCAAAACATATGGAAGTTTTACTTCTCTTCCCACACACACACACACTCCTCTGCTCAAAACCTCTTTCATGCCCCATTGGGTTTGTGGTTTTTTCAAACACAAACCCAAACCCATCTGTGTTTGTCTACAGCAAGAAAGCATAAAAAACTACTGCTGATGAGTACGACTTGCATGGATTGCTGGTTTGCAAGAAATTTCAGAAGTTTTTACTTTGTTCCTAATACAGAGAATCTTCACTTTACTCAGCAGAGTTTCTCATAGTCACGTGTTCTCTAAACCTCAACTAGTCGAGGAAATGAACTATAAAAATACATGCAAAGAGCACTGTGCAAGTCCTGTTAGCACCTGTTGTGAAATGAAGAAACACATAAGAAAGAGAAGTATCTTTTATAATGAAATGGTTAAAAAAAAGGTGACTGTGGCTTCAAACCATATTTATGCCACCTATTTTTGTAAAGTATGTTAAAACTGTGTGTAGTCAGAAAGATGCTGTTACTCTTTTAAAAAGACATACATGTCCATCTCAGGCAAAACTCAGCTTTAGCATCAAAGCTAAGTCTATCTCAATATTTAAGACTCTACGCAAAGGTAATATTCCTCTTAAGATCTAAATCCAGCTGAATCTTACATAGCAACTTAGCTGAATTTCAGTGGCTGAAAGTATTCATGCATTTGATATGATCTTGTCATGGCTTTGGAATTTATTTACACATTGCAAAGTCTCTGGTCTTTATTACCCATTAGTGCAGTCAAACCTGGGAATATATGTAACATAGATTTATTTTTTTCTATTCTGTAGTAGAACAGAGCACAGATAATGAAAAATTTGTACTAAATCAGACAATTTTCAGAACTTTTGATAAAGGGGAAAAAAAAAAAAGAAGATACTTGATTAAGCCTAGCCAATATTGTGTGTTCTTTTGGATTCATTTTCGTTACTCTTACACTAAGTCACATTTTTTTATTACTTGATGAGAAGTCCTTCCAAAAGCAAAAGGTGAAGTGTTTCATTTTCACATGGCAAAGTAATACATGGCAAATTTTTCTGTAAAAGTAACAGAAAAGAATATTTCAGAACAGAGGAATTCTATGTTTAAAAAAACCCCCTCCTCCTCCTCCTCGTTATTCCAGCTAAAGGGATGGATTGAATCTGCTCTGGTTTTGAGATTCTAAATGGTTTAAAACATCCTGCAACTCAAGTTTTCAGTTGTCTCACTATTTATTAGAAGAAAAAGGAACCTGAAAAACGGCAAAAAAATCTCAACAACAACAAACTCAATAAACACCCCTCTGATCCCTTGCCTAAGTTTTCAATGCGCTTCTGAAGTCTGACCTCAGGTTGAGGTCACCACAGGTGAAGGATACACTTTGGCTTTTCTTGTCTACCATTAACTCTGGTAATAACAAAATGAGCTTTGCAAAGAGGATGTCAAATTTGTCAGATTTATAATGCTATTTTTTAGCTTTCAGGCCTCTCTGGACTTTAAAGCAGAAGAAGTGCCTAAGGTGCCTTCAAAGTCAGGTTTGCAGGTTTTTTCTTTAGACAGACACACCACAAAGACTGTAGAAATCCTTTCTTTTTTTTTTTTAAGCAGAATTTATAGCTCTTGAAACAGAGCTTCATGTCTCATTCTCCTACTAAAAAAACAACTCAGCTACCTGAAAAGCAATCCAAAGCAGGCAGATCCTCCCTGCTTCCAAAACAGATTGAATTTAGCGTGCTGTCCCTCTCATTTCCTCTCTGTTCCAAATACACTTTGAGATCTTTGCCATATGGCTGCATTACCAGCCACTCATGATTCCAGCAGTTCTGGGGACACAGGTAGCTTCTGTAACACAGTTACTATCTCTTTTAAGATGAGCTGGAGGAAAACAAAACACATTTCTGAGCCCAGAGGTAGTTTCCAGCATTTCAGTTGAAATTTTTCCTACAGACATTTCCTTATGATATTTAGGGTCCTTAAATATCTGGATCTTCTATGTTAAACAGAGATTTAAGGATATCTGTGTCAGACATCAGCTCTCAGACTGCTGAATGTTGCATTTATTTTTGGATAGAGGAGGTTTTAAATAGAGAAGAACAAGCAAATTATCACATGCTGTATATTGAATCCTATAAATGTACCAGATCCTGTCTGTTCGGGGTTTCATTCTTCCTTCTTTAGGTTTCACATTTTCATTTCATGTCTTACAGTGTGTAGAGAGGTATTTATGGTGAGACAGTGCTTTCATAGCTCTAGAAAATTCTGTGTTTTCTTCAGAGTTCCCTGTGAACTTTCCATTTCCTTGGTGGAATCAGTCTCCCAAGACTTGTCCCTTTCTTGCCTTCTCTCCTTCCTACTAAAGGAAACTAAAATAATGATACAGTAAAAAGTTACAAGATCAATAGCTTTCTCTCTAAGATGAGTAGCAATCTTTCTAAGTAGTTTGGATTTAGAAGCTTTTGGTTCAGTCGCTCTTCATGATAAAATCTATCCTCAGCTTTTCAAATTAATAGACAGGCTGAATCTTATGCATATGTATTATCTGTTATCTAATTAGAATTATCTAATTGTCCAGAGTGACCCAAATACCTCTTTTAGTTCTATCTGGAAAAAATCTTTAAAGTAATTTATAATAATAATGCAAATCTATTGAAAATCTTAATTATAAATGAGTATCACTTCTTGCAATACATTGTGAGAGGATAGGTTGACAGATTACTGACAATTAAGATCTTACTTATGAATTCACATTGCTCAGGCAAAAACCTCAGTTTGAGGCTTACACCCTAAAGTAAGCTATTTGTCACATAAAATCAGATTACTATCTCAATATTAATCATTATCACATCCTTTATATTTGCTGATTTATTCAGTTATAGTGCAACATAGAGGCCCACTGAACTTCCATTTAGGATTTTATTGTTAGGTAAAGTATTGAAATATTTAATAACACCATCACAATGTCTTGTCTTGTTCTGTTGCTAAAAAATATCCCAGCAACAATGTGTTACTCCTCACTGTAATAAAAGGAAATTTTATGAGCATTTGCTATAAGTCAGGCAGGAGTTCAGGTCATCATTTGTGGATTAAACCTGAAGGAGCTGTGGAAACAAATGTTTGCTGGTCCATACATGGGACTGGAGGCACATAAAGGTTTTAGATGAGAACATTCAGAATTCCCATCTGCAGTGGCACTTTGTGCTGCTTTCTTCTGTTACTTTTATTCCTGTTTCATTTTCCAGCACTAGTAAGTGAATCTGTGAGCTGCTCATGACAGTGTAGTCAAGGTTCTTCTGACTTCTGTCACTGGTCTTTTTAATTACATTAACTTCAAACACAGGCACTCATCCTAGACGTGTTATTCGTGTATCACTCAAGGAAGGCTTAAAACTACTAACATATAGTCATAGCTGTTATCAGTGAAGTGTTCAGGAGAACCACTGCTGGGATCCACCAAGGTAACAACATCCCTAGCAGGCAGCAGGTTTGTTTTCTGACAGTCATCTTCTGCCAATGCTTTAGTACTGTTCTGGGACACTGCCAGACAAAAGAATTTAATGGGTTTACTCTGCTCTACTAAGAAGCCTGCAAACTAGCTCAGTATGCTGGAGGAAGGAAGTCAGAAAAGGTTCAGGATTAAAATAATCCTAGGCAGATGAATAAATTCATACACAGCTATTAAATCCATAAAGTTTCCTGAGGAAAGTCAGCAGGAAAAGAAAGCATATGCCACAGCAACCCATGGGATCATGCACAAAATGCTAAGCCTGTCATGTTCATTCTTATAATTGTAACACCTCAGGTATGATAGAGACTCATAAATATTGATATTTTTAAATCTGGGTGTTTTTTTCCTGGTGTTAAATATATTGTCAAGACAGCTGTCAGTCACTAAGCCCCTAGTCACAGTTATCCCGAGGGATAAAGCACAGATTCCTAAAATACTCACCACCTTGAGGAAGCAAACAATCAGTTCAAATGGGCAGGTGTTCAAGAACTACAGTGTGCAGGAACAAACTGCAAGATTTCACTCCAGTGAAAGGACAAAAACACAGTTTAGACCTTAAAAATGTCAAGAAAAATAATGGGATGGAAACCAAAAAATACGATTGGATTTCAGGGGTGTTCTTCTTCCAATATACACCAGCTTACAAGTACTTTCTGTTTCTTACCTGTGTCCCATAATATTTGCAAAATTTAGTGAGTAAAAGGAAAAATGTCCTACTAACTTTCATTATTGACATGCCTATCAAAATACTAGTAGTAAACAAAATGTAAATATAACCTGTTCTCCTAAATTACACTTTATCAGCATCATTTTCAATTTAAGCATGGATCTCAAAAGATTCAGAACTCATGAAATGAAGGGCAGAATCATGAATTATGTTAAGAATTTACTGTGAGGTCTAGGTCTGTGAGTGTGTGGATTACTGTCACTCTATGAATGTTTCTCCCAATGATAAGCAAAGAAAATTATTTGTCAATTAAAGAACATATATAGTATCTGTCATCAGCTGCTACTTCCCTTCAAAATTTCTGTGAAAAGCTTTTTTTTCTTACTGAGAAAGATACTATGTTAGATCATTAACTGAACACAGAAAAAGATACATGAACATTGGAAGTACAGTTGGACATGCTACACTTTTAGAAAAAAAAAGAAGAGAAAAAGTTAAAAATTCCGTGTCAATGACTAAAAAACTGTGCTTAATTGACAGATCAATAACAAACATGCTCCTTTAGAATTCAGCAGTGTGCTGTTGTAGTGGTTTTGACTGGGAAAGATGATTTTCTCTGTAGTAGCTGGTATGGGGCTGTGTTTTGGATGGGTATGGGAACAGTGTTGGTAACACAAGGATGTTTTTGTTATCACTGAGCAATGTTTGCACAGAGCCAAAGCCTTTTCTGCTTCTCAGACTGTCTGTTCTACCAGCGAGTGGGCTGGGGGTGCACAAGAAGTTGGGAGAGGACACAGCTGGGACAGCTGAGCCCAAGTGACTAAAGAGATATTCCAAACCATATGGCATCATGCTCAGAATACAATGCTGGGGAAAAAAAGAAGGAAAAGGGAATGCTCAGAGTGATGTCGTTTGTCTTCCCAAGTTCCATGTAATGAAACTCATCCCCTGCTCTCCTGGGGATGGCTGAACAGCTGCCTGCCCAGGGGAAACAGTGAATGAATTCCTTGTTTTACCAGTGAGCATGGCTTTTGCTTTTCCTCTTAAACTGTCTTTATCCCCACCTATGAGTCTTCTTCCTTTTACCCTACATGTCTCTTCCCCAGTGAGTGGCTGAGGGGGGCTTAGCCACCTTCTGGGTTTAAACCATGACAACTACCCTTTAAAGCAAGGATAGTAAAAATTCAGACCATATTTTATTTAGTCTGGCAATCTGAGAGCTGGAGAGTTTGATATAGTTAGGGGGTTTCTCTCTTCTTTTTTTTTTTTAAATATTTTACTAAAGTTTTCTCTAAAGCCCTGTAACCAGAAAAATGAGCAGCTGAGAGATGTTTAGAGGGCCAAGTGCTTAGTCTTTCAAGAACAGCTGGTGGAAAGGCAAAGTATAAAGAAGGGAAGAAAATGTCAATTTTATGTACTTTACCAGTCCCTAATGCAGACATATGAAATATTTGGTCTGCCAAGTTCCTCTGGGACTATGGGACTTATTATCCATCTGGAAACTTGAGGAAATACTTGGCCATAGTTGGTTTCTATCCTCTTGTGTCATCTCAGATAACACAGGAATCAGAACCACACCACATCTTTTTCTTTCCTGATATTTTGGGTTATGGGAAGGGATGGACAATAGGGTAATGAAAAATCGGAATTCTGACTGAGTTTTTGGTCAGTTTGAGTACTGTTAAATGAAGCTTACATTGGAATTTACTGAGGTAAGACTTAAGTTGTAGCTAACAGTTATATTTCTAGAGAAAGCCTTAAAGTCTTTATTGTTTCGCACAGATATATGCTACAGCAAAACAGGAATTACACCTGTAAAGAGGGAATGGAATGGGATACTGAGTAAACTCTGGCTGAAATGATCCCTAACAGATGACAAGTGTGCTAAGATGAAATGAGCAAGAACCAAATAAAGAACTAATAGATAAAAGTGCTGTTATGATTGGTAAAAAGTTTCAAGGCTGTATATCAGCACAAGTCATCCCAGAAAATATCTATATTGAGTTACTCTATTTATGTTGGTTACACACACACACATAACACACACATACATTAAAATGAACAAGAATGATATGCTGGGTACAAATTTCACTTCGGTGAGGAAGAATAATCACGATAACAAACTAGAAGGAAGCTGTGAGTGTTCTTCTTTGATGTCTAAATATACAATATGCAAACTACATCTCCCTGAAGTGTAATCAAACATTGGTCAGCTTTTAATCTGTCAGTTAGCTAAATTAAATGAGGTAAAATTTAATTGACTGTGATTTGACTTGAGTTTCTATTAGAAACTAAACATCTTTCCTATCTCCTTCATCCTTCCCTCCCTTCTGTAGAAATGTTGATTTGAGACAATTCAAGCCATTATAAAACTTTTTGTGTTTTATAAACCCATTTTTATTTATCTTTCTGTTTTTATTTTGATTAATGGTTTTGTTCTCTTTTTTAATATATTTTTTAAAATAAAAGTCTAACTATTTTATTTTTAAAATATTAAAAATAAAAACTTTACAATATCTGCAGCTATTTTTAGCTTTGAAAATTATTTGGTCTCCTTGAGTTCTATTTTCCATCAAAAGTTACTGTTTGTGGAATAGGATCACTGGAGGTCAGAGAAGATAATTCAAGAGTCCCTGTGGCCTTATACATGTTCTGATTCTAAGCCCTAAAGCTGAGAATTGAGTAGGAAACATATTCATAAACACAGAGACCAAAGCATTTTGCAAACTATCAAATCTGACCCTTCAAATATGATGGAAAGACCTGTATACTAACAACATCACATTTGTTTTGAAGAGCACTTGTGGCACTTCTATAAGAGTATGACTCTTTCTAATGAAAATCAGAATTAGAGAAGGAATGTCTCAACTGAGATAAATGATCCAGGTTGTCTTAGACAGTGCTGATAAGTACCACAAGTTGTGCTGATGGGCTGGTGATTTCTCTTTTGGGATGCAGCAGTGGAAAAGGAAAACTATCAGAAGTGACTGGGGCAACTGACACAGGTCAGAGGAAAAGAGGCCAATGAATAAGATGTCTTTCACTTAGATATTACTGTTCTGAATTATCTCCTAGTAATTGAATCTGATAAAAAAGACAAAGATTAAACAAGCACTGTCTGAAGCCTGTTAGAAATTAAGAAGGTAAGAGGTGAGAAAGACTGAAAAACTTCTTGCAAGAAAACCATAAGCAGATTGCAAACTCTGCTTTTATGCTTTGAAATTTCACACCAGACCCGGCTCCTAGAGACAAGCATATTGATATGCAAAGTGTAAACTTTGAGCTTGTTTTATTCTTAGAATTCAATGATGAATAATATCATGGAACTAAGCAGTATCTTCATATCCATAAAAACTGGTGAAAATTCTACAATGTTTATGACTGTGCACTCTTTGTGGGGTGAGTTGCACCCATTAATGGTTTGGAATGAATGTGACTGACTTTTAACTTAATTGCCATAGAGTGGCAGCCCTTCTCAAGTTTATTAAAGAATCACCAAAACAGCATCTGGAGCTACTGCATGGAGGCTCATGGTCTTCTCCTTTTCTTCCCTATCCTGAAGTTCTGGATGTTTCAAATATCTCACTTTAATATGTATCTGCATTCCTATCGTGAACTACTGTGATACTACTGATTGAGCTGAATATCCTTATTTGTTATAGCAAGGAAAAAGTTGTATTTTAATGAGATTTCTATACAACTGAGGCAAATGTAGTCAAAGATTAGGTTCTGCACTGAGAAAGATGGAATGGTTATATGCTGAAGAAGTTTTTTTCCTACCTGAAGGATTGGTTTACATTCCTGTCTTTGCCCCTTTTTCGGTATCAAGCTTCAATTTTAGGTTTATGAAGTCATATATTTTGTATTTTTGTCATCAGACCTATAAAAGAAAGGTAAAATTTGCTTTCTCATGTTGGTTTATATTAAAGCTCTGAGGAGCACTCCTGACACAAATGTTTATTCAAGTAACTGTGAATTATAATTGCCACTGTAAAGAGACATGCTCATAAACAGACTTGAGTCCTACTGAGTGGGGTATAAGATATGACCCTCATTAACAGACAGGAGCAAAACAGAATATGTTTATGTGTTTAAAGTGCGCAACAGGATATCTACTACTTCTGAAAGATCTATATAATATTTGTCTCAATTCTGTCACAAACACCCAGAAAAGATCATAAAACCCAGCATGTGTTTATCATATCTGATATATTTATTTACCATTGATGCACACTTGAAATTTATGAAGGTCACACTTGGAATGGTTTCTTTCTGGCTACAATGGCTACTGAATGTTCAGTTCAGTGTCCAGAAAAACAGCACTGCTTCATCCAGACAGGCACTTCCTCACAGTGTTCTCACTTGTATTTAAAAGGCATTTCTAATCTGTTACACTAGGGCCTAAGAGATCATAGATTATGCCTACCATATCATAAAATATCTTGAAAAGGATTAAAACAATCAATATTTTTCAAAAATCTTGACATTTTCCTAACCACTAGTTAGAACTTACTCAACTAATTTTTTAAGAGCTCTGAAGACCAAGTTAAAAAAAAAATTAATTTATTTTTCCTATCAAACATTTTAGAAAATATTATCAAATTTTTTTGAAAAATAAATGTTAGTAAGATTTTAATGCCATTAGAGCTATTGCTGCTCATAACAGACCCAGATGACAAATTGCATTTTTCAGCCACTTACCTTTTCTAAAATATTATTATTTTTATTAAGCTCCACTTCCTTAACCTCACCAAATTTATTTTTTAAAATAAGAAAAACAGTTTGAGACATTACTGAGAGGAGAAACATCTGCCTACCAGAGGAATACTAACAGGTTTTTGATCAGTTTTATCAAAATACAGGGAGTGCAATCTTACAGCCTTTTCTAGAACAACTTCTCCACTATGGCCATTTTTCCCAGAGAGCATGAAAAGTGCATGGCCATTAAACACTCAATGAACAAAGCTGTTAAAGGAAAGAAAATGACTACAGGATTTGAGTAAGATATTAAGATTTGTTGTTTCCTTTTTTTTTTCATCTTTGTAATTCTATCTCATTGTCTCTTTAATTTTCACCTTTTTTTTTCCCATTACCTTTGACTTACTAACTCCTTAAACATCAAACAATAGAACTTAAGAGCTAGAAACATATAATGTAAGCTTTCCAAGGTTTTCTTTGTGCTATTGCATTACCAGAATTAATGTATTATCATTCATCCCTTCAAGACTGCATTTTCTCCTGCTTCTGTGTATGAGAAATGAGGCATTTGGGTTTATGATGATTGAAATGTCTCAAGACGACAGCACAGAATCACTTAAAATGACTGGTTCTCTAACTGTCCTAACAGTGTCAGGTAATCATTATGATTCCAGGGATACTCATCACAGACAAATTTTGGTACTTGGTATTAAGACACAAGCATTTATTCTTCTATTTAAGTGTCCTGTAATTATTTGGGATGCAGTATTAAATATGAAAATCTGCGTCCATATTTAATATTTTTAGAAGGGGTAAATATGGTTACTTGAGTTGTGCTTGTTGAACCACTTAAAGTAGACAGATTGTAGTTGTCAGGCAAAGAATAAGAGGAACTAGGGAAGAGACTCTAGGGAACAGTTGGCACAGGGATATAAGGCTTTCACTAGTTAGTCACTATCCAAACAGCTAAGAGGAAAAAATATGTGGAGCAAGTGAGAGTGGGGGAGGTGGGGAGAAAGTAGCACAATACAAATAAAAATAATAAAAATAAAGAACACAGTTTCTGTTCTTGCTTTGCCAGAGTCACAATCAGAACTGTGGTTTTCTTTTCTATCTCTTTTATGCCACTACTAAATTAAAAATTAAAGCTCCCTTCCTTTGGAATTTAAGCCCCACCTTCTCTCTGCCCCCTCAGCCTTCCATTAGAACCCTGACAGTGCTATCTTCTTTAAGACAGCTGGACTTTAGGAAAAGTCTCCTCCTCATTTGAAGAATTTACACAGCTTTATGCCTTACACCTCTTAATTTCCTCTGCTTTTTATCTAACACTAAAACTGCTCCTTGCCTTTATTCCCAAGAGTTTCATGGGGATACATAACCTAGTTCTTCCCATTTAATTGCACATTAGGCCTTATTATTACTTACTATCATTGCTGTGGTACCTCATATACTTTTACAAATTTGTATTAAATTAAGAAAATAGTATCTGTTAAGTCTGACTACCTTTCTCTTGTTCCATCCCTAAAAAGCTATATATTTGTCTTTATGTGTGTTTTCTTAATGGGGAATACTAAGGTTGATGAGAAAGAAAAGCTGACTTCACATTAAAATTGAGTTAAAACCTGATAACTCAGCCTCCCCCTGGCACTTAAGAAAGAGGACTGTTCCTGCAGGCTGGGTCTCTGCGAAATTGCTGCCTGCCTCGTACACAAATCTAGACCCTGCCACATGCCTGTTGACAGCTTATTCTAAAACAGCAATTCAAAAATGATGGTCAGCAAGAGGCAGACTCTTAATTGCCATTAGAATGAGTGGAGCATCCTCCTCCCAAATGACTTGGAAAGAAATATTTGATGGCAATAAATGCACACCATTGTCTTGAATCATAATTGCACACGCTCTCGGAGGGGGCAGGAGCATGGCGCTCCTTGAAGGAAGGCAAACTTGGATCCCATGGCAACCATGGGGGCAGTGCTCCCACAGCACCAGAGCCAGGCCAGCACAGCCTGGTGGGGACTGCAGTGCATCCAGCAAGCACCAGGCAAAGGCAAAATAACAAGCCAAATCCAGGAGCAACCCAGGATCAGTCCAGGGAACACAGACACCTCACCCACAGGGCAGGAAGCCGATTTACAACACAGCCAGGGCAGGAACATGAGTAGGGAGGGAGGGGCTTTTTTCTCAGAGACAGCCACTGAAATCACTCAGCAGCATTTGAACACCAAGTGCTTTCTCATGCAAGGTGGAATTCAACTGCAGAAAACACTGCCACCAGCTCTAATAGAGGACACATGTATGTTCAGAGAAGATTTAGGTGAATTCATGCATTTTAAGTCTACCAGTAGCTATTACAATTGTGACAATTGGATCACCCCAATTCCCAAATTGTTGGATGCTGAACTGCAATACTAGAGTGAAGATCCCTCTACCTACTCTTTCCGAAAACATTTACTAGTCACTGTTAGGAGAATTATGCCTTGGTTTGGTCCTGCATTTTCTTACAAATATCTTTCCATTCTTTCAACAGAAATAATTTATGTCATAAACAAAATGTCAAGAATATAAAAGAGTCGATTACAAAATGAAGACATAGACAAGGAACAGAACATGTATCAACAATTAAGTCAAGAAAGCAGAAGATGAAAAAGAAAGAAAAAATCAATTTTAAAACTATCTACCAAATCCTCAAAAACTTTTTAAGAAACCTTGACAAGTAATCTTTGTGCAAGAGGATTAAGGAGGACTTATGCTAAAAATTGATGAGGATAAACTAAAGAGATGATGAGAACATTTCCTGGACAGTCTGGACAGAACAAAATCTAGGGTTAAACTTAAGTATTCCTAGAAAAGCCCAAAGCTTCACTAATTAGCAGCGACCTTCCACTAAATAGGAAACAAAAAAATCTGTGGGAAACTTCATGGCCAAGGCAAAACATCAAGCAGAATCTGACTGGAGAATCTGAAAGAAATTACCAAGCATCTGCAGTAGTGCCTTGAAAACAAAAAACCGTCAACCTTAATTGTCACAGTGCCACAGAAGGAAGATGAGCCAAAATGCATTGAGCAGCTCAGCAGAACATTAATGTCACTCACAGGGATTATTCATAGTAGATTGACATTACAGAAAAGGAAATCTAAGAGAAAAAAGAAGGTAAGAAAAGAGTGTACCTGTGTCAGATAAAGGACATTATATACTGGACATGTTCTGAAGAATCCTAGGAAGGTACATTGAAGCGCAAAAGGGTAATCATTATCAACCTGTGTGATTCTGAAACATCTTGCTACTCTTGCAGAAAATGCACAGAGGAGAATGGTTGGCTGTGGAACATGAATGAAGTAAATTACTCTGATGGGTTAACCTTGGCTAGCAGATAAATATCCACCCAGCCAGTCACTCGTTTCACCCCTCAGTGGAATGTGGGAAGACATAAAGACAGGGAGATCACGTAACCAAATACCATTTCAGACAAAGCAGCCTTGCCTTGTGGAAAAATAACTTAATATATTGCCAACAAAAACAAATAGTCCATTATGGATTTGGGTAGCGCGGAACTACCATCTCCTTGCCACCTTCACGTATACAGCAAGAAAGCAAGTCTATGTTAAACCAGCATATTTGTCCAGTCTCAAGCCAAAACCAATGTATTATTTATTGACGGGAATAAAAGCAAAATGTGCAACTATTCTTACTTGTTGACTTCATTGGGAGAACAAGACTTGAAGGAAATAGCGTGTAAAACCTTGGACCAGGAGTCAGAACTGTAAAGACCTAGATAGTGAAGGCTTAAAATAAATTTTCTTCCAGTTTCTGCACTTCTAGAAAGCACAAAGGGCAGCTCTAAGGAGACAGAACGATAGTTTTGAATATTGCAACCATTCCCTTTGTGATCAATGTTTTTAACAAATTTTCTGTAAATAAACACTGTAAATAACTAGCAATAAACATTTTGTTATCTCTAGAATAGGATAATGCTGGAAAATAATCCAAAGGCAGAAAGAAGAAACAATCAGTAGAGTATCTCTTATGAACAAGCTACATAGCATTTGAACTGTAGAAATTCTTCAGACTAACATGCATGCTTTCTACTAAATAGCTATAAAAACCAAAAAATGGATAGAACAGGTAATAAAACTGGACACACATAAAAGATGCAGGAACATATCCTCTGCTAAATTTCTGTTACAGAAAAGACAGATAAAATTATTTGGAAATGTCCAAAGAATAGGAGCGTAAGTAGTCCTTACCATTCCAAATGCTGTAGCAGTGAGCCATCAGAGAGTGGTAAGGATTAAAAGGGAGTGCTGGGCATCACCTGACACAGCACTCTGCTCAAGAACAGCCACCTGGAGCCAATTTCCCAGCCTATCTCCAGATGGCTTTTGAGCGTCTCCAAACGTGGAGACTCCACAACCTCTCTGGTTAACCTCATAGATAGAAAGTTAGGAAGCAGAGATCAAATAGAAAGATAGCTTAAACATTTGAAGGATTAATTTATTTCATTTAAAAACCTGTATTTGTTTTTTTGTTTCATAGAATTAAAAAAAAAAAAAAAAGGAGAAAATAGAGAATTACAATATTTAGGTTAAATTTTTAATCAATTATTTAAAAATTATATCATGTTATCATTAAAATATTTATGTGTCTAGCTATATGGAGGGAATACAAGATCTTGAATTTAGCTATTACCTCTCCAACTACAGTTCAGAAGCATGACAGAATCTCGCTGGGTGTAAGACATTTTTACATGTAGAAAATCATTCTTTTAAAAAACTTGAAATAATTTATGGAGATTTAATATATTTTTAGATCAAATAGAGGAGGAACCAAAATCAACAAACTTCAAAGATGAAGTTTTTAATCCTTTATTTGTAAAGCATTGTCATTGAATTGAAAGAACATTATAATTATAAGGTATGTTTATAATTAAAAGGGGGAAATGCTGCATAAATCTGTTTATATAAAAAAAGGCAGCATGCTGATAGCAAAGTACGAAATGCATTTCTTTAAATCTTCTTCAGTTTCTTTTTGCCTCCTAGAGACATACATTCTAGTTAACTTAAAGTTGTTATTTCTCTACCTTTATGACATGCCTGTGGCACTGTGCAAGATGATCAAGCAAATGCAGGTGCTCAGGGAAGTTATGGGTGCTTTAGATCTTCCACTAATAGCCTCAAACACACCATTTTTATGTGTTCTATATTACATGATACAGTTCTTGTCACGGAGATGAGGGTGAAATAATGGAATATTGGTGAAGAGGATTGTAAACATGCTTGAGTGACTTGCATCCAGTGTGTCAAGAAACACACAGATCATACAAATTGTTTGGCCTTGTCTGTAGAACAAGTAGAAAATCTCTGTTTAGATAATATGTGATAGACTTGGAGGCACCCCATGCTTCAGATTTCTGCCCTGCTGTGGGAAAGATCAAAGCAGTGTGGTAAATCACACCTGCAGGAACTCCTGACACACAGGTGAAAACAGCAGGTTTGCTCATCCTCCAGCATGGGCTGAGCCGTGTGGGGTCTGTGTGAGTGTGCACACACTTGTGTGCCACTGCCCAGGTACTGCTTCAGGGATGCCCTGCTTAGCAAGGCAATGACAATACATTTATTCTTGGCATTTCATCTGTGCTCGTGCCTGCATTCTGCCTGTTCCTGCTAACACACAGACATTTAGCTTTTGTAGAGAATCACAGAATCATTGACGTTGGAAAACACCTCCAAGATCATCAAGTCCAACCTTTGACCGATCATCACCTTGTCAACGGGACCATGAGGCTGAGTGCCACATTCAATCACTTCTTGAACACCTGCAGGGATGGTGACTCCACCACCTCCCTGGGCAGCCCGTTTCAGTGCATGACAGCCCTTTCCATTGAGAAATTCTTCTGATGTCCTGTCTGAATCTTCCCCGGCACAATTTGAGGCCATTTCCTCTGGTCCTATTGTTTGTTGTCAGGGAGAAGAGCCTGACCCCCACCTGGCTACAACACACTTTCAGGGAGTCGTAGAGATTGACAAGGTCCCTCCTGAGCCTCGTGTTCTCCAGAATAAACAATGCCAGCAGCTCCTCATCAGACTTGTGCTCCTGACCCTACCCCAGTTCTGTTACCCTTCTCTGGACATGCTCCAGCCTCTCCATGTCCTTCTCATAGTGAGGGGCCCAGAACTGGGCACAGGATTAGAAGTATGGCTTCACCAGTACCAAGTAGAGGGGGACAATCACTGCCCTAGTCAAACAACACTAGCCAATACCCCACACAAAGCCTGGTTTGTTTTTTTTTACATTGAAAATTCCTATCTGCTTAGGACATTCTGAAATTTTGTAGTCCTTAGTTAACCCTGAAGAGAATAAACTCAAGGATACCTACAAAAGTGAAATACTACTTAAATTACAGGGATGTGCAGTTAGAATTTCTGTGTTCTTACATTAAGTGAACACTAATTCTGCTTAACCAAATAACCAGCTCCTTCATGCTTCATTAACTCTGAGTCCTCTTTACTGAGTCATATCTTACAAGTAAAGACTATTGCAGTTTTAACAGGAAGGTATCAATGTCTTCCCAATTTATTAAAAATGCTTTAGAGTCTCAATGGATTAAACCATACTTCACGCAGAAAAAAAAAGCAGTAATTCTGTACCTTATTATCAAATCAACACTGCAGATTTGTGTTCCAAAAAGATGATGAGAAACTTGCAAAGATTGCAGAAAAAGCTTAAATCTCTAAGGAGTTCAAAATTGAGTTGAGTGAAGGTAAATGGATTCCCACCCATGGAATAAATTACATTAAATTCTATTGGCATATATGATTTGTGAAATCCTACCTTTTAGACATACCTGCATGCACACAAAGAAACCATCAACTAGTGCAAGGATCATGAGCATGAAAATGGCCTCTTGATGGCACGACTGGCCCAGAAAACTGATCTGTTGCACAATGTAGCAAAAAGTCATATCTTTTCTGGACATAAAAGATGGCAAAGCTCTTATTAACCCTAACCTGCATACTGCGATCTTCATTTATGTACAAGGAGCAGCAAACCATGTATTTGAATATGTAAGTTCCCCGGGGCAAGGAAAGCTTTTGTTTTCTTTGTGTGAAATTTATTTTCATAGGGTACCCTCCAGCCAGAAGCTGAGCCTTCTGGGCCCTGCTATGATTTAAAGACAATCTTCTACAGTGTCCCAGCAATTTGCAAAATGAGAGGTACATCTCCACTGTTACACTGGTGCTCCTGCTTGCAAAGTGAGACCATCAGTGCCATGAGTGCGCAGAGAGAGATTCACCATGGTGGAGCACATCACAGACTCGGTGCCTCCTGCGTCCTTTCTCACCAAGACTTCCAAGTTCTGTTAGTCACGAATGAGTGTTTTGTTTAATGAATCACTGGGAAAAATATCAGCAAAAGAAGGTTTAATATAAAAATGAAAGTTAATTGACAAGATTCACTCTACTACTTACCAGACAGTTAAAGGACACAGAAAAATCAGACTAATGTCTAAAATCAGTCATTCCAAAACTAAAATCAGCGTTAAAAGATCTACAGAGAGCCTGGAGTTGGAAAACGGGTAAGGATGACAAAGGACAAGTATAAAAATGGATAAGGGGGGCCCTCATATTGAGGCCCAAGGTTCAAGATGGATCCCCTTACCAAACTTCTCCCCAGACCTGACCAACAGCTTAGGCCTAAAGGTTTAAACATGTTGGGGCGCATTGGGCCACTAGAGGCTTGCCCTCAACTCCTAACGCCCTGCCCATCAAATGGGAGGACGAATCGGAGAGTGAAGGATCATCAGAGGGCGAAACCCAGGTCCGAGGCCCCTCCCTTTCCTCCAGAAGGTTCTGTTAAGTTTTGTTCCCCATTGGGTGTTGTATGTTAACCCTTCCTCTGTTGGTCTCCCATTGGTTGTGTGTGTTTCGGATCCTCCCATTGTCTGTTTGCCTATTGGACAGTTGTCCGGTTCCGCCTCCCCTTAAAAGACCATGTAACCCTGGACCCTCCGGCCATTTCCTCCCCCAACCTTTCTGAGCAATAAACTCGGGAAGTCTTGGAAGTGGCTCTCTCCATCTTCTCTTTCGCCTCCGGGGATCCTGGGAAACCTGAACACCAGGGTCACCTCGCTCAGGGCGCGCCCCGCCTCTGCTGAGCCGGTGCAGCCCGAACACGCGGCCGCCGAGACACTGCACATACACTGCGTGTCTGCGGGAAGGACACTGCTGCCTCGCTTGGGATTGCTGCCGAGCTAGGCTGACCCCTTCCAGGGCAGTGTCATAAACAGTACTTAAAGTAAACAGCAGTTTATTGCTGCCCTAATTTTGGCAATTTAACAAACGTTTCTATATAATTTACTATAAGAACAACAGTAAATCAAATGCCTGCCTTTTTTATGAATATAACACACTTAAGAACCTAAGAGAGCAACATTCACGGCATGTATGTTATAGCACACTCACACTTGCATGGACACAGACCCAGGAGTATTTACAAGGTGTATACCTGGGAAAAATTCCCCTCTGGCTCAGTGAAGTACTCGTGTAGGATACCTTTGCATCTTCTCAACAGGCAAAGGGCTGAGACTCAGTCTGGGGATCTGAGTCTCATCATCGTCATTCGGCAGTGATTTTCCAAGGGTAATAAACTTGAGAATTCACCAGAGGGAGATGCTGATCAGAGCCCTCTGCAGCCCAGGAGAGCTCAAAGTGTCTCCCTTTGGACTGCTGTTTATAGGATCGCAAGAGAGTTGGCTTTAATCATAGTAATGGTCTTTCCTGAGATCGCAGTGCAGCCCGAGGAGGCAGTGGGGGAAGGATGCACCACCACACTGTCACCACCAAAGCGTGTGCGAGGGAGTTTGTCCCTCTCAGATAAACTTATGTTGCAGAGGGCGAAGTTCCAACAAAACAGCTATAGGCCCACACTGGAGAAGGCTGCTGGCTGCTCCAAAAGGCAGGGAAAGATCAGTACGAGGAGTATGTGTTGCAAGTGAGCATGAAGTAGGGACCTGGTTTATAGACAGAGTTCAAGGTAAGAACAGGAAAATAGAGATACAAATTTGACTTTGGCTGGGCTGTTGGAGACAGATACAGAGCAAATGAGGAAATGCTTTAGGAACAAATTCAGGGTCTTGCATCTGAATATTTCCTGGTACCCTATATTATATAAATCTGATCTTGGAACTGTGCAATGGTTTAGATTGAAAGAGACCTAAAAGATCATTCAGTTTTAACCCCCTTCTCCATGGGCAGGGACACCTTCCATTAAATCAGGTTTCATGAACACTTCAGAGATGGGGCATCTACAGCTTCTCTGGGCTACCTGTTTCAGCATTGTAAACCCTCACAGTAAATAGAGTAATTTTGGCTTTAAAGGACCTCTAGACTTATGTGGTCCAAAAACTTGCTCAGAGCAAGAGTAACTTAGAGCAGGGACACCTTGATCATCAGCAAATGAGAGACAGATTGAAGATATTGCCATTGTGCAGCAATACATGCTCCTTCTTTTTGATTTGCCTTATAACACACTTCTTTTATTCCTTCAGTAATAACATTTATCTTTTACCACCTTCTGTAAGACTAAAGGGATATGGTAAGAATCTTTAAATAAAGACAAATATCTGAAAAATATTACTAATAGTCCATCTCTTACATACTTATTGTGACAGAGTGCTTATAAAGCAGTGAACATCTATATAAATTATGTAGATCTACTAAAGATAATGTGGGAGATTACTCTTTCCTCTTGAAAAAGTTAAAATAAAAAAAAAAGAAAATCAAGCCTACTGAGAAATAGTGGCAAAGGAAAACTAAAAAGCCATCATTTAAAAAAGACAAAAAGATGCTCTTGACTAAAGATTTTTCTGGGTTAAAAATCTTAATAAGCTGCTTAAATGTATGTACACTCAGTCAATATAACTAAAATATCACAAATCCCTTAAAAGTTTTGTTTGGTCTTCATAGATGTCTGGTAGCTGTTATTTATCAAATGTGTTAAAAATGAAGAGTTTGATTTTAAGCATGGAGCCCCAGAAATATTTTCCAATTCAATACTCAAGAGAGCTGAAGCAACTGAAAGTTAAAGGCAGTGGAAATAGCCAACATATGCAACAACAATATGCTTGTCATTCTTTGTAAAGGAAGAGGTTTTGATTGAAATTCAGGTTGGTGAAACTCTAAGCAAACTATAAGGAATGAAGACTGCCTCTAAAAAATATCTTCCTGAGGTTTTTGAAAATATCATGAAAGGGAATAAGATTGTAGAAACTACATTATGCACTCACTGGAATAAATATACTTAAAATATTCCTCATTTTTTCCTGATCTCAGCTGTTACTTCCCACAGCATCATAAACTCAGGAAATACGAAAAGTTCCCAAGGAACTCTTTACATTCCAGAATGCCAAGAATTGAGCATTACCAGGAGGGCAGTACCAAATAAAGTCACTTTTATATACAGCCATCCTGAAAAATATGTAATTTCAGTTTGACCTTTATTCTATTTTCTTTGCCAAAACAGCTGCATTTGTTCAGGAAGAGCAGATCAATCTTGTGTATGCCTTGTGAGGACAGATCTATTTTTTTTTCTCTATTCACATACTACAAAGCCTCTTCAGAAATTAGCATGGCTTTGAGTCCTTTCATCAAAAAATTAAAGATTATAATACATCTTTCTGTCTTCTGTTTCTTGAGTAAGAACCAAAAAGCTTAAAAGCCATGTGCAATTAAGAATATCCTCATTTAGATAAACCTCCTACAAAATGTTTTCTTCTGATCTGACAATAGTATAGAGATGAGTAAGGGATTTGACTTCTTTGTCAGTATTATTAGATATTTAAACTTGTGTTTCAGAAAATTAAAATTTATATTCTTAATAGAGGACAAACAGGACACATCTGGAGTTCACAGTGAGTGATCTGGACATTGTCTTTTAATAAGCAGCCCCATGGACAATGAAGATACCATATTTTATGTATTTTTTCAGACATGATTTCAAATCAAATCAAGAATAGCAGTCATGCACCTGTGATAAGATGCATTTCTATTAGAAGATTGGGATAATGAGTTCTCATCATCTATGAAAAGTCCCATTATCTGGTGACTAAACAGCACATTACCAGTGAAATAAAAAATTATAAAAATGAACTCAATTTAGCCTGAAAAGGTTATTGCTCAGTGTTTTGCTAGATGGAATTTCCTTTTAGAAAGTTTATAAAAGAAAACAAATTCTTTTGTGAAATTTTATATGGATCTGTCTTAATAAACTCTTAAAGTTCCAAACAGGGTGTCAAAAAAATTCATACTTCTGAAAATCACCATATACAACTGGACATGAGAGAGATGATTGAAATTGGTTATGTTCCTAAGCAACATGTTTTATCTCATTATGTTAATGGAAAATACGATTTGTTCAATTTCACTGCTCTGTTACTTCACTGTTCCCAGAATACCATCCCTCCTTACAATAGGATTGCCATTGCAAGGAGTCAAGGAATAAAAACCAAGGTATAGCTTTGACTAGGAAAAATCCTCCATTAACTCCATCCATTCTACAGTCTCACTAATGAGGACTATGTAGCAATAATTTCCTTTAGAGTCTGAAAAAAATATGTAACTTTCTGATTTCTGAAATATTACAATTAAAACCAGAAAGCTACAATACAAGTGGACCTGGAAGGGGTAAACCCCTTTATCTATATAACTGGAAATTTTGTAACAATGACAGAAATACTGGGAGAGTTAATATTTATTCTGCAATTCTGTTAATCTCCCAGATTTTCTGAGACACTTTACTTTCACAAATCAAGCCACAGATGAATGAATTTTTTTTTACTACCCTGTATTGTTATTTCAAGCATATTTTATGGATAAACAGTGTTCATCTTGATATGAGGATGTTGCACTACAAAGAGTCACAATCACAACATGAAGTAATGTCTGATGTACCTGTGGGAGCTCTTCTTGTTCCTTTCACATTCAACACTAGATGGTTTTTGGCTTTCCTAATCCCAGTCCTGCATGCTCAGACATTATTTTCCTCCTGGGCCTACATCTCTTGGATACAATTGAGAAACTTATGCTAATTATGTGCATATAGCAAATAAGAAAGTTCATAGATTTGTTTTGGCTGTTAACAGATTTGGGTTGGGGCTTTTTGTTGTTGTTGTTTGGTTGGATTTTGGAGGGAGGTGTTTATATTTGCTTGCTTTGGTTTTGGTTTTGTTTTCAATCAGAAGGTGTTCTTACATATATAACACGTATGATCTTACATATATAATGACACGGAATACAATTCCTGCCTGACCAGTTGCTTATAAATATATAAAGAACTGCATAAAACTTCCCAACAAGCCTTAAATGACAGTAGTGCTGCTCACTATAAAAGTTGGATGAAAAGAGAGCATTCGTTCTCTGTGACAGAATAGTAACAATTCACAGCTCTTGGTTAAATGTCAAAAATGCTTGCAAAACATGACAGGACATTATGTTACTTCTGGGAATTGCTCCCCACCAAGGCAAGATACCCAGAGATTTGAGCTCTGCTAAGAGAGTTACTTGCTCATAGCTGTTAGTGATAGTTTTGTCATGGGTAGGAGGAACACACAGCACAGCAAACAGACAAAAATTCTTGAAGAGGCAAAGTTGTTTCCCATAGCTCACTTTTGTTTCATAAGAATGAACTAGTGGAAAATTTTCTGCCAGAGTTAGCCTGTCAATTGGATTCTCTCAGGAATGTCACAGTCTCTCTGCCTTATGAGAACATGTTGTATTACAGTAAGGAGCTTTTAGAAGAGTTGGACAACATTACCTCTGATACAATTTCTTTCTTTTTTTTTGTCAATGGTAATTTTAGTCAGGTAAGACTTGTGACTTCACCCTTTTTTTGATATGCCTTGCTGATGAAAGGAACTGGAACCTCTCCAGTTTCCATAGGTTTATTAATGACATGCCTATAGACGTAACAGCTGAAAATTCAAACACATCGTTTTATGCTTGAGACAAAAGAAAACCAAAATGATACAGCATCAAACCCTTGTGTAAATTTGTACTTAGAGTAAAGAAAACACACTGGTCATCAAATACAGAGCCGTGATCTGGTGTTTCACCCAAGGGAAAACTCCATTCCCAAAAAAGCCATCCTCTGCAATGACAGCTTTTGGCCCTGCTCCTATGTAAGCCATGAGTCCCCAAACTCCCACTAAGTCCACGAGTCATTAGGAGTGCGAAAACCAACACAACCAGCACCACAGAAGTAAGAGATTTTTTGTAAGGGTTTTTATTATATAATGGGAGGTTTGTGAGAAAAGGACATGTTAGGCTAATCCATCTGGTAAGGCAAGAGTTCCTGCAGGGTTTTGAACTTAGGGGTGCCAAGAGAGGCTGTCTGAGAGAGAGGAAAGCCCTGGTCAGACAGCTGCTCCTGGTGTTGCTGCTGCTCTCAGCTCCGATGGAGCTGCTTCAAGCTGTGCTGTTGACCTGGGAGTCACTGTTTCAAACAAGATGAAGTTACTCACTGCAGTACAAGACAGCCTGAAGTCAACGGGATCAGGAGTTACTGCCTCATAGAGAGCGGCATATTTGTGCAAGGCAGCTGTTTCTGGATCTCTCCGAGTTTCTGCAACTGTCCAAGATGTATCTTTCTCTTAAAAAATTGTAGGACAGTGTTTCAACTCACAATTAAAATTTAAGCAGGTCTCGTCTCAAAATTATACAGGGTATAATCTGATCTTTCTCACATGAAAAGGTCAGTGTCATGAATAATATTAGTATGATTAAAAATTAAAAAGGACAATGTATCAACAGTGTATCCAAGATCTTAGCTCAGATATTCCCATTTTCCTAAATAAGAAATATAGAACAGGACTTTCTTATTATCATGTTTATTCTCATCATTCACTTTTTCTGCACATGGCATAATTAATATTTACTAATCACTATACATGCAATAGCAATTCATATAGATGAAGTAATGTACACTGAGTATGTTATGCTTATACTTCAAAGAGTTTTTGGTCTTCAGGGCTTGCAGAGAAAAGCCACTATGAACTCCAGCTAGATAACTGAACCACAGATTTTAAATGCATCTTAATTTCTACACACACTGAAATGTAAGATATGGCCAAACTTCTAGCATATTGGATCAAAATATTCAGCAAATTGGTATTTTCCAATTATTCTGCCACATCTTCAGTTACAATTTAAAACCATTCTGAGCAGACAGGACAAAACAAGGAAGGTTCTGCTCGACTAACCTGATCTTCTTTGACAAAGTGACCAACCAAGTGAATGAGGGAAAGGCTGTGGATGTCTGCCTGGGCTGTAGTAAAGCCCTTGACACCATTTCTCACAGTATTCTCCTGGAGAAACTGGCTGCTCATCGCCTGGACAGGTGGACTGTTCTCTGGATAAAACATCTGTCTGGATGGCTGGGCCCAGAGAGTGGTGATAAATGGAACTAAATCCATTTGGCTCCTGGTCACAAGTGAGGTTTCCCAGAGCTCAGTATGGGGTACAACCCTATTTAATATTTTTATCAACAACCTGAATGAGGCAATCTCCAGTCAATTGCAGATGACACCAAGTTGATCTGATGGAGGGTAGGAAGGCTCTGCAGAGGGATCTGGAAAGGCTGGATTGATAGTCTGAGGCCAGTGGTCTGAGGTTCAACAAGGTCAAGTGCCAGATCCTGTGCTTAGGTCCCCACTGCACTGTGGGCAGGGTGGCTGGAAAGCTGCCAGGCAAGAAAAGTCCTGGAGACCTTGGTCAACAGCAGCTGAATACAAGCTAGGGTGTGCCCAGCTGGCCAAGGAGGCCAGTGGCACCCAACCTGTATCAGCAAGAGTGTGACAGAAGGACCAGGGCAGTGACTGTCCCCCTGCACTGGGCATTGGTGAAGTCACACCTTGAATCCTCTGTCCAGCTCTGGGCCCCTCAAGATAGGAAGGACATGGAGGTGCTGGAGCGTGTCCAGAGACAGGCAATAGAGCTGGGGAAGGGTCTGGAGCACAAGTCTGGTGAGGAGCAGCTGAGGGAGCTGAGGGGGCTCTGCCTGGAGAAAAGGAGGCTTAGAAGGAACCTTACCACTCTCTACAACTCCTGAATGGGGGTTGTAGTCAGGTGAGGGTTGGGCTTTACTCCCAAGGAACAAGAGACTGTACAAGAGGAAATGGCCTCATGTTGCACCAGGGAAGATTTAGGTGGAGTATTAGGGAAAATTTCTTCACTGAAACAGTGATCAAGCATTGCAATTAGGAGCCAAGGGAAATGGTAGAATCACCAGTATTCAGAAATTGTCTAGATGCGGAACTTGGGGACATGGTTTAGTGGTGGAAATAACAGTGCTTGATTAATGGTTGGACCTGATGTTCTTAGTCCATTTTCCAACCTTCTATGCTCATTTAATACCTTGGTGATCTGGTGTATTTTGAACTGTTGTGAAATAGTTAATCATCATCAACATGTCTGATTTTTGAGATGATAAAACCAAACAAAGCATTATTAGGTCTCTAACTATTACAACTAGTGTCAAAGAATTGAAAATTAAGTAAATCTGTTTGATTTTAGGACTGGTCTCAGCTGATTAGTCTTTTGAGAACCTACGTTTAAAATACATAAATGGGAAAAATGTTAAAGGAAAGGTATGAGACTACCAGGGAAAAAAAGTGATGCTACTTTTTATACCTGAAGGTGCACTGTTTTTACACCTTGCAAATTAGACATGGTCAGTCACATTCATTTCTGAGAAAGAAATGTATAGTTCCTCCAGATGTGAGGGCTTGTTCAGTTTACTGTTTAGAAAGTAGGCATTAATTATTCTATTGTTGTGCAGGGTATGGTGATTGGAAGGGAAAAGAGTAGCTGAAGGTTGTTTTAGGCTTTTCTATGAGCATGCTAATCAGACCATTGCAGAAGCTAAAATTCCTGATTTCATTGGACATTATCTGACCTGTTTTCATCCCAAACAAGGATGTGGTACACTTATACAATATTAAATGAAGGGCAAACACTGCAGACAAAAAAGGACTGTGCCTTCAGACTGGAACTGTTTATAGAGCTGTGTCTAGGTTTAAAAAGAACAGCCCAGTCAACCACCCTCTCTTTTAGTTGATAGAAAATTCTCTTGTAATTATCCAGGTGAAATTTCTTTCAGATTAGACTATCAACTGAGATCCTTATTAAAAGATTAAGGGAAAAGTTAACTTGTTTTAGGGCAACACGTAATTATAAAATTCAGTTTATCAAAATTACAGGAAAACGTTTGCTGAAAAGCTTGTTTTTTTTATAACATTTATATTAATATTTCAGTTTAGCGTCTTTTGAAAACCTATATATAAACTAAGGTATCCAAGGTGACTAATGAAATGCAAAGTTCATCATACCTTTTTAAGCAATATAAAAAGCCCTGTCTTAAAAAAGCATTACATAACAAATTACTTTTAAAAATAGTAGTATCATGAATCCTTTCAAAACTTAATTTATGCTTCCTCTTAAAAAAATATTGTTGCAGAACCTTAAATACACCATCGCATACTTTTTCGTTTTTTGCTATATTTTCTGGGATCAAGATAAAATAAAATTGGAGGCAAAAAGGTTCAGTCAAAACTACAGGACTTACCATGCAAACACCAGCATCCCCTGATGGATCATTAGTGGAGTCCTGGGCGTACTTCACCTGGAACAATCCTGGGAACCTGCAGGAGCAGGTTCCATAAGTACCAGTTCCACAGGAACTTCCAGAGGTGCCACAACTAGAGGGGAATGAAGTCTGTATTTTGCCAGTAGGTTTCACTGATATTTACTGACAGGACAAAGCAATTTTTTCAGCCCCCTGTAAGTCTAAGTTACTTGCTCTAGGTCCAATTCAAGACCCAAGTCTTGTGTAGCATTTTCTCCCTTCTCACCTAGAATATTTTTTTTTCAGTTCTCCATTCTCAGCTTTACAGCTAAAAATACTAGAACACTCCCCCAAAGTATTAACCAAGAGGAGAATACATCTGAAAGCCAGCCCTAGCTTAAACTACAGAACAGACACAAGTTAAATCAGCACAAATTCTTACTGCTAATTGCGGTTCATAAATAATATAAAATTGTAATATTTTTGGCTTGCTTAATATTCCTAGATGAACTACACATGCATATATGCATATTTCTGTACTTTACAGGTATACATACTCAAAAACACAGAGGACCTGCCTCCTTCCTGTAGTTTTGGAGTAAATACCTATCATTTCATGTGCACTGAAGGCAACCAGCTTGAATGTGAAAACACATACAAAACCGGGTGTGAAGAAGATATCACACACTCTTAGCTTTCTGGAGATATATCCACACTTAGAAAATATTATCCATTACTTTTTTAGTTATCTAGATTTCATGTAACACGCAGAATTATGAACTAATTATATTTATTTACTGCCTTTATTATACGAAAAAAAATTCCTATTAAAAACCTATTTCATAAAGTCAAATTCTGACATAAAACTATGTCAAATAATAGTCAAGAGAATTATCGATGAAATGTGTTTACACAGCTAATAAAATAGGATAATAACAATAACATGTTTCCAAAGACCTCCTTCTCTGACAACATTCTGATAGAAGTTTGGAGTTTAAACCTTTTCTGAATACCAATACCACACAATCTATGAAAAGTTCATGCTCATTGTTAGGTTTAAGGGCTATATGAAGTATTCTTGACTTATAGAACAGTTGCTAATAGAAGAGAAAATTAGTATTTTTTCAAATTATCATTAGTCCCATATATTTCAATGAACTCAAATGGTAAAAATTCTCTTTTTTGAGGTTTTTTGCTTTTAATGTTTAAGTTTCTCAATCATCATAGCTATTAGGATATAATAGTTACTCTGTGAAAAGACCATTCTAGCAATCATCAATTGTCAAAATGCTATTTTTTGAACAGTAGTTCAACAGAAATACTGATTTTAAGGAATAATTCAGATTTGAGCAAGGTCTGTCATAAAGTATTTCTAAAAGTCTACCTTCAACTTTTCCTTCCATTGTGAGTGGTTCAAGGCTACTTTTAAAAAGCTGCAAATTACTTTAAGACTTTACAGGCTTTGTAATACTTTTCAGAGAAGGCATATCAGGAATCCTGCTACCAAAATCACACAAGTTTTACACTGGCATCAGAGTTAAGAGAAATCAGGGTTAAGCTCCGTAGTTTTGGGGGGTTTTTTAAGTGATTCTGTTATATTTCATTTTCTGATTGACTGTATAGAGGAAAAGGGAGTAAGAAAGGAGAGATTTTTTTAAGTAATTTGCATTATATGGAGAAAAATGCTGACTGCTTTTCTTGAGGAGGGGTGTGAGTGTTCAATACTAGTTTTCAGGGGAGGAGGGGTTAAGCTTAGGAGAAGAGTTTCTTTTGTACAAAACTATCCTGTTACCTGATTGCGCTATTCTTCTATGCTATCAAGTCTGAATTGCACTTTTTATAAGGCCATGCCTTAAAAAATAAATAAAGCATTCCCAAAGTCACAGCCTGCAATTATGCTCGGAAATAATACCAACTCCCAATATCCTTTTTTCTCTTTATAACAAAATAATTTATGATAGTACACTTGAAAAATTTGCCATCTTGTCACATTGCATGAAAATACTCATCCCTGAATACTGTATGAAGATGGAAAAACTCGTTGCAACACTGATTGGATTACTTGCAACCAGTTTTGGGTTACATCCATCATTTAGTTTCCACTGTCATGAATCATAGTTTTAGCTGACTTTAAAGGTGATTGCCAGCTATAATGAACACAAAGGTCAAAGGCAGGTCTAGAAAAGAATTTGTCTTTTATTTGTATCAGATTAATTTTACCAAACTAGTTCTTATTCAATGTCCTGAAGTCACTGTTGCATTTCAAACTCTACTAACCAAATTTAAAAGCCTTGTATGAGGTTAAACAGCAGGTCTATCTATCCGACCAAAAGTCAGCAGCAAGGAGGAAAACTACCTTGTTGTATTCCTGAGAAGAGAGGACCAAGTGCTTTGTGAGGTTACTTCCTGCTGCCCAGGAAGGACTGTGCAATGTGGCTCCTGGAAAAACCCTTCTTTCTGCTGCTGCTGTTACCACACAAACCACTGAGCCTTCACAGCTGCTTGTGTGAACACTGCTATCATCTAATATGCAAAAGGAGGAAGAGGACAGGCAGGAAGCAGAAGAATCAATAGCTTCCTTATTACTCTGGCATCCTTATCACTCTTTCTCACTAATCATCATCCCCACATCTCCTCCATTTATCAAGCTGACTAAGCATTCTTTCTTCTCACACTGTTTAACAGGCAGATATTTTAACTTTGTGTATTAACTACTTTCCCCTTTTTTACTTCTCACTCCAGAATTCTTCCTGACTTTTTGCCTTCTTGGTTCATCTTGGTTTCCACCAGGATTTACCACATCTTTTCTATCTGCTATCTATACCCCTACCTACTGTAGGCTGGCTGCCTCCTCATCTGTACCCCATTTGCATCTGCTTAAAACTTCTGTTTTATAATAGGGCCATGCTTACATCTACTAAGCCTGTGCACACATAGCACATGTTTATTTTATCACCTTATGCAGATCAGCACCAGCCAGAGGAGTCTCTCCCCTTCCTTCCTGCTGAGAAAGTAGCCTTCTGTCTATTCATGTGAGCATCTTTCCCATCTCACATCATCTACTTCTTCCAGCTTTTCCAAATAGACTTTGCACTCATCAAGAAGGGAGAAAGGGGGAAAATATACTAGCCAAGATATATAGAAACTGAGGAGAAAGCAAAGTCAAACAAGCAAAATCATGTAATACACATATCCAGGGACTGCTACTGCGTCCTCAGCCTAACAGCATTCTCACTGCTCTCTCTTCTGTGCTAGCAGAACAGACCCCAATGATTTGTATTAGTGTCCATTTAATGTGATGGTCTACTTAATCCTATTGGTAGTGAAATCATTCCATATATTTATCTTCATCCTTTCTTACTTTCCCAGCCCATTCTGTTTTTCCCAATGAGGATGTGTCACGGTTTCACCCCAGCCAGCCACCAAGCCCCACACAGCCACTCACTCACTGCCCCACCAGCGGGATCGGGGTGAGAACTGTAAGGGTGGAAGCTGGAAAACTCGTGGGTTGAGATAAAGACAGTTTAACAGGGAAAGCAAAAGCTGCCCATACAAGCAAAGCAAAACAAGGAATTCATTCACTGCTTCCCATGGGCAGGCAGGTGTTCAGCCATCCCCAGGAGAGCAGAGCCCCATCACGTGTAATTGGTTACCTGGGAAGACAAATGTCATCACTCCAAACATTCACCACTTTCCTCCTTCTTCTCTCAGCTTTCTATGCTGAGCATGATGTCATATGGTCTGGAATATCCCTTTGGTCAGTTTGGGTCACCTGTCCTGGCTGTGTCTCCTCCCAAACTTCCATGCACCCTCCTGGGTGTGAGAGTATGAAAAGCAGAAAAGGCTTTGGCTCTCTGTAAGCCCCACTCAGCAATAACAAAAACATCTCTGTATTATCAACCCTGTGTTCAGCACAAATCCAAAACACAGCCCCACACCAGCCACTGGGAAGAAAATTAACTCTGCCCCAGCCAAAATCAGCACAGGAGAGTGAATGGCAGTGCCATCAGCCTCAAAGATAAAGGTGAAGCAAATACCTCAAGAGAGGCATTTAGCTGTTTATATCCAGTGCTCCATTATTTCCTGTCTACCTTCCCTTTTTATTTGATTTTTTTCTTTTTACTGGTAGCTGAATATTGAGTTCATGTTTTCATAGAATTTATCACCTCTGACTGAGATAATTTTCCTGACTGGTAATGGCTAATTTGGAGCCTATCAAAGCAAACAGGGCAGTTTTGTCCACAAGCATTAATTTATGTTTACTGACACTAGATTTCATCTCCATCCTATGCCTCATCCACTCAGTATCCCGCTGCATCTCCTCACTGCAGGATTTATGTTCTTCCCCGAATAACCACAAACCATTTAGAAACTGTTGCCCTTTCTGGGGGGATTTCATATATTTCTAAACATATGAAAAGGCATACAATACTCTTCCCAAGTGTGACCCAAAGATAAACACTTGAAATTTCATTAGATTTCAACTTCAAATAGTCCTTTGGCAACTTAAATGTGTCTCTAAGCTTGTGTGTGGTTCTTGAGTGCTTCTGACAATATATGTAAGAAATAATCTATTGAGTGATACAGCTAATAGCATGCAATTTTAAACCTCTTTGTCTTGAGTAATAACTGATTTATGAAAACTATGGCTTGATGTTAGCAAAAATGGTAATATTCTTGTTGCTGATTAACTTGGTCATACATCAGTCACTGGAGCTGCAGATAAGAGTTTCACTTGACTCAGAGGCAACAGTTACAGAGTGTTTTGTGAATTCATGACACATTTCTCTTTTTGCTTGTTAGCTTGCAATCCAGAAACTTCCCCAGTATCTGTACATTAAAATATTGTAACAATGGCCAAATTATCAGGAAGAAAGAAATTTAAGAATTATTCCTGAGTAACCTGGAACGGATACTAAGACAGGGAAAAGATTAAAGGCCTTCCAGGTAATCTAAACTAGCATTATACATTTGTTTCATTGCCAGGTAACACTCACTAGTACTGAGAATCCAATCCACCCTGAGAGTTGTACTGATGTATTTCCACCTTCATTGGATAATCATGAGTTCTGAGTGCTTTTCTTACTGGAATACATAATGAACTCCTGCATATTAAATATTTAGCTTTGAAAAGTCCAAAAGGACAACATAATGTGCAACTAATCTAATTTTGGCTTTGTAGTATCAGAACTTCTGATGATGCTTATTCAGTATGTGGTACAGGAGGTGACAATGAAATTTATGGAGCACAATACAAATCATTTGAATTTTCTTTTGATGCTTTTGTTGTTACCATATACAATATAAATACCTCTGTATCAGTCACCTAAACATTTCTCCAAGCCATCTCAGCTGCTAAGTTGATCTGCATGGCAGAATCTAACATATGAATTCTGCAACACAGATTTTCAGTTATTTCTTGGTTTCTGAGCATAAATTAGCTCCTCCACTCCCCTATCTAAACCATCTTTAGTTCCATTTTTAGCAATGAAAGTCATAACACCACGTTGTATCTTGTAGAAACAGATTAGTTTCTAGAGCGTGAGGAGTTGCATTAAAAATCTAGATAGAGAGGTTTGAAGTATGATGCTGTAAGTAATAGGCAAACTTTTCAATAGAAATCCCTTTTGAGAGAAATGAGTGTGGGCATTTTAGCCACTTAATCTAAAGTTTAGATTCACTGTGAGGTATTTTGTTTTTAGGTTTTTAGCTTTTCAGTTGCATCAGACTTTAAAGGTATTTAAGCTTTAAAGCTTTTGGTGACTGTATCTTGAATCACGATTTACGAATCCATTTGCAATGGATTATTTATTTTATTTCTTGAATGGTGAAAATGTCAACTGGCACTTCCCTACAGTCTGGGAGCACATAAAAAGCGACACAAAACTTCTCCAGCCCAGGACTACTAGGAAAAAATTTTCAATATATGAATCACAACAGTGAAGTTTTATGCTACACACTTATATTAAGACAACCCACTAAAATCACAGTGCTTGGATCATGTCAACTCTGAAAGGGCAGCATATCTGTCTGAAGCAGCAATATCTGTCTGATAACATGTCTATAATATAGAAAAGCTTTAAAAGAAGTGTTGACATGTTTTAAAGGGCACTTGCCCTCCCTCTCCTTCTTTTATCCTTACTATCAGGCTCTTGTCATAGAATCACAGAATGGTTTGTGTTGGGAGGGACCTTAAAGATCCTGTAATTTCAATCCCCCTGCCATGGACAGTTATATTGTTATTTTCTTTGTGCAAGTAAAAGCTTTAATTGACAACTAAATAAGGATAAACTAGATCAGGAAATAAGTTTAAGTTGAATTTAAAGATTTGGTTATTTTTAAACGGTAAAATTCAACATAAAACAATTCTGCCAACCCTTAGCAGAGCCACAAGCAAAAGAAGTAGCATGAAAGAGATAGAAGTGTAATTCTCTGCTGATGGTATTGATACATGAACAAAAGCAGTGAACCACCACAGAAACAATCCCAGTGAAATCTCAAAATTTCAATCACATTTTGCTTAAGCAAAGCATAAAAACATTGCAGTGTCTTCCCAACAAATGGCCTGACATTGTAGACACACCAAAATTGCTTTAAACTGTAACATTTCTACACTCTAAAGTCACTCAGCTAAAATCCAAGTAGAAGTCACTCTTAGATAGATTTTGTTGTTTTCAGCAAAGAAACATTTGTCCTTTCCCTATCAGAAAGCTCTGGCTGCTTTTAGATGGATGCATAGGGATTGATCCTAAACAGAGGTGAAAAATTCTAATTGAGGAAGTAAACAAATAAGTCAGTAACATGTAATTGCGACATGATCAGAAGGAAATACATGAAAGAAACAACATGAAAATTTGACATGAACAGACAGCAACAATTTGAAATTAATTTAGGATCAAGAAAGAACAATATGCAAATCTAAATAACAAAGAAAAACCCAGAAGATCACATATTCTTCTTAAGAGATCACTGCACGAGGCATTTCATAACAAAAATCAACACAAATCATATTATTAAAAAAAGAAGTGGGAGATATATTTATAGAGAGAAGCAGAGAATAAAAGAAATCTATAACAAAGCAAACAAACAAACATACATCAAAGAGCAGTGCCAAATCATTTACTGTGATTTTTCCAATTTACAACTAGAAAAAAACACCTCAAGTGCAGTGAGGGAAAATAAATAAAACTAAACCATTCCTCTATTGCAAAACTGAATTTTAACTAGCTTTGTTTCATTTATGGGCATGAGGTGGCTTCTTTCCTTTAGGTGTTTGAAAAATTGGTACATGTGTTGGAAGTTGAACATCAAAATATCACAATAAATTAGACATTTTAAAAAAATTTTGAAAATGTAGACAATTTTAAATATAAAAAAATTCTACATTTACATTATTTCTACATTTGCCAATACAGTTGTTGAGTGTGTCCATATTTTCCACAGAGATCCATTCAAGACAATGAAGGCTTGGAGAGGTTGAATTGGAGAGGCTAAGAGAGGCTGGATTCTCTTGCTTACACTGGCTTCTCATACAGGCATTCCAAGGATTTGCATGGATAAAGTCTCTAACCATAAAAGGGTGTAACAGAAGGAATGGAAGGGCTCGATATCAAGCACCTGAGCTCTTCCATAAAAACTTTTCCATTAGAAACATTCTGCACTGAGCATGTTTATTTGTCAGGGTAATCTATATGTAAACTTTTCCAAACTAAGCCAACACACACACTTTGAGTGGGGAAAAGCAATTAGAAAGACCTAGTGAAATAGAAATTTCTGTTAATATCTTTCCCCATTTTTTTTTGTTGTTGTTTGTTGATTTGCTTCCTTTTTTGTTTTTGTTGGGGTTTTTTTTGTTTGGTTGGTTTTTTGTTGGTTTGTTGGGGTTTTTTTTAGCTGTTCCCTGGTACAGATACATCCTTGATATTTTTGGATATCCACAAATTATTTATTATTTTAATTTGCTGAAGTGTAAAGAAAAAGGTGAAAACAAGAGATACAAATGAAGAATGATTTTGTCTTAATTTGCAGAGATCCACTATTACTATTACTATTTATGAAAATAAAGTCTTTTCTTCAACTGATGTTAATTCCAAGTATATTTGTGACATTTAAAGCAACACCTTGCTACTTTTCACCAGAGAAAAAAAGGAAATAAGAAAAAGTGTATGCGTATTAGAAAGACAGACATAATTGTAATGAAATAATCTGATTTTTTTTTTTTTCAGTTACCAGAACTGATTATTATACTGAAAGATACCTTGCAGGAGGCAGAGAATACTATGGCTTCCTCTACAAAATATTTTTCGGTGTTCTAATAGCTAAGGATCAGCTTAAACTTCACAACACTTTTTATATACATTTTACATTACTATTTCTAGGTTTTGCTGTTACAGTTCTAGATTATAATTTTGATTATTTCACTGCTCCAGAAAACATACAATATCTTACTTTTGGGGGTAGCTTTGAGTGATTTTAGGCTAAACCCTTATACTGGACTAGTAACACCATCACTGAGATGCCACTGATTCAGCTGGGAGCCACCAAGGGGATGAAAATCTTAAACTCCAATTTTCTTTACAACTACAGGGGAACAGAGATATTCAATCAAAGCAAATACTAGAAGATTGCACAATGGAGCACCCCATCTGAAATCTTTAACCACTGCATTACTTTCATTATTGAGCAATTGCATGGGCATAAACAGGTTTTTGTCTCATTTCGATACCAAAGCATCTTTCCCTCGGCAAGAGCAGGAACATTGCTTATGATGTTTGCCTGGTTTTTTGGGAGAAATTTTCAACTGGATAATTGTTGACAGTCCAAATATGCATAATGAAGTAATTTGCTAATATATGGATATGATAGAACAATAATCTCAGCAAAAATAGGAATAGTATTGCATTGCCAAGGCCATACTTCTTCACATAGTGGATATTAGTCAAATACAAACACCTTAAAACAAAACATAGTCACCAAGATCAAACCTATGTGAAAAACAGTTCCTTCCGCAGGATTTGGAGTGAACAGAATCCCTGAGTACAGAATCACAGAAGAGTTTGTGTTGGAAGGAATCTTAAAGTTCATTTAGTTCCAACCTCACAGTTGCGGTCAGGGACACCTCCCACTAGACCAAGGATCTCAGAGCTCCATCCCACCTGGCCTTGAACACTCCCAGGGATGGGGCAAGAACAGCTTCTCTGGATACCAACTTCCAATATCTCATCACCCTCACTGTAAAGAATTTCTTCCTAATATCTAATCTAAATCTACTCTCATTCAGTTTAAAGCCATTCCCTCGTGTCCTGTCACTATACGCCCTTGACAAAAGTCCCTCCCCAGCTTCATTTTAAATCCTTCTTTAAGTACTGGGAGGGGTTAAAGGTCTCCCCAGAGCCTCCTCTTCTTCAGGCTGAGCAATCCCAATTCTCTCAGCCTTTCCTCATAGGTGAGGTGTTCCATCCCTCTGATCATCTTGGCGGCCTCTTCTGGACCCACTCCAACAGGTCCATGTGCTGGGACCCCAGAGCTGGATGCGGTTATCCAGGTGGGTTCTCACAAGAGAAGAGGGGGAGTATCACCTCCCTCCAACTGCTGATCAGAAGAAGACCAGAAGAGGAAGAAGAGAAAAAATGCCCAACAAAACCAACCAACCAATCAACCAACCAACAAAAAAAAAAAAATCCCCACCAAAATAAAGGAAAAAACAAAAACCTCCAGGTATTACCACTGAAAAGAAAACCTTTGGATGACTGATCCTCTCCTAGACACAGGAAAGGAAACTGAAAGTTATGCTTTGTAAGTGGACTGCTCAAGGAAAAAACAAACAGCAAATAGCAAACATGCTGAAGGAAAACTTAGAAAAGCTTCATGTCCTAATCAGCGAGATTGAAAGGGGTAAAATGGACGTAAAGGGATGTCTTGGCTTTTTAGGGTATTTCTTTAGCCAGCAGAAGTGCAGAGTTACCGGGCTTTGGAAAGTTATAAAATTCTTATTTTTCCTGCTTCAAATACTGTGTGTCATTAAAAAGACAAGAAGACAAGGTGGCAGAAAGCCTCACAGAAAGCATGTGAGGAGAAAATGCAGGATTGCATGGCACCCAGAGGTCCAATGAAGGCAGGCTGTCTATGGAACAGCAGGCAGGCTCTTTTTGGGTTCAGTGTGCGTGAGCTGGAGCTGAAAAGAGCACTGCAGCAAATGTGTTCTGTGAAAATGAAAACTGTTTTAGAAAGAAGGAATAAGAATGCATTAAAATAGAAACTGATATGTTGCAGGATGGAAAAGAAGATGGAACAGCTCATAAAATTTACTGCAAAAGAGAATATTAATCTGATAGAAAGGATTAATATTTGAGGAAAGTATGTATTCTTATCTCAAGGCCAGACATTTATTTCACATCCACAGTGCAGACCAATTGCACTATTTATACTAGGAATGTTGCCTTCCTTTCTGCAAGAAAGTAGTGCTGGACATCGGTGACAGTGTTTATTATCTCTAATAAAATTACAAATGGCAAGGATGTGTTCCTCTCTGTGAGCTTGTCAATGCACAAAATGGCCACCTAATTTAATGTTCTGTAGCGCCCATAATGGTTCTTCATCAAGAAATAAAAATGTCCCCATCTTAAAAATACTGCGGCAAAGAAAGTTCTTTTAACACTAAAACTAGTGTTAATGAGAAAGAAAGTAAAAGTTTTAAGTATGAAACAGTGATTCAGAGCAAAATTGTGGCTGTAGGTGGGAGTTTTGTGAGTTATCAGTTCCTACTTCTAATAACTATTTTACAATTCCAAGCCCAGCTTTTACTATTAAAGCTGAAACAGCATCCTCTTCCCTACAGAATCATGGAATGGCCTGGGCTGGAAGGGACTTTAAAGATCATCTCATCCCAACTCCCCTGCCATGGGCAGGGACACCTTCCACTAGACCAGGTTGCTCAGAGCCCCATCCAGCCTGGCCTTGAACACTCCCAGTGATGGGGCAGCCACAGCTTCTCTGGGAAACCTGTGCCAGTACCTCACCACCCTCACAGTAAAGAATTTCTTCCTAATATCTAATCTAAACCTCCCCTGTTTCAGTTTGAAGCCATTCTCCCTTGTCAATTCATGCTGTTACACAAAACAGTCCTGCCTCAAGCACAACTTGGTAACACCAGAATTGTCACAAAACAGTTTCAACTACAAGGTCGCATTCAATGCACTTGGCTTTTCATGCCTTTGCTTTAAGCATGGATGCTTTAAAAGCTTTTCTGTATCATTGCATTAATAAGAGGACTCTAGAAATTCGTTAATGAGTACAGAATACAACAGAAAGCTTTCCAAATATTAACTTAAAGAATGCAAGCTTGAAGGTTTTGGTTTCTGAGAACTAATAAATACCTGCAGAGTGTGCAATATTGTCAAAGTGTTAGTTGTATCTAAGGAAAAGGCACCTTTTGAAGTGGTGAGACACATTTGCACACACTCCCCACTGCGGTTTGTGCTGCATACCTGCACCCTAGTGGTTAGGTTTTGGCAGACACATTCACAGAAATCACTCAGGAACCCTAAAAGCCAAGTGAAACCCGCACAGACTGCTGTGCCTAGATTCCAGCCCGCTGCCCTTCTTGAAGTATAACCTGAAATTACAATTTCTTAAAATTGTCTATACCCTTTCCAAGTTATGCACAATAGGCTGTAAAATATTGGTTTGACTGTTCACATTTATTAAGAACAGCTCTCTTGAAAGGCAAAAAATGAAATTTATATCATTCTGATTATGCATAAAATATCATATAATAGTTTAATTTTACTATAGTTTTTAGTTTAGCTCAAAGTGTGGAGATATTTTTCTGCTCCTAATTTCATATTTGTCATCATAGATAACCCCAAATACATGTTTCTGTGACTGATACTCAACTCAGCAGTTACAATAAGGTCAAGCAGAAATAAGGAGGAATGTGACGAACTGCATTACTTAAGCATTGCTTTGCTACAAGGTAAGAAGGAGAAAACTAGAAACAGTTGTCTGACTTGGTTCTTTGAGGTCTCAGCATTACCAGTCCATAGCAAGCTCTTATTCCTAGCAAATGTTGTAGTTTATTGTTTTGAGACAACACCAAAACAACTTTCAGAACAGCAATACTTTAAAACATCTCTCCTATACCTGTCAAAAGGAAATTTTTACTTACTTCTAAAGGCTACCTGAATGGCCAGCTGTCATGCAAAGTAAGAGACTGATCTAAGAGAAGAAAGAAAAATCAGAAATTCTTTCTAAGTATTATACAGTGGGTACGAATGCTCACTGAGCTACAAAACCAAGTATCCAGTTTATTCTGAAAAGCAGATGCTCGTATATGATGCTCGAACTAGATGGCTGAATGCAAGGAAATACCTGCCTTCAGAGAAATCAACAAAAGAACTGTGAGAATTCACTGAGCCTTTGGGAAAAAAAAAAAAAAAGACTTTAATCAATACCAGTAAAGGAAACTTAAGCCGGGATATTTCATTTTTACAGTCTTATTTTACAATCCCAGCAACACCAACAACCATGTTATCTCAAGCTATGTTTGTGCAATGGTACGTGTCTAAAGGTGTCTTCCAGGAATCAAGCAGATGGACACAACGTAAGGTGCTGAACACTAACCGTTCCCTACTGATTTTAACAGAAGATGTATGCACTCTACAGCCCTGTAAATAGGCCACCTTCTCAGTGTTTAGGCAATAATTAGATTCCTAGCTTTAGCTATTTAATGTAACAGCAGGAGCAGACTACCAAATAGAACATAAATCCCTTGAACCCTGAGATCTTGTATCTAAGACATGAGAAATAATTCAAATACCTAATACAGCATTTCAGGGTTAATACCTAGATTTCATCAGAAAAAAATCTGGGTTGTATGTACTACACAAAGTCACAGCTCTTGGCTGCGAACCAGCTAATCTATTTATCCCAAAAAGCAAACTCCGAGGCATGATGTTCCCACTGAGCTGAATGCAGAAGAAGCTCGTGTGAGTGAGTGTATCCACCTCAATCACTTATCTGTCTGATTCATGAGGTTGCAAGAGTTCAGGTTCCTCAAAACATAACTTCCTGAATGACAGCCAAATGCAAATACCAAGTCAGCACCGCTGTGCAGCCACCCAGCAAGTGGGTGGTTTCACCCAGCTCCTCTGGAGTACGACTGGTTTTTAAAGAGGTTTTGAGGCACAGCTTAGAGGTCATAATTATATATGAAATGTGGTGATTCTATTGACTGAGAAGGGAAGCTAATTAAAGCAGATTTATGTATACAAAATGGAAAAGTTTCAAGACTAGCTAAGCAAAAAATAATTTCAGGGCATATAGTGAAACTGAAGACTGCAAGCTGGGTATTGAAATACCCTTAGGAAGAAGTCAGATGCAGAGTTCTCCCACTCTGGATGGTCACTCTTATGCCAAAATAGAGAAAGTGTAGACGCAGTGTTTTTTACCAAAGCCAGTTCTTTCTGTTTCTTTTCTTGAAAGGGAAAAAATTTTCTTTATATAAGTTCCTTTTTTTTCTTTAAATGAACAAATTTTGTGAAAATTTTTAAAGCAAGCAGCACTTTATTCTAATTATTTTTGTTCCCCACTCCTGTGTTCAGTTTTTCAGGAAGTAAACCAGCTGTAAAATGTTGTTAAAATACTTATCCAGCAGATATTTCATTAAAGTTCTAGGAATTTTCTTCCTAGTTATATAACTTCTTCTATTATTTCCCTCTAGTATTTTCTTCCTACTAGAAAGTTCCATCCACAGCTGTAGTCAGAATAAGAGAGGCATTATAAATTCTTCAGGGAAATTTTTTGCATATTTATTTTGAAGTTGTTTTGATTTATTCCTTTTTTTTTATTATTATTTGAGCTTTTCTTTGCATTGGACTCTTGAGGAACACTGCAGAGTACTAAAGAAGAGGGAAGGCACTTATATGGCTTTTAATTTTGACCTCTACTATTCCTAATTAAACAGAAGGTCAAGAGAGATGTTTTATAAAATAAAGCTGCAGGTACCTGGAGTCTTATATATACACACACACATATGTATGTTTAAAATGGTTTTTTCCCCCCATCCCAATATGCCTGCAAAACAGTGAGCCAAGCAGGGAAAACAAAATTAATTTCACGTCCAGTTCTCCAGGGGAAAAAATTCCTGAAATATATAAATACAGAAAAACTGAAATTGCATAGCGGGTCAACAATTCTGAATACAGCACTATTTTCTACTCTGTGATCTTTATGCACTTCCTGAGCTTCTTTCCCAAGGTCAAGTTGCAGCCATCTCCCATCTCTATCTCCAGCACTGGCAATCAAGCCAGATTGAGATCTTTGTTCCTTTAATGCCTTACCTTGGCCTCAGTACAACAAGAGCTAAACATTCAGTGCCCTCCTGGGAGTAACATCTCCTAGAAATGTCTCCATTCTTTTCTTCTGTTAATTCCCTTGAGAGTCCATTCTTAAATGTCTGATTTTAGATGCTGATTCCGCCAATCACCCATTCTGTTTATCTCTTCAAATAAAAGTAAATAAAAGTCTTTTTTCTCACTTGTTACGTGGATATTCATAAGAAATCAAACTATTTTCCAGTATATCATAAAAGTTTAAAGCGGACAAAATAGCAGAAGAGTAAAAGGTGTATGCAACTGAACAGTGTGCAGGTAAATTTAATAAGCAACTAAACATTTATTTATTGTCTTAGTGAATTTTACCTGATGTGAACTCTCTCTGAGAGGATAACTTGGATCTGTCCCTGCATAACAAGTTCTGCACTCTCCACATTTCATTTCAGGTGACATCAGCCTTTCAGGATTAGCATGTCTTTATCCTTTCCTGGACTAGAAGCTATCCATATCAGGAAAACTAAACACAAAGACATTGTCACACAGCACAAGGCAAGATGCTGTGCATGAAGCAATGATCTCTATCTTGTTTCAGCACAGAATAACGGTTGCCAATTACCAATAACTTCACACCACACAAGGACACAGAACTCTTTGTTGGCCTTAGCTTTCTCAACTCATGCTAGCTCTCAGATTTCAGTTTTACCCTACAGCTACTTACAGCCGGTCAAAATTTGTTGGCAGAATGTGCTCAAGCCTTGCAGCATAAGTTGATATCTGTAGTATCATAACACCACTGGCTCTTTTGATACCAGTTTGGAACAATAGCTAAGAAATATACTTTCAAGAAGAGTATAAACTACTCAATTAAACTATCTCTTTCTGCAGGATGACAACATTCATTCAAATTCAATTCCTGTGGTTTTCTTAAGGTATCTGGTGGTGTTTGGCCTATTGAAAATGTCCATGGGAGAGAGACATTAATAACCATATCTAAAGTAAATGATCAAGTGAAAGGCCAGTTGAATGAACTATAGAGTTTTATTTCTGAGAAATATGGCCTGTATTTATTTTGTATGAGGATTTTCAAAAAAGGAAAAAAAATCAGAGTCAATGAGGCAACCTTGAGTCAAGAAACATCTAAATTCAGTGTAGCAAAATAAAATCATAGAATATATGAAAGATTGTCTCTATGTGCCCCAGTATTCCAAATTGTGTGTGGGGAACTCTCAAGGGTTTCATCTGTTTTATTCTCCTGTCAGATTCTTCAACAGCCTTTGTTTGCACTGTTTTGCTCCTCCATGTCAAGTTTCCTTCTTTATCCTTCTCTTTCTTCACCTTCCCTGAAATTTTTCTGCTGGTGTACACAAACAGCATTTCTTATGAGCAAAGGTGATTCAAAAACTCTTGGGCAATTTTCAGCTACTTTAGACATGATTTCCTAAGTTTCAAATTTATACCCACATGTGGGGAACATGCAGATCAAGGTTAAATCTAAAAAAGATACCAGAAACATATTCAGAGTAAAAATGACAGCACGTTTCATTGCTATAAATGAAATATATTAATGGTTCTTTAAAAATTAACAGCACTATGAATAAAACAAAAGACTAATGTACAAGTGCCATCAATGCTTGTGGGTGTTAGAAAAGCCACCCAACCTCCTGTCAATCCTTCTGAATTCTAACTTTCATCACCTGTTTGTTTTCTTCTTTTATTTCCATTCCTGAGCCAGGGATGATGATACAAATTGAATTATTTTCCCCATAGAGTGCTTGTTTGTGAGCTGCTGGCCTGCTCAGCAAGCAAAGTGCTTTGTGTTACCTTGCCTACCAGAAGATTTTCCATTTATCAGTGGCCATAGCTTAGATCAAACACAGTTCCACACAGCTCTGAATTCATTGTCTGTAGTATGTGAGAAGCATGACATCCACGTCTTCAGCTTGTTACTTATCCAGTACTCAATAACTTACCCCTGATGCTTTCAACACCTACCTGGATAACCTCAAAAATTAATACAAAAGCTACCCGTAGCTGGATATTTGCAATGGTGTTTGAATTCAAAAGCTGCAGTGGAAATGTCTGGGTTTATTAAATTTTAAAACATTTTATAACAGAAATCATAAAGAGGATTTCTGCACACAGCATTTGAAACCACAGCAGAGTTTAAGGTCCACGTCCAAGCTGAGATATTTAACTAAACAACACAGGTTAGAGCTCTGACGCACACTTGTAATGAAAAAGAAATGTAATTAGAACCAGCTACTCTCCAAATCTCAATTCTACTCTACCATGGTTATTTACAACATAAAACTATGTTGTAGATAACCTGTAAATACCTGCTATGTCCCCTCTTTCATCTGTCACATGATTCTTTCATAAAATGAATCTGATGCTTCAGGAGGTAGAAGCAGACAACTCCATCTTTATATTTTTTGCCCTAAGGACTTTTAAAATGATACTCAGCTGCTCATTGAGGACATACTAGAAATTGTCTGGAAGTGGATTATAGGTGTCTTAAGCAGCCTTTGACCATCACAATAAAATGATTTAACTGTATTTAAATTTCTTTCACACTAATGGGATAAAGCAAAAGAAGGCCAAAACATGATCATACTTTTAAGAAGCTGTTGGCATGGCATCTCTTTTTCAAAAAAAATTATTCTTCAGAATAAATGAAGTTATTTATAGTCTAGTAGTTTCTGACCTATGACTATCTGTCAGAAATACTAAGAGACTTATGTTTATTCATGTCAGTTATACCAATCTGCAACAGACAGCCTATAAAGTTCATTTTCCTATTAAAAATGGCATCAGTAGCCTATCAGAGAATGTTACTAAGCCCGGTATTATCCCCTAAATTAGAATAAGTTTGTGTAGGATACATGAAAGCATTTTGAAAAGAAGGAATAAAACCTAAATAATTATGTCTCAATCAGTTTTGTTAAAAGTTGAAAGACTAGTGATTACATCTGTTAAAGCTGTTCAAAATTCTGTAAAAACTACACCTTCTGACAACAGCAGCTCATCAGGTAATAAGCAAATAAGACAAAATGCCTCCCCCACATACTGTTGACCACACAGTAATTATGTAACAAGTCTATACATTACAATGATCTGCACCTCCCATACAGTTTCAATAAAAATATAGCCACAAAAAAAAATACATATATGCTTTGCCTTCTCATGCTCATGTAATGATACTTATAAAATAATCAAGTAATCTTCGAGAGAAAACTGTAGTTATGCTGTGAGCAAGACTGGTTAAGATACAAAAATGTTCCCAGTTAAATCACATGACTTCAGAAACAGTTTTCTCTTTCCATCATAAAGAAAACTACTCAAATTTCTTCCCTGTTTGGCAGCTCAGTGAATCTGAGTTACCTCTGCTTAGATACTGTGTTGAATGTTTCTTCTGAAAAAAATTACCACGTAAGCCTCTAACAAAACTGAGGACACTGGGACAAAATTAGCTGCTGTGGTGGAGACTGTTCAAGGCAGGAAAGCCAAGAGCATCTGTTCCTGTCACAGCAATTCTATTTGTTCAAGTTTCAGACATAACTGAAAAGTTTCTGAATGCTCAGAAAATTCCACGTGTCATTCTCCTGGCTTTGAGTGGTTAGGGAAAAAAACACAAAGAACAACCCTACAATGTCCAGTTTTAGGAATTTCCTCAAGTGAAGTAAGAAGACAAAATAATTTAATCAATCAGGACAACATACCCTCCCAGAAATATTTCAAATCAGAGTTACCAGTAATTTTAGCTGGTATTGTAAAAAAGTAGGAGTTCATATAGACAAATTGGAAAAATATCACTTTATACGATCAGATAGAAAAGCATATGGCCACCGTTTTGGTTTTTACAGGTTTAAGATGCAAACTCTGCATACACTGAGTCCATCCAATGATGGAAGTAATTAAAAGCACTAGTTAATTTCAATTAAAAAAAAAAATCCCAAAATTAAAAAAAAATAATTTTTTTTTTTAATTTCAATTAAAAAAAAAAAATCCCAAGACCTCATGCTATTGTCTTGGTTACTAGTGATGTAGCTTTTCTCCTTATGTCCTATCACTTCTCTTAAAAATGTTCCAGGTTGTGTAAGGGTTTTTAGCATAAACAACAGTTTTCATTAGGAAAGATTTTAATGCTAGGGATCTCAGATTGTCTCTTCTTTTTCCTTTTTTTCTAATACAATTAGATCTATCACCCATCATGATACTCTGCCAAGTTATTCTGGACAAAAATACATTGTTGAAGATAATTCAAATTGAAATGTCAGTATTTATTTTGTCAGTAGTTTTGACCTAAACTTCAAATCCTAGAAGAAAAAGCAAGAGTAATATTAGATTCCCTGAAATCTAAGTCTACACATAATCCCATGTCTATGTGGAGATAACTTAGAAGAACAGGACTACAGGAGACTATATTTCAAGAAAAAAAAAAAAGAAAAACAAACTACATATATTTAAAGTCATACTGGTATAAAGGGTAGGTTATCCAAATTTCTCATGGAATTCTCTTCCTCTCTCCAGACAATCTGGCACTTAAAAAAGAGTAACAATTTTATAGGCATTAATACTTATTTATAAAATAGGACTGAAAAGCACTTTATTGTTAATTTGTTGTTCAATACTAGAACTCAGTAACGATTAGAGGAAAGGTTGTTAATGTCAAGAACACTGTTGTAAAGCGACTCAAATTATTCCAAGGAAGTTACTGTTTATGAATATACTCCAAAAATTAAGAATTTAGAATAAATCATTAGCTACTGAAACCACAGTCTTAGTGAGCAGAAGTCTAATTTCCAGGCACCCTCCTAATTATATATTTCAGACACACAGTTTGAGGTATTTTTGCCTGTTTGAGCAATCTTTGTCAGGGAAGTATGTCATGCACTGTCTGAAATGGCAGACAAGAATGGATGTTTTCCCGGAAATACCCATCCAGCTTGCCCTGTCTGGCTGTGGCTTGGGTCACAATGCAGCACCTTATTGCCATGGAGAACAAAAGGTCTGTCCTGTCCTTGAGAATTCTACACAGTAGCTATTTGTAAAGCTCTCAAACCCTACTGAACATGGGTCTTCATGCTCTGAAATAGAAAATTCCCCATTATGAACCTTACTCAAACAAATGACTGGATTTCTCTCCCAGATTAAGGGAGTTGCCTTTAATTTACAGCATGGCATGCTGCAACACATGGAAATCTGGAGAGAGAATGAATTTGAGCAATACAGAAAAGAAAATGTAATTAAAATTTTGTTCAGAAACAGACTGCCATTAAAAAAATAAATTTATCTTTACTCATGATATAACACGTAAGCAAACTTCACTTCTCAAAATTCACGTTTGCAACTAGCATATATTGATGTTAAAATCAATAATCTCCTCTGTCATCTTTACACCAATCATAAAATATCAAAGCATATGGAAAAGGGCTTTATTTTTTGGTTTAAATATACATGGCAAAAGCATTTCTGTTTGCCAAGCACAGTCTCAAATGCAAGGAAACACCACATAAAGTCACTCTGCTCCAGTTGACGAAGGCAGGGGAGTCCCACTGATTCCTGGGATTTCTGGACCACAGCAAGAATGAGGCAGAGGGTCCATTACCAAAAGCATGCAACTGTGTAATTTAAGTCTCCATTGTAATGCTTATGTACAAAATAGCAAAATTAAGTTTGAAGGGTGTTAAGTACCTTTTAAATGCCAAACCATATGGCAAATCAAAATGGTCATGCAAAATCAGAGGCACCCCTCAGATTTCGGAGGATTTTCACTAACCTTCTTGGGTTATGGAATTATGAATATGCCACTACAGTATAATGACTGCAATTAGTGCTACCAAAAAACAAAATTATGATTGATAGAACACTGTAATTCTCTGTATATTACATAATGGGTTTACTCCAACAGTCCTTGCTCATGTAGGAGTCCAAATAAGGATCTATGGAATCAGATGAAAAGATAGAAAATTTAACATTCATCTCAGTAGTATGAGTGTCTTTTAAATCCACACAGCCAGCGCTTCTATTTATACACTGTGCGGAACAACTACAGGCTTACAGAAGCAACCAAAATTGAGTATCTAGAAAAAGGGCACCTAAAACAAAGGAACAGAAGAATAGCATTTGCTCCCAGAATGATTCAAATTTCATATTCAAGACATATATAGATAATATTAAAGACTTTTTTTTTTTTTTCCCAGAGGAAATTTGGTTATACATTGAAACAGAGAAAAAAATTGTCTTCTTCCTAGCTACACATTTTCAAAATCTAGAATTCAATGAAATGGATATCCAGGTGGTGTATTTGCATCATGTAAGTTTTCAGGAGAGAGATTTTAACATAGCTCAAAGAAAAGTAAAGACAATGATGACGTAAGTTAGTTTGTTAAGACTTGAGGGCTTTTTGCTGTTTTTAATAAGCATTCAATACTGACAAGAAAAATAAAGGATACTACCCAGATAAATAATAAGAACTGTAATTGCAGAATAGTTCCATTTAGTGGCACTAATTCCAGTACGTGAAAAGTAGCAAGATTAAAAAGTGGTTTTGTGTCTAAAGGTTTATGTCAGAACTACAAATGACATTCAAATAGAACAGACATTGCCCTAAAAACGATGATTTCTACAGAGGCATTAAAAATGTAACAACTATGAAATAAACATTACCAAAGAAAATTTAAAAACCTATTTATAACTTTATATTTTTTAAAATATAAAAATTGTATAAAACATAATATTTTCTTAAGAGTGCACACAGGCAGAATTTGTGGATTTTTAGTTAGCTTATATACTGTTAGTGTTTTCAGTAAGTGTTGTAGTTTCTCTGCCAGCATGCATTTTTGATGACTGACAAATATATCATCATACCAGTCCTACGTCTTGGTTTTATCAGAAGAGTTTGCATGCATGACTTTCTTCTGTAAAAACTGGTATCTAGAGAAAGCATGTATGTTGCCACCCATACTAAGGAAAAACTTATAGCCAGCAGGCACATTGATCAAGAATGAGTTGAGATATAAGTGAATAGTTAAAAAAAAAAAAAAAGTCCTTGCTGATTTCCCTTATGTTGTATTTTAAAGAAAGGAAGAACAAAAAAAAGATAATTCTCGAGCTAAAGGTATTATGCAAGGATATATTTGATTTCACGTTTCTGATCCCACAAACCTACTGACAGACATTGAGGTCAAACAGGCTGCTTTTGAACCTTGCAGTTGAGAATAAGGCTCATCCCACAGCAATCCAATTCCACGATAGGCCTTTAAAGAGAACCCCACGGAGTGGGTGACCTACATCCCAACAACAAACGAGTCGATCCACCTTATGACAGACTAGCAAAACCTACAAAAGCTTTAAATTGGACTGTAAAGTACAAGCTTTCTTTTTCACTTTCAAGGGCAAACCTTCTGCTAACTGACTGTGTAACAAAGCAAGTTCCTTGGTGAGCAGGTTATTCCAAACTTGCCCATCAGTCTGGCCTTTTGACGTCACCATCTGTCACATGGCTAGTTCAGCACCGCTGTGTGTCCGAGCTACCCTGGGGATCACCACATTCAGGGACTACGCCAAATTATATCTGTACTTTGGGTTATATTCAGTCAGTATCACTCAATTTTATGGTGCAAATACTGTTTGAAAGAGACATTGGAAGAAAAACATGAAGACAAAAATGTGTGCTTTAGTGTGCAGTACACACCATCAATTCATTGCAAGCACCCAGGGTCACATGTCGATCGCACCGAATATTTGTTCGTTGTTGTTTTAATGAGGATAAACTGGGGACAAAATTTAGTAGGGTGGGAGATCTATGTTGCACGTTTTGGTTGATTCAGCCTATATGGGCTTGATTCTTCAATTTATTGAACACCCTATGGAACAGACAGTTCTGTAAAAGTCTTCTGAGGAATGGCAAACAGAGCAAGTTAGATCAGTCTTGTTTTCAGGTCTTGTATCTGGTAAAATACCAACTCACCCTTATTGCTTTCTAGTACTTCCTCTTAGACACTCACATGGTGTTAAGTCTTATTATGAAACCTGCTGGACTTTGGCTAGATATCCAAGAGGAATTTTTAGATGTGAAGAATTCAGGGAGAAAAAAAAAAAGACATTAAAAAAATGTTAACATTTGCTAGCAAAACCAGCATGGAAAAATGTTAACAGTAGCTCTGGAGTGTTGCATATGGCAAAATTCAGCCTTCTCCTAAAGTCACAGAAAATTCTTGTGATCAAGTATTATACAATTGACACACAGAAAGTAAAGAGGACAGAAAGCATAAGGAAAATAAACACATTTTTGCATCAATATTGTAAATTATTGACACAAAGAGATGTGGCTCAAAGGATTTCCTTAGTTCCTAAGCCTCCACCAGACCATCAAATGACTCCTTTCAGGTGGGAGAAAGTTCTAACATGGGAAGTAAGTACAGGATTTTATTCTTACACCAACAATAGGGAAAAAAATAAAGCTAGTGGTTAAGGACTAATAAAAGATTTTTAACACACCTGATTAAAATTAAAATAGACAGTCTTAACAACTGTGTCTATTTACACAAACAATTAAGCTGCCCCTCTCTTCTACAGCTGTTCAGGGTTTTCATAGCCCAGTATTCTGACTGTATTATACCTCTCTCCTTCCACTTCTTGTTCTGCCTTTATTTTATTTAACAGACTTTCTTATCTTTATTTCAAAGACGTTTTTGGTTTACCAGCAAAGAAAAGTCAACAGGGAAAGTCTAGATAACTTGCTGCCAGAACGGAGATAGCATGAGGCCTCTATCTACAGAATCAGTCACTACAGCTGCCTATCTCTCTAGCAGTTCCCAGGCAAAGAGGAGCTATATCAGCTCTTGTGCATCTTTAAGGAAATGTATACAGAAGGGAATAAAGTAGCACTGGTTAGAGACAGGTAAATCAGTGGTCTTGGAACGAGCTCTTAAAATGTATCTGAGGAGGCAGATAAGAAAGAACTAATATGGAAGACGAATTCAAGGGACTGGTGTTTGCCCTAGGTACAATGCAATAACTCCAAAGCCGTAAGACATGTATATTCATTTTAGTCATGTTTAAGTAGGACTGTTTTAAGTCAGAGATAAACACACTGCAACAACAATAAAGTTAGATGGGTGACCTTAAACTCTACTGTGACTTGCAAATGTTCTGACTCCTGTGGATGCACATCCGTTGTGAAGCCACTTACTCTGTCAATCATGGCAGGGTAACTACTCTGTCTATAGCTACAGCCTGCTGAAACAAAACTCTTAAATGAATTCACTTTTCTGATGAAGCATCATGGAGGGCACCTTGAACTTAATGGCAGTTTGGTTGTGCTTGCAAAGTGTGAAGAAAGTGCAAGTCTCTGAGCTAATATAGCTCAAAGATTAATTTCTAGCCTTAATGATTTTGTGAAACAGCCTTTTGAAATCATTGTGATCATACCAATTAGCTATAAAGTCCTTGTAACAATGTGCCCCCTCTTTCACAAAATACTTCTCAAGCTGCAATGAGGTCTTATTTTTATTAATGGGTATTTTGGTAAGTGTATCAATAAAGCCTTTGTTAATAGCATACTTACGTGAATTTTACCAGACTACAGCATTTCCAAGAGACTAAATTTAACAGCAGTACAGTGTCTAAGGATCTGAAACATCATTTGAAATAAAAAGAAAGTGCTGAACTCTTCAAATACATATCCTTTACCTCTTTCTTTTCTGGTGTAGTGGGATAAAAAAATAGATTCAGCACATATTTAGCTTTAAGGAAAGCTACATAAGATGCAACAAAAATAGAAATGGACTATTAAAAAAAGAAAAAATGAACAGCGATACATGGCAATACTTGCAGTGACAGGGAAAGTAGAGAGCTGCTGGATACCTTGTCACAAGTGTGAATTTATTTTCATATTTTAGAATATACATATGTATTCTAGAATAACAGCACTTGCTATGATACTTTTCACTTTTAGAAACATACTGGGCTATTTGGAGGTTTTTACCCCGGTTTTGCTACATTTAAAGGCTTCCCTTGCTCCTACAACGCACAAAGGTCAGTAACACAAACACTTATTTGTGTACACATGCAACCACGATAAATGAAACACAGCATCTGGACATATTCAATTCAGAAATCACTGAACCAAAGGAATTGGAAATCAAAGCCAAGAGAACAGGCAACAGTAACTGTCATGGTCTGACGGGGATAACATCAACAACATACGCTGCACTCCCCCTAAGGCACATGTAGACAAGGACAAAATCCTAACAGCATTCGGTAGGGGAGCGCGCTCTGGGAACAGCGGGGTCCTCAGACCCAGTTTGGCAAAGCTTCTAGCCACAGAGCTGACAACTCCCCTTAAATGATGGCTCTTGTGTCAGAGGGCAGTGCCTGGGGGAGTGCAGACCAGGACTGGCAACACCCCTCACAGAGCTGTGGCACACAGTGCTAACAGCAGCCTCAGGAGAACCTGCATCCAGCTGCTCGTGGGTGCTTCAGGATTAGAACACAATACTCACTTGGGCAGAGAGATACCTAACAAGGCTCAACAAGGCACATGTAGGGCCCTGCACTCAGAGAGGAATAACCTCAAGTACAGGCCGGGGCTGACCTGCTAGAGAGCCATGCATATGAAAAGCTCTATGTGGCATGTATGTGTCTGTATATAAACATATATATGTTTATGCATCTATAAGAAAACTTAAATGTATGATTCGCAACAGAGTTACTTTTCTGAACTACATCGGCTTTCAAGACTCAGTGAAGTGTCTGGAAAACAGTCTGAAATAATTCTTGCAACAATTCTACAATATGCAAATTACAGCCACTATTTACTGTGAATTGCAGGTGTGCTGTGTGTGGCTGAGATAGAGTTAATTTTCTTCAGCACAGGTGGTGTGATGCTGTGTTTTGGATTTGTGGTCAAACAGTGCTGATAACACACTAATGTTGTAGCTGAAATGTGCTTGCTTAGCCCCAAGTCCCTCCTCGTTTCTCACTCCACACTCCCAGTGAAAACGTCGGGGGGTGCGCAAGAGGCTGGGAGGGGATGCAACCAGGAAGATTACTTGAATTAATTGGAGAGATAAAATGTCATGATCAGTGATAGGAGGGGAAAATCAAGGTGTTTAGGCAGGTTAGCCATCCTTTGCTCAGAAACTGTCTGGACATAGGTCTGCTTATGGGAGGTGGTGGTAATTACACTTGCATCATTTTTATTTTATTTTTGTTCTCCTTTTTTTCCTTCACTTATCAATCTATTTTACCTTGACTGACAAGTTTTCTTGCTTTTACTCTTCCTTTCCTCTGCCCCCATCCCACTGGGCAGGAGGAGGAGGAGGGAGAGAGCAGCTATGTGGTACTTAGCTGTCTACCAGGATTTAACCACAGCAAAAGACTTATTAAAACTAATTTTATTTTGCACCTAGTGAAATCATCAAAATTATTACGCTCCCTGGTTTAACCAAAGTAACACATCTAAATTCTTCATTTTTTTCTGCTATAAAGTTGAGGTCTACAAATTATTATTTTCTATTGAGTTTTCATTAAATGTTTTTTGTTCTTTTAGACCTTCTAATACTCTAACACTTGAAAGAAACTCATAGAATGGTTAGGGTTAGAAGGGACCTTAAAGATCATCTAGTTCCAACCCTTCTTATTTCCACCTCCTCCCACTAAGGCTGTGAAAAATGTGCACAGGACAGTTGTTCTAGCATTTTTTCAAGAAAATACAGTTGTGCAACAAGGAAGGTAAAGGCTAAACATGTTTTCAGCTGGAGAAGGGGCTGCTGCCACTACTTACCCAACATGAGAGGCTTGAACATCCCAGGGTGGATCTATGATAAAAGACATAAGGAGGCTGTAGACCAGGTCTGCAGTCCACATTCAGAACTGTGCTTTACACATGCATTTTTCAGAAGTTCATGTACATGTCTATATTTAAGTACTAAATATATTTTCATAATACATAAGTTGCACACTGTAATCCACTCCCCCCCACCAAATCATGAAGAAAGCACTCTGGTAATAAACAGCTTTAAATTTTCAAAATTCTGGCTGCTGCCTGAAGCACACTTTGTTGTCAGCAAATTTGTCTGAATCCAGCATCTTTGACACTGTAAATCTTTGATTGTACAGATGCAAGGAATACTTGATCTCTCTGAATGTGAGTCTTCTTTAAACACTGACTCTGGCTTCAAGTGTTCAAATCTACACCAGTTTTCTACCATAAATATGTTCAGACTTGCAGGAAAATAACGTAGGTAAATATATTTCTCCCTAAACTTTCTTATTCTTAGATGTAGTGCAATGAGTAGTGCCCACAGAACCTACAGCAGCTTCCCCTGTGGATTTCCACTATTTGTACTTACACAAGATGGCTTTTAGCAGAGTTTGAGTGAAGACCTTATAAACCAAACCTCATTATCCACTGTTTTCCATTGAATTTTCAGTAAACACTTGTTTGTTTGTTTGTTTTAACCCCTCTAATAATGCTAATCTTTGAAAGAAACTTCTCTTTTTTAATTTTGGGGTTTTTTAATAAGAAATAATGCCAGTATATTTAGACACAAATCTCTTTCACCTGTTTTGGACAGTGCAAAGTAAATGAAAAAATGAACCACTATGAAGATTCAACACCACATTCTCTCAGCACCTCCCATTCCCAGTGTCCGCTGTCTGGGATGTTTGTGTACTCCAGTTGTGAAACAAGATTTTGGGCTTTGAATTGTGCAGCCCTAAAGTAACTTTGAAGATACTGAACAAGAAATAACAAAGTCCATTTGCTGTGAGGTAATAGACCAGGTTAATTCTTTGCATGACCAAAGAATCGCGACTCAATAAAACCAGCTGTTTGCTTTTTCTACTGTCCTTCACACCTCACATGACTTCACTAAGTTTTATATGGTAAAAAGTTAAGCTTAAAGATTACTCACCAGTCACATGCTCTTGGCTAGCATTTCCAAAATCAAAGGATGTCACTGCTTCACTCTGACATCAGAATGTTATGAAAATAAGGTTTTGTTTTAAAAATAAATTTCAGACCGTGTGCCAAAATATATTATAAGAGGGTAAATGTGAGTACAAATTTCTTCAAAATTTCTCTCTATAACTAATAAGACATATGTAAACTTAGAAATTTCATGCCAATTCCAGAAAACAACATGAAAGTCGGTTCAAAGGAAAACTCATTGTTTTAGCATAGAAACCTTAAAATATCTAGTGTTTTTGTTTTCATTATCAATAATTGTCACATTACATATTATAATATCAAGAGTTCATCAAAAACCAAATTCTATGTATAATACTGTTGTGTTCAGTAATATTTTCCTTTTTTTCTCTTTTTTCCTTTTTTCTCTTTCAGGAGTCTCCTCCTGAAAGGTTTTCAGTCACAGCTTTTTTGAGGCCTTGATTTCCCTGTGCACATCAAAGACCTATTCAAGAGTGTATTTTCCATTCAGTACTACTTACAGCTAATATTCTAAAACTCAGTATGGTCTCAAGAATTTAGGATGTAGCAGACCAATAGCCTTCCAACACTGCAGTGCAAGTGCACTCAGTTATTTTTGTGTTTCCAGGAGTAGGTATGTTCATAGAACAAAATAAAAAGCTCCCACAAATACCTCTGAGGAGAAGGAAAGTAATGTAGCTACAGAAGCACAGAGCTTGAATTGTAAGTTTATTTACAGTTTTCTAAGGTTCTCTTAGAAATTTAACTCCACTGTGTTGTGTGTTACACACCTGTCATAAAATACTTAATTTGGTGTTGTACACAAAGCATTATCTTGAGGAACAGGCAGGTTAGGAAGAACCCCTCATTTCCCAGAAAATACACATTGTTGCTATTATCAACATTCCCTAGAAGTGAGACCTAGTTCTTTTTATACTCAGTCCAGATAAAGAGGCACGACCTTACATTTGTTTTTGCTGAAAGGCTGACATCCACTTTAAATTCTTCATGTAGCACATGCAATTTAAAAGACATTTTCCAATATGCAAGAAATAATTCAAAATTGAATAGAAATGAGAGCAAAGAATGTATCTGGCACTGGTCTAGCTGCATGGTACAATTTTGGAAGAACAAGGTTGGAGGTCTTCAACCCTTATCCAAGAATTTTATAAGTATTTTCTCCAGTGAGGAGGATTACACATCATACAGTCACAATCTGAAAACTTGTACTTTTAATTCATCCCAGATTTGTTAAATATGACTGACTGTTTCTGTAGGTTCAAACAAAACCCTTAAGAATGAATAATTCACCCAAAGCACAGTCCTTATTCAGTTCCCCTCTGAAAGGCTAAATGACACAGGTAAAGGTCCCATTGAAAACAGAAGAGAGAAAAAGAAACAACAGATAGGTATTATTTTAGTAACATGGGCAGACCTCAGACATATGGTGCCTTCCACGTTTTTAGAAAAGTGTAGCTGTCTGGCACAATCATATCCTCTTCTTTCTCATCAAGCCACTTTTGATAAGTATTTAGAGATGCAGTAGAAGATACAAAAATGAGTTTCTCCTCTGCACCCTGACCTGACCAAGAACAGTCATCAGGTTGCTCACAAGCACTCTCTAACCTGTTTATATGACAGATTATTTAGACTTTGACATATCTTTTCTAATGAACCAGCAGTGGCACAACATTTTCCCATTAAATGACGTCATCTCTATAAGAAGTAATTATCTTCTGTCGTGATGTATCTATCCCTTCACCGCTGTGTTACAGCCATAAACAAAGATTCTTTTAACACCTGTATCACTTCAGCAAGTGAAATTAGCTGCAACTCAGTGCTGGTTGAGTTCTTCCTTCCAGCCCTGTACATATCTGCCTCTCCAAGCCAGCTCTGTGTAAAAGCTGTATACTGAGACTAGTCCCTTATGTCAGAAATATTAGATATGTAGCTGACCTATTAGGATAACAGATGAGAAGACTTAAAAAGCAGTAATGGTCAAAGGCAGTTTAAAAAAAGAAGCCAGAGGAGATTTAGACTTCTGGCTATATGTTATCAGTGAAACTACTTTGGGACTCATGGTGCCTTTAGCTGAATCAGTGAAGCTGATCCTCTGTCTCATTGGAACAAATGTAAGCCTGGAAGCCCTCAACTGTATTTTTGGTCAATGACATTTCGTTTCATATTGGTCAAGATTTAACCTTTAATGATTTCCTGAATAGACATGTGCTTGCTGCTTTCGATAAATGCTGAAGAAACCTCTAGGAGAAACAGTGTAATGCCACTGAGATAACCTTTGCCTTTTGGTTTTCTGTAGCCCCTCCCCAACCTACCATTCTCTGTAGCGTTTGTGATTTGTAGCCCAGCAATAGTCAAGTCCTCATTTACTTCATGCATGTGCACTAAATTAAGCTGTTTCCCTCCCACCCATATGGTGGTCTGCTATGCACAGATGTTATTACAGAGTTCTGTGCCACATAAAATCCCAGCTGTAATATTAAAAAAAAAAAAATAAAGCAAAGATAAAAAGCTCTTTTACTCCTCTTTCAAAAAGGCAAAACAGTAGAAAATAAGCCCATAAGGAACTGAATAAACATAAACAGGCCCATACAACATCTGACATCGACACAGATCAGGGAGTGAATGTGGAAGACAAAAGAAATGAAGGATTAGTATTAAATTATTTCAGACAGTGATAATAATTAAAATACGCTAATCTTTATGAAATAGCAGTTGACAAAAATACTTTTGACAGCCCTCTAAAACACAGTGCCTCTCTTATTTCCTAAAGTTTCTCAAAATCCTGGATTGCAGTACTTTTTAAAATGGATTGAAGGACTGTAAATTTCAGACACTCTGTGTTCTATAGGTCAAAGGAGCTAATTGTGAAAATATCTTTTTTGTAAATCTCTTCAGTATTTTGCAACTAACAGGTGCCTTCCTCTTTTTGATCAAACACCCATACTCCTATAACATTCACAGTAAGTCTAAAACCATAGCTCCTAAACCTGAGTTCATCTCAGAGGAAGTTAGTTTTCTCTTCAAAGCTGATTTTAATTTTGCTACATTGGTATTTTCATCAAATCTTGCAAATCACTGCCTACAGTTGCTGAAAGCCTGAAGAATCACACAGCACCCATACTAGATTCTCAAAATTTACTCTAGTCATCTACACCATTTGGTGCCCTAGTGACTGTAGCTCATGTGGCTTTTTGGTTTGTTTGTTTTCCTTTGTTTGCCTATTTGGTGTTTTTTGGTTTCTTTTAGAGACCTAAAATTAAAAGTGTTGTTTGCTTTGTAATTGAAATTGTATTATTGACTGATTACAACTTCAACTGGCATGTGACTGCTGGACATGAAGTCGATAAAAGCAAAGTACCTACACCTCAGGTGTGCATGTGCAGACTCTTGGGGTTTTTTTCAGTGACTTATGCAGTAGCAGGTTTTAGAGAATGGCACAAATACACTCAAAGCTGGATCACCCACTATTGTGAGTAAGTGTTCTAAGGTTGCTCAGAGAAACACTGGCAAAGGTATCATCAAAAGCAGGTTTAATATAAAAGTGAAAGTATGCCAAAGGTCATTGGCAAGGTTTGACCAGATGGTTAAAGCACACAGAGAAAAATCAGACTAAAATCAAAAATCAATCAATCTAAACCAAAATCAACACAAAGATTATCTATGTGGAGGCTGCAGTGGAGGAGGGAGTGAGGAAAGAGTAAGGATCAGAAAGGGTAAGGATAAAAGAAATAAGGGACATCCACCCCTTCAGTCACAAGGTGGAACCACCCCCCCACACCCCCCGCCAAATTTAGCCCTGGATAAACCAACAGTTTAGGCCTAAAAGTTTAACAGCACTTAAGCTTAACAGCACTGAATCAATAGCTTAAATTAAATAATTTAACAATATATTCTATGGAATTTCCTGTAAGCACAAAAGTAACTCATTTATAGGCGTGACCTTCTTGTGACCAGAATGTACTTAAGCATCTCAGAGAGCAACACTCACAGCACATTTGCTATAGCACACTCCCACTTGCACACATGCAGATCTAAGGAGAACACACAAGGTATATTGCTGTGAAACATACAAGGTATATTGCTGTGAAAAATTTCCCTTAGCCTAAGTGGAAGACACAGGTTGAAGGGCCTTTCACCTTCTCAGCGGGCAAAGGGTTGGGCCTTGGGGAGTGTGGGGATATCAGCCACTATATCCCAGGAGAGCTCAAAGAGTCTCACGACCACTGCCTACATGGTTTTAACCATAATAATTCTCCATCCTGGCTGCAGTTTGGGTTGGTAACTTTCTTTGAAGGTTTGATAACAAAAATGTTGTTCCACTTGTGTTATTCAGGAAAGAAAACTAACTTCCCAAAGATTTTGGTTAAAACCCAGGAGCTTTGTTAGACAGCATAAATTCTTGTGTCAGACAGTGTTTCTGATAAGCTCGAGAGGAGCTGACCCCAGGTGCTATTTATCAGGGTCGAGGCCTAATGAGCATTTCTGGGATCACAGTGCTGCCCTAGGGTGGGAAAGAGAGGATTCACCCCCCTACCCACTTATACTACAGTCCCAGGACAGGGGGTGGGGATGTCCCTAATTGTGTGTGCATCTGTATACGTGTATATGTGAGTGCACCTATGTGTGGGAGACAAGGAACTCTTTGGGATTTGGGTGTTTATTAACATCTTGTAAGCAGCCAGGACGGAAAGTTTATTCATTCAGTAACTCATATTGATCCTAAAGGCATAGCTCACTGTTTGCCAGCTAATTGCATGTCATTAGTAAATCAATAAAACCACTTTGATCCTGGTTTGCTTTAATTATGTAAAATGAGCAGCTTTTCCATGTGATAGCTGAGCTACAGTATCTTAAACTCACATATTTGAGGATCAGTTAAGTCCTAAAGATAAAAAGGAAATTTAAACTGAGGCAAAAAGTCTAGACTAAGTATTTTGGGCACATACACCATTGGTCTCTAAATAGATTTTCTTTTTCCTGCAGACATTTCACTGCCTGCTACTGGAGTACAATGTTCTTGTTGTAAAGTCATAGAAGTCAACAATACAAACCAGAAGTTTACTCTACGGTTTTGGAGTAAAAATAAAACTTTTGAATTAATAAAGGAAGAAGTATAGGGTCCTGATCTTGGAACTGCTACCCTTACTACAAAGTTAGAAAATGGACCCCCTAAAAAGCAAAAACCAAAGCAAAGAAACCTAAACAGAGGGAATAAACTTTGCAATTAATGGTTCCTAAGATCAGGATTCTTACACTTCATAGCACTGTAAGAAACTAGATTTCTGAAACAAAGGATACATAGAACAAGAGGTGGCAAAGCAAAGTCAGGGGTTTGGAGCTGCAGAAGTTCCAACCATATTCCCACATCATTTTCCACTCCCAGGAGAAAGATGAACTGTTTCAGCTGAAGCCAAACGAAGGAAAATCAATGGCAAAAAGTAATGCTGAAATTTTACCCTATTTTTCCCCTGAATAACTGTCTTTTAGCTTGTGGTCCCTTAACCACAGGGTAAAATAACCTTACCTTGTGACAAATTGCTAAAATTTCTAGGATGAAGGCACATGGTAATGTGAAAATAATTTGTTTTGACTATTCATCATTTCCTTTATGGACTCAGATGATATATGGCTGCACTATCATGTGAATTCTACTGAATTGTAATCATCTGAGCAATGTTCAGCTGTAACTTAGATGTACAGTTTCTTTGTTACTATTATGTAGTGCTTGAGAGAAAGCAATTCATATATTTTGTGTGCCAAAATATGTATAACCAAGAGGACATTTGCTCCAGGGATACCATAACACAATATATTCTACTAAGTCAACCAAACCAATTTACAACCCTCAGATGCAGCAGTCTGTTTTTTCACTATCATAAACACACTCTTCACTGGACTCCTTCAGTTTCATAACCTGTAGGTTTGGGTCTGTAAAGATATATGGAACATCTGAACTCCAGAAACAACATTTGCATCTTCAAAGAAGTAATAAAGTCCATGAGTTATTGAGAGGGGCATATAAACAATCTCACAGGTAAGCTGGGAAAGATTAGTGTTTGGAAAATAAAGAGCTCCAAGGAGGAAATATGTTGTGATGTTTCATTATAGAGATCACCAGTGAGAGCAACTCACTGCTGCTAAAACACACAGACCAAGAGAAACACTTATTTTATTATTAAATTTTAATGTCAATTAATTTAGTAAGTTAGCCTTCTACTTTTTCATCACTCTGATTTAAATAAAGCTTTAACCCTCAAAATCCATCCATAATTTTAAGATGTTCTATGCCTCAAGATGTGATGTGTGATATAACAGGACCCTGGATCACTCTTGCAGAATCTATTTCTCCAGAACATTCTTCCTGGAAATGCTCTGCATTAACAAAAAGTGTTACTCCCACAGAAGATGCACAGGCTGCAAAACAGAAGGCAAAAGTCCACCCTGGTTTCCTTTCCTACTTTTATGACATGGGCTAGCTGCCTATTATCCTACCAACTGCATCTGAGAGGGGCTCCATAGTTCAAAAGCTGTAAGGAATGCAGAAAGTATTCCTGTGACTTGGTACCATTTGTGAGAAGTCAGCCAGGAAGATGAATGGAGAAGCAAAGATCAGATGTTCTTTGATTCCTTCTTGAAGCAACTGGCTGAGATTGAAGTACCCAGTGTGTTCACACTGAGAGTGAACTGTCCAACTCTAATAAATCCCAAATATTCTGTTCCAGGCACCACCAATAACAAAGTTATTCACAACTTTAGTAACAGGCAATTTAAAAAGTACTGAAAACTCACAGTGTATGGCACAGAAAAACCCAGACCACCATAGACTGAAAAGTCCAAACAAGCCAAACAATAGTTTAACCCCCTTCCTTCATATCATGGCTTTGAATGGAATGAGAAGAATTCCAACTCAAGTATATGGTAATTTCTCTATTATACTCAAATATAAATAGGTGAACAAACGAGGATAGCTTGAATGTTTTCATAAACCCAGTTTTAAATGTGCAAAAGGAAGAATAGGAGAAGGATGTCCACACTAAATTGATTCTCATAAGAATTTACAATAAAGAAAGATTTTTCTGAAATACAAAATGATCACCAAGAGACAGAACTTCATCAAATATACATCCTGCTCAAAAAAGAAAATTGATGTCTTCCTAAGGGGAACAAAATCAAACAAACAAACCAACAAAAAACTAATGCAAAATAGAAAACTATTTAGCTGAATCATGTGCTTCTCATACCTTAAAATGACTTCGAAATAGCAAACATAGCTATATGGCTATCCCTTTCTGATACTTTTAGTCTCACTTCCATTTAAATAAAAACCAGAAAATGAAAATTATAAGGCCAACACTCCTATTGTATTATCAGAGCATTGCAAGATATTTTAAATTTAAAGACAGATCTTCAATCTCTTCTAAAAATAATACTTTCAATCTTTTGAAAAAAATGTTGAAACCCAGACAAAAGAAATTAGAAAGGACCAGGGGAAAGATAAGAAAATTAATCTGATGAGAACATGAAGACAACAAACACAGCCTGGACCAGTCAATGGGATCAGTGAGGTGAAAGACAATCTCATTACAAATCCCCAGTACCCTATAAGGATTTATGTCAGATTTGGACAGGTTGCTTAAGTAAGTCATGCCTCAGTTCTCCACTCCTTAAATGAGAAAATAAATGCCTTCGTTTCAGGGATTAAAAAAGTTAGGATAATATCATTAATACTGTGGAAGTACTCGGAAGCTACCAAGCTACACAAAGTATTTCTGTCTTTAGGCATGCCATAGCAGCCGATCAGAATGCAATTAAAATCACCTGCTGTGACAACAGGAGAATGGGGAATAACGAACACAGAACTGGGGACAAACTGCTATGGCAGTAAATACAACTAAATCAGCTAAATAAATAACAACAACAAAAAAAAATAGTAGTATAAATCAGTAAGCAAAGTGAGCAGGGATCATTTAAACATACATTAGAATTCCACTACCCACATCTTCCTCCTCCTCCCTTCCTCCAAAATTGTCTTAAAGCACAGGCACACTGACACTTCCAGTCATGAGGCAGACTCATGTATCTCATGACTACAACCTACATATGAAAATAAAAGCAAATAGCTGTACTTTAGTTCTTAGCATAGTACTTTAAGAGTAAAAGGCACTCAAGATTTGTCAGAGAAATAGCATATTTGATTCCATAAATCACAGAAAGCAAAGGTAGAATCAGTCTCATTTGTGTGTTGGCTTCTTTGTGCCACCCCGTGATTTAGACTAATACACCTTTCAGTGCAGGTGCAAAACCATCTGTTGATGAAGGATAAACAATTTGAGGTCTATTTCAAATAAATAACTGAATAAATAACCTGAAAGGCATAATAGCAGGTAACCTCAAGGTTACCTCTGGAAGAGACTTAAGGCGTATTGCATGTATGCCCTGACTGTGTTATTTCAGAAACAAAAGACAGGTCAACATATTATTTCCCATCTAACGTCTAAGAGCCCCTCTATTACATTTTTATTCCATATTAAGTTCAGGAAACTTAGTATTTCAAGAAAGAAAGTGATATTACAGATGCCTTACATGCATCACTTTTCATAGGCAGTTTGAGACAGTGTCTCAGAAGAATAGATATAGAGAAGATGATAAGAACTAACAGCTATGTTCAAAAAAGAAAAAAAAAGTCTAGCCTGCTAGTATACATTATACTGCAAATATTAATACAGCCATGGTTTAAGAGTGACTGTCAGATTTCCACATAATGCTCTGGCCTACTTTCTAAAGAACTTTATCTGGCCACAGAGAAACTCTGAGATTTGAGCTGTCTTGAAAATCTGACTCAATATGGTTGGTCTCAGACAGAAAAACATAAACAGAATTAGCTTATTTACAGTCTGAAACAAACTGCAATCAAATACGAAGTGAGAGATCTATTCATTACAACTGAGCTGTGTTCACTTTCATTATATCTGAATTTAACTAATTGCTTTTATAATTCCATTGTTCAATGATAAGTAGATTTAAAAGGTTGAAATATAAGCTTTAAGAAAGGCAAAGACTTTTATGCTATAAATAAGAAAAATCCAATGGAGTGCTACATCAGACCCATTTTTGATATCACATTAGAAAACTGCTTTCATCTGTTGTTTAAAAAAAAAAAAAAGGCTGATAAGTTTGTTTCCTAATTATAGTTAGATAATGGAATAGATATTGGGGATTTTCTGCTTTTCATCGTTATAGTCAAGAAAGTATTTCCTTAGCAATGCTGTGCATGGACCAGGGCAAATGAATAGCACAGAATACCACTCAGGTTTTTTGCTATCTGAAGCACCACTCCCTTAATAAACTCCAGACACAGACTCAAGAAGTGGTTGAAGCCAGTGCTTCTCTATTTGTGTTTTGCGGAAGAGTCAATTGTTTGATAAAGATAGCAGGCCTGAAGAAAGTAAATATACAACACAAACTTACNGCTTGATTGATGGGGACTGGCCACAGCTCGGTCGACCCAACGGGAGGGGACACCACTACAACTATTTACACTCCAGAGAGTTTTAAAGCATTTAACAAATCTCATGTTGTTATTTTATGCAGAAGTAGGAGTAATTGAAGTGTCAGTAGAAGAGGGGGCTCAGCTGATAAAGTGGCAGCATGAATAGAAACACAAACAATTAGAGGTTACTAATGTTCTGTTGGTTTTAGTGAACTCATTTGGATTTTTGATGGATTTCATGTCCATTTTACGCCCTATTTTTCATACACAGTAAGTCTGGCCCAAGCTCTAACTGAATACAGCCTATTCTGGTTGTTAACTATATAGCCTATTCTTCTGCTCAAGAAAGTGAGAGTGAAGACACAAGCGAGATGTCTTTTCACAGTTTAATTGAAGTAAACTCTCCTTAATTCAAGCCCTTTGTCACAGCTGCACTAATTAACTCCAGAAACAGACACAAAGAAGAAGTGGAAAAACCAATTTGGTGGTGTGGAAGCTAAATACAAGTCTAAGTTTTCCCTGCTTTTCCTCTAAGCTGTGTTTGTCTCTTTCTCCTCTGCTGTCTCTGCACCCACTCTTGCTGGTTAGCCCAAAGGGATTTTTCAGTCCAGCTGTTGGTTTGTAGGAACAGTCACATTAACTTGTCAGCAACAGTTTCCACAGATTCCTCCAGCAGCAGGTTTTAAATGTACAGACCCTGTGAATTACTACCCCTGAGTATAATTGCACTTCTGTTAGGCTGATCTTTACTTGTGTGATGTCGCCAGAATTGTTTCAACACAGGAAATTTTTTCCTCTTTGCCAAAGTAGCAACCATCAAGTATATTTTAGTATTTTAAATTTTTCTTGCAACCCCTTATACACTTATATGTGTTATATTCTGGGATACCTTTGATGGTCTTGCTCATCTCGGATGTAGTGATTCATTATGAATGCATAAATTTATGTGAGTACATTGCCATGTTGCAACTGGGGATGGGTGTTACCAGTCAGAGGCATCAGGCTTGGTTGTGACTCCTTTTCATTAAATATTTCTAGGTTTTGCAGTTTAGAGATTAATAAACTGCAAAGATCGATATTGCAGTCTACTGACTTCTACATTTTTTCAAAAGCTGCAGTATATATAATTGAATTCACAATAATTTCCTACTAATTCTATAGTTTGTAGCTATACCTGGGTTCTAGTCAAGTCAGGGCCTACGGTCTTCATTCACTCTTAAAATTAGGATATAATAAACAACCTCATGAAATACACATAATTGCCTTTATAAACTTAGTTCCTTATTAGTGAGAACTGGAGCCTCAGGCAAAGCATGCACTTGTCTGTACTCTTAATCCAAACTACATTTCAAATACTTTAAACAATAAGTGGGACAAATGTAGCAAGAGCTAATAAAACCTCTCTGTAACACAAACTGATTTGAAACCTTTTGCGGATATCTACTGTGTCCTAAGGTATCTCTACAGAATAACATAATTAATAGAAATTAATAAATCACATTGATGTCTTCTTAAAAGCTTATGGGCTTGTATTACCAGAAATTCTATAAATAGGTTCTCTTTCACATACTGTCTCTTTCACAAGCTGATTAACTTATTCTCTTCTTCTCTACACAGAACCCTCACTTGAATTTCTATTTTTTCTTTTCTGAGTCTCACAGTTCCAGAAGTATCCCTTTCCTCCACTACTGAAGGTTAAAATATTCTCTTTAAAACTTGCTAACAAAATAAATTGAGTTTTAACATTGCAAAGGCCACACTTCCTGGAATTGAAACTTTTTGGTTTTGCCTTTTACTTTCCAGGAAGGCAAATCATTACACTGAGTTGACATCCAGTGCATTCACAGATTCCTTGCTCTCTGGAATTAGTGATGTTCTCTCCTGAATGAAGGCACAAAAGCTCAGTGCTGGAAATTTCTACAAAGAAGACTCCCATAGAGGGGAAGTGGAGGGACAGGTACAGATCTCTTCACTCCCGTGACAGGACTCAAGGAGCTGGACTCGATGACCCCTGTATGTCCCTTCCAACTCCGCTTATTCTATGATTCTGTGATTCTGTGACATGAACCTGCATAGGGAGAGGTTTGGTTTGGATATCAGGAGAAAGTTTTTCACCCAAAGGGTGGTTGGGGACTGAAACAGGCTCCCCAGGGCAGAGGTCACAGCCCCAAGCCTGACAGAGCTCAGGAAATGCTCTCAGACACATAGTGGGATTGTTGGACTGTTCTGTGCAGGACCAGGAGCTGGACTCAGTGATGGTTGTGCATCCCTTCCAACTCAGCATATTCTGTGATTTTGTGATATTTGCCGCTGCTGGGGGCAGGCTGTGTGAGGTCCCAGGGGTTTCTGGGCTGTTCTTGCCCCGAACTGGGCTCCCCAGGTGCCACATGACCAAGTGCACATCGCCCACACGGTCTGAGCTCCAGCTCTGGGAATGCTGCCAGGGAAGGGAGTGGCAGACCTAAGCAGCTAATGCTGGAAAAAGAGCCTCCAGAAACTGGGTTTCTGCAAGGCACCAAACCCTCCCCATATCCAGGGTTTTGGCGCCTGTCACTGTCACCACCCCAGTCCCACACTGGGCTGTGCCCTGCGGGCAGAGGGCCCAGTTCAACCTACTTTAGGTCACCCTGGAGAGTATCCCACTCCCACTGCTCCCTGATGGTATCCTCCCAACCCAAGTATTTCTCTGCTTTCTCCCTTTCACCCTCTCAGTACGCTGAGAAAACAGTGCAGTGTTCAAAGGCTGTTGCACATTTACAGATATCAGAAGCATTTCACAAGTCCCAGCTGTAGAACCAAGCTCTCAGCTGTTGGGCAGCACTTCCCAAGATGGAGGTCATGGCAGTGGCAAGTGGAGTTGCCAGCCTGGCAGGAATTCAGTTGTTTGTGTCAGATTGCAGAGCTGATGAGAGTAATACATAGAAGAGAAGAGCCTCTGTTCAAACCTGAGTTCACAAGAAGAATGGTAACTATTTTCACAAATATGTGAAACAGGGTATTTTAACCTCTAACTTATCTCCTCTCCACTGCTTGGCTACTGCTCCTACTCTTAAAGGGAATTCCCCCATGCAAGTGACATTTTGGACCCCTTGGAATAAGAGTCCTGCTCACTGGTCTCTATTAGGTGAACCTACTAAATGAACTGCTTCCTTTTACAGTACCAGTATTGTTGGTTACTCCAGGTTCAGCTTGCCAAGTTGATGAGTTTTATGTCATGACCACACTCCACTCATGGGGAAAAATAGCACTTAGAAAGGTGTCTGCGTTGAACTTTTTATCCATAAATCTGCCACGCTGTCACTGTGGGCTTTGAGGCTTTGGTTTAGCAGGTCCCAGCAGGTTACCACACCTTTCACAGACACTGCCTTGGAGAGCACTGCTGGTTTATATCATGAGTGCTACCAGTCAACCTGACTGAGCAAGTGGTGCAAGGCATCTTCTCTTTTAATCCATGTAACTTTGCCATTCACATGCTAACACAGACCTAGATCAGTCACAGACTGGTAGACTTACAAAGCCGTGAAGACATGACACAGGTACTCCTGGAGGAAGGACCTAACACTGATCCTGGAAGCAGCTTTGTAATCCTGTCACAGATGAGCAGCTATGTATGCCTAAAGAAGTCTTTAGAGAAATGCAGACTTATCCAGCAGAGTCATCTGGAATTTTAAGTTACCTCAGATTTTAGATAACAACAAAACAAGGACCTAAGCATTGATGTCTCCTGAAAAAGGTAGTTGCATGATCAAGCTACTTGTTATTCTAGGTCTTCCTATTTTTATAAAAGTTAAGGAAATTTTGGGTTTGTCCTGTTACACAAAGAATGGTGCTTAAATTCATGGAATGAATGTTCCCATTTAGGGTAAATACTTCCTCTGTCTAACTCTTCTGCATACAACAAACTGCTGATATTCATAAAGGATGTGCTTAATAGAAAGACATTAAACTGCTGAGGAGCTTAACAGGATCACAGTTCTGCAACTGGGCCCTCTTACTATTCAAAGAAACATAGTCCATGTCAAATATCATCCCAAAAATTTGTCAGTTCACTAGGCAATTTAGTTGTCAAAAACCCTGAGTAGAAAACGCAGCACGACTGAAATACTTTAGTGTCTTACTTATAGTACTAAATACTCCATCAGGGCTCATGAGAAATTTGCTGAGATTTCATCAGAGGTGGAATTTCACACAAGTTTTGCCCAAACCTTATCTTTTCCTAGATCATTGTTCAGTGTGCCCTGCTCCCTCTCTGAAGAGGCTGGTTGTTTACTTGACGTTGAACCTTTTCTTCCTAAATGGTAATGAATATTTGCCCTGGAGACAGAGATTATTCAAGAAATGGAATTTAGTACAGAAAATGTAATGAGAGTCTGCAATGTCCAACGATGTTTGTAAAAGATGTTCTACAGCTAATTCTCTAAGCAAACCTCTCAGTTTATAAATTTAGAACATTCCCATTCCCTCGGAATGTGCATACATCAATTTCTTTGGAGAGCATGCTATTACTACAACATGTATTCTATGTGAGTTTTTAATTGAAAATGTAATAGAAGTTTTAATATTCTGAATGCATAAAAATCTCAACATTAAAATGAAATCTGTGTCACTTACAAGCCTCTGGCCAAAACGCTGTAGTCACATCCCTTCCTATCTTGCTTTCCGTTAATTTCTTTTCTCTCTCTTACAATGTAATGTAAAGATAAGCTAATATTAATTTACAATGGAACATTTCTGTATTAGAGATCATTTGCATACATTTGCTTGCCATGATTTGTGTTCACGTCTTCTTGCACTTTACGCCAATGGCCTTTATGGATCGCAGCTACACTGGAAAATGCATACAGTACAAAAGTGAGAGGTTTCTGGCACATTAAAAGCAAAGTGATTCCTCCTGCTGTATCTATAGGTCCAAGGCAAGTAGGAAAAAGAGAGTGACATACAATTAAATTGGAGTCAGACAGAGGGCAGTCAGAAACTACTGCAAAATTTTGCCATGGGAGGTGAAATATATTCTTTAAACCATCATTAAGTAATTCTTTTCAAGCCCATCCTACTGCATACTTAACAGTATGCACACCAAAAAAAAAAAGTATGCTTAATTATGTCTGTCATCTTTCCTTAGGTCAACTAGTTTTTAATTGTATCCTTAACACTTCCAGTAATTCTAGTGCACCCTCTTTTTCTCAGGCTTCATACGTTATAGCTTTTCTCCTTGTAAAAGTTTAAAAGTTCAGCAACAATTGCCTGCTGAATTACTTTAATTATTACCTTATGTCCCTTGGTTTTATGAAGTATTGACTTTCAATCAGAGGTTCAGTTATAATATGATTCTATAACACATTCCGAAGTGGAAAAGAAGGTTAAAATAAGATCCTTTTCTAGGAATTTAAAAATTCCTTTATATTGGTGGGTTTGCACTTTCCTATTTTTCACCTTAAACAGAAGATATTTTTCTATTCACTGCTGAAAGAATGTCAGTGTTAGAGACAAAGTCATGAACAAGGTGGGTGTTGGTCTCTTCTCCACAGTAACAAGTGATAAGAAAGGAGGAAATTGCCTCAAGTTGCCCCACAGAAGGTTTAGGTAGAATATTAGGAAAAATTTCTTCACCAAATGGTTTGTCAAGAATTGTAACAGGCTGAGGTGGAGTCACCATTCCTGGAGGCACTTAAAAGACTGGCAGATGTGGCACTGTAGGACATGATTTAACAATGGTCTTGTCAGCACTCTGCTGATAGGTGGTCTTCATGATCTTAAGAGGTCTTTTCCAATCTAAATAATTTGTGATACTATTCTATGGTTCTCTGAACCACTCAACGAAGGCAAAGCACAAGCAGTAGAGAAAAAAGTCTTATCAGAAGGAAAGATGTCAGCAGGATGTTAAAACCTGAATGCCTTTGGGAGCTGGTTGATATCACTCTACCAAACAAGGTCCTGAAGGTTCAGCTGTGTCATTTGAAGTTGCTGCTGCACCAGATTGTCTTCTCAGGTCCTGGTCAGAGACTACTGTCCATCACCCAGCTGTGCCTGGTCCATTTCATGATTAACTTTAAAAGCTCTTGGCACTATTGGGATCTCTGGGGAGAACACATTACAAGACTGAAGAGGTCAGAAATGCAGTAATCTAAGAGATGGACAGGCATCACTGCCATGGAAACCAGTTCTTTCCTCCTGCTCTGCGCCTGCCACAAGATTTCTGTGACAGATTTTGCACTTTCTCATGATCCTCTAACTAACTCAAGACTTGGCTTTCATGGTTTGCCTCTCTGAATGCATCTCTTGCAGTTTAGCAAGGAGAAAACCTGCAGAGCTTGCCAATCATCAACACTGTACTGAATAAGAGGCACACTTGCATTAATTTTATACTTTAGTTTTATGTCCCTCATATCCCATGGAGTGGAATATCAGTATTTTCCGAATTAACCTAAATTAATTCATAGTACCAAACAAGACTTGGATGGAAAATAAGATAAATTCAGTCCGGTAAAATACAAAATCCAATAACTAATTGGCAGATTTAAATTTTTTTTTTTTAAAAAAAAGAAGAATTATAAGGTTTGCCTTTTTTAAGTGACTTCCAGCATGTCTTCTGTATTTAATTGAGTTAAGGACTGACAAGGACAGTTCTATATTCTTAGACCTGCATGCCATTTTTTCAGAATAGTGACTTCCTCTGTAGTACAATTCCCAAATGGGAATCTCTAATTTGGAGAAACTTCCTTATGAACTCCTTCATACACTAAGAATTCTACTGTGCATGAAGCACCCTGGGGACTTCCTGTAACTTAGAGTATTCATAATTTCTTTTAATTGGACTACTAACTTATGTTCCTTTTATGAATGTAAAGCTGTCTGCCATGGCATAGATTTTGCAGAGCAGAGAGGTTTCTAAAATACCATCTAAATCTTCAGAGGCCAAATATTGTTAGTACCCAACTAATTAGACATTCAGACATAAAAATGACCGTCTTTTTGATAAATGTGCTGCTGAGGAAGAATTGTATCATATCTGACTTCAACCAAGTTCAAGGTTTTTTTCTTTCCCATTTAACTTTAGAACCAGTTATACAAAAATTTCAAAGATAAGTGGAAATATGACTTTTCATTTACTGGTGATTGACTGACTACATCAGATAATCAGACAAGCCTGTTCAGAACAAGAACCAGCGCTGTGGTCTGGGGTGTTGAAACACCTCTCTCACAGTAGGCAGGTCTTAAATGAAACACTGCTAAAATATTTTTGAGGGATCACCATCACTGAGCTAAATCAAAGCACAGACAAGCCCTAGAGAGGTTTCACCAAGCAGCTGGGTGTCAGCACTGCCAGAGATGCAGCTCTGGACCTCCCCTGAGCAGAGGCTGATTACCAGCTAAGGGATGTCAATGTCTGGGAGGGTATGGAGTGTCTAGGAGATTGATTGAATCCAGAGCTTTGCAATCAAACTCACTTTCTCTTCAGTTGTTATCAGCACCACTGAAAGGCCAAGTTACTTTCTCCACTGTGTTACCTACTGACTGCTCTTTCTAAAGTAAAAGATTATGATGCAAAGCTAGAACTTTAATATTATAGATGCATTATCTGTACTTCAGGTTAGGAACAAACTAGATGATATACCTGATCACACAGACCAGACTGTAATCAGCAACTATTTGATACAGTTTGGAGGATTTTTTAATTTATTATACAAACACCGTAGTTTCCTCACCAAATAAGCAAGGCATGTGCACTAAGGTACAAGCTGAAGAACATACGTTCTGAGAACAGTTTTTACTTTAAGAGATCAAACCATGGGTCAGTTGGAAGTGGTGTTCACATACGCTTCATAAAGTGCCTTGTTAAGCTGCAATTTTTCTACAAGTTCCGTAAGTACATTTATGCTTACTAATGAAATCATACACTTTTTGACTGTAACAAGATAGGGAACACATTTTCCCTTTGGCTGGGATTGAACTTAAAATGTTAGTCCAACACATAATCCACCATGAGGTCCCTGGTTTCTCGTAGAAGAAACAGGTATGTCAGGCATCACTGATATTTATGATTCTGCAGGTCATGCTGGATAGCATTAATAAAATGCTCAATGGCTTTGATAGGATGAAATCTATAATTGTAACAAGGTGTTAAAAAACACAACTAGTTTAAATCCATCAGGAATCTGATGGAATGAAAAACAAGTGAGGAGATATAGTTCTGAGCTGTATATATCTTGCTATAAAGAGATACCTTATGTTATAATTTAAAGTCTCTGAGGAGTACCTACATATGTACTGGTTAATTTATCCTGGTGGAAGAAATTTTATTTTCATAGTATTTAGCAGCTTCAGAAAGTTAAAATGGCAGAACTGAAGTAAAATGGAAAATAATGGTCACAGTTACACTTTCCTGCCTTGACAGGAAGGAATATCAAATGATAGTAAGTTCTAAAATAGTGCTGTAAGTGAAAAGAAATATGGAAATACTGATATGACCACTTGTAACCACAATGTGAGCCAAAAGTGAATTATTTTCTAATTTTTATTTGTTGCTAAGTAGCATGCAAGCTCAAAAATTATTAAGCAAAATATTAGCAAGATATTTTTCATCGAAGACATAATATTGGAGTCAGCTGCCAGAAACAGAGAAGTAAACTGTGTGTGGGAGAAAGCACACCTGTTCCCTCTCTGCGAGGTAGGCTGAGGGAGCTGTAAAATGTCTACAGTCTTTGCAAACAGGGCCAAAAGGTCACAAGGCCACTAGATGGAATTTAGGGAGGGGCTCTTTTCTGTTAAGTATAACTGGCAGATGCTGTACAGGAAATAATGTGACATATTCAGGGAGGTAAAGACGACAGTGAGCCATGGGGAGCAATTCTGCAACTATTCAGCCGCTACCCTGGCAGTGAAACAGAGAAAAACACACAGTTGTTGACAACAAAACAGAAGTAATTGCCATAATAGGGACAAAACAGACAAAATAGAGATCAATTTAGTTAATATACACAAAATATTATTGAAATTTCTGGCAAAGGACTTAAATCAAGCATCTTCCCATTGCAACAACCTTGCAAAATGGAAAAGAAGGTTAGAATTATATTAGTATAATACTTGCAAACAGTACTGCACCACACCCACAAATACTGATTATAAAAAGTGGAAAATATGTGAGTGTTGGGTTAAAACATACACTCTCAGAAAACATATAAAATTGTATGTAGGATGTATATGGCACTGCATTCACGTCTCTACAGGCAATCACATCAGCCAAGAAAGGATCAGATGAGAACTTACAAAAATAGTGTTACATTCATGCACACATTTAATTAATTACTTGGTGAAAATGTGACACGAGTGAAATCAAAGTCTGCCAGACAAGCACCACATCAATACCTTTCATAACATCTGTGGAAAAAAATAAGCATGATTAAATCTAGGGTTCTCCTATGCTACATAGCCAAAATCTCATTTTTGTCTAAAGATGGAAAGATAAGGTTCAAAAATGCTCTTATGTCCTTTATGGTCTCAATTCTCCAGCTTCTTTTCTTCCTAGCATCCACTTTACAGGAAAGACTCAGTTTGCCCATTTTTTTTTTTTCAACAAGAGTATGTCCCAGCCTAGGAAGAATTCAATACATCTGGCATAGCAGAGAAACACTGAATTTCAGAACTGGCTTTGGCAACACTTTCTTCTTATAAAGAAATGGGTTTTTCCAAACTGGAGTAAACTGAAAATAGATTTTTGATATTTCAGACAGTGTGGAAGATAATGTACAAAACAGGAAAAGCACAGCATTTTTGAACACATTATTTTTTTCAAAATGTTCACTCAGCATTAATTAGAGCTCAAGCTGTTGGCTTCCAATCTCAAGTTCAGACTCCTTCTCTCCCTTTGCCACCCACTGGGGCCTGTTATTCCCATTATAAACACCCATAAATCTCACCAAGTCTAATGGGCTTATTGCAGTCCTGCATATGCATCAAAGGGAGGATAAATGTCTCTACTTGTGCCTTCTGATACCCATAATTGTTTAGTAACATAATGAGATAATGTTTCTAAAACAGCAAAAATCAGTGGGTGTTTTTCTATGCCCTTTAACATGATTTAGAGAGCTTTTCAGATGAAATCATTCTAGATTTCAACCGTGGTTACTAGTTTCTGCAGGCAAAGTAAAGGCAAACTTGCACCTGAAGACAGTAGAGGTAGGAAATAAGGGAGAGCATATAAGAACTTCCTTCCCATTCTGCTGAAGAGCCATGAAAAAAAATGCTCTGTCACCAATAAAGTGAGTGTATAAATGGATCAGTGAATTTGAAGAGGAAAAGGTACAGAAAAGGATGATCCAGAGAAGACTTTTTCCCTCATGAAAAATGAATAAAAGGACTTGTTTCATTAGATTAGAAAAGTGAAGGATGAGGAGGAATAGGATTGCTGTCTTTAGACACAATGAGGAAATGAACACAAGGGAGAGAAAATAACCATTTGAGCTAAAGGAGTACATTGGCACAAGAACAAATAGACATAAGCTGAACATGAATAAATTTAGATTTAATTTAGAAATGGGCTCTGAGCCTTCCTGCCTATCAGATTTGGAAAAGGTCTTTCACTGAAAATAATGCAGACAGAAAGGACTTGAATACTTATAAGAAAAATTAGTAAGTTTTTAAAAGTGTTGAATAGCATAGTGCTGCAAGAGATTGATTTCATAACCTAGAAGCTTCTTCCCTAGCTTCTTTGTGTTCCTGTTGCTTCCCCTTTTTCTACTCACCACGAAGAGCTCACAAAATGAAGGTATAAACCCAAAAAGCAAAATACCCCCCAAACAACTAGAACTTGGTGAGACACACATAGTTATGAGGGATAATGGCACTATGATTGCTATAAAAGTGCTATGAATTTATAACATTTCAACTTGACCTGAATATAAATCTGAAAAAAAAACCATAAAATGTGTACGTCTTGGTAATTCTCTTGGTATCAATTGGTGCTGTCTCATTCTCAGGCCATGACAAACATTGTCCTGGTAACTGAAAAAATTACTTAAAGGGTCAGTAGGATCTGGCCCAGCGTTATTAAAACAGCAAGGGCCTCTCTGTATACATTTATAAGCAGATCAAAAGAAGCAGAGCATTTTGGTGGCAGTAGTTCCACTTACTGGATGTCATCAGATTGCTGATATTTACCATTTAAAAGACATGAAAATAATGACAGGAGTTAAAAGTGTTCTCTAAGTACTTAATGTTAGCTCTATGCTATAGCTGCTTGAAAAGACACAAATACCATTAAAACCCACCAACCGAACCTTTATAAATTACTGCTGAGCGTAGAACAACGCTCAAGTTAATTGACTTTGCATTTTCAGCAAACACTTTGCCAAGTAATTATTATTTATCTAACAATGGTTTCAATGCAAATTGATGGTGCATATTTGCCATTAATCTGAAGTCATTGCAAAATACAAACAACAATTACTTTCTGAAATTACCACAGAAAACAAAGAGAAAATAGTTTTGTCACTGGTTTACATATTTAATTTATATAAAAAAAGAAACAAACAAAGAAACAACCCTAAATATTACTATTTCTCAGCCCTCAGTGTCAAATTGTTATGTTAAAAAATAATGAAGCTAAGTCAAATAAAAAACTTTTATGTGTGTACCTTTCCACCAAAACAAATTCATCAATGATCCATATATGCTACAGTATCTTAGTTTTCCCTCATGCTTCTCAGGAATAATCCTGGGAAAGCTGCCAGATCTCAGAATGTACTTCCCAGACAAGAGCATCACCAGACCATGGAACACCAAACCTTATTTGGAGGAGACAAATACATTTGGAATATTAATTGCTTCTCTATAGAGGATTAAATTTAAAGTATCTGGGGACAAGATTTAAAATACCATTGGGAAATGATTGTTTCATATTACTAAAATGTTTGCTGGGAGACTACACTCTATAACCAGCACTTATCTCATTGAGTATAATCTTTTAACAGTAATGAAGCTGAAATATAGAGGTGGAGCTCGTCTACACCCTTTGAGCTGCTCCAGCTTTACAAATTACACTGATCCCCACCAAAATTCAGCTGTGATACATACTAGCCAAGAACAAAATTCCAGCAGAATTTAGATGGGGAGACAATAATGACTTGGAATCAAAATTAACAGTAGGGAGAGAAACCTCATCCTTAAAACAATGGTATAGGTAAATAACTTCACTATATTGAGATACTAGTTGTGTAAGGACACCCCTAAAGTAAGAAGACACATTCTGTAGCATTTTTAACAGATCAGTGACCTAAACAGAAATTCTTATAATTCCTTTTGGTCCAGCCTAGGATATGGGAGCAGGAGGGTCAATGGTTAAACTCCCACTGCTGTAAACACAGCCACAGGGACTCAAAGGAAAGCAGTACCCAGAGATTCACCTGCACTCAGTACTGCGGGAGCATCCCTCCGAGGCTGGGATCCTACACACTCCAGGCTGGTATACGTACCTGCTCATGCTGAGAAGAGCAGACCCACACTGACCCATTCACCCCTATGATTCTCTTTCAGCCAGACCAGGAGCTCTGCCTTGAGCAAATTCAGGGAATTACCCCAATGAAAAAATGGGGTAATTTTCTTCATTATTTATTTATTTATTTATTTTTCTTCATTATTTATTTATTTATTTATTTTCTGCTTAGCCACCAGCTGTCTTCCTTCTCAGTGCACCTGCTCTGACCTCCCTCATCTTATAGATACACCACATACTACAAACCTTCTTGCATAGCACAAGTCAAAATTCAATCTTGCTCTTTCTGTGAATTATTTTTAAACAACTTGCTTTGCCACTTCCAAACATTTGTTATATTTGAACAATTTCTAACTTACCTTAGACCTTCCAGGAAAAAAAAAAAGAAAAGGAAAAAAGAAAGAAAGAACCTATGTCTTCTATGTCAGCCTCTTTGCAATTCCAGCTGTCTGATTAAATAGCTGTTTTTCCAATGGGCTGTAGTACCCTGAGTGATACCTTCATGTTACCTAGTCAGAAAAGATACAGATTCCTTTCACAATCATCTCCAAAAGCACATCTGAAAAGTTAAATTATTGGGATAGACAGATAACTCAACATATATAGCAAAATCTAATCTAGGGATTTCTCTCCACTAGATAAATCTACTGAAGAAGGGGAAAAAAGGTGCACTAAAGTCTTGAATAGCCATCTTTTTCTATCAGTAAATCCATAATGTGATTTGTATTAGTGGCGCAGTTCATGCTTGACATTCCTCAGTTGAAGTAGCTTTGAAGTTGACTTTTATGCACAAAGATACAATTGCACACAGTTATACACAGATCAGGCTGGATTCACCACTCCATGCAAAATAAATAATAAGCACATAGAATAGGTATGCAAACCAAAACCTTGTTCTGAGATAAAATAAACAAATTCAGCCACAGGAAACCAAAGCTCCCTGTGTGGGGGTATTCCTAGTGCTGCACTGTTTGGTATGAGAAGATACATTCTACTACCATTGGTTGCATTGTTTTGCCAGATGAAATCCAACTATTCTATGAAAAAAACCCCCGAGCAAACACAGAGCATGACATGCAAGATTGTAATGTAATATATTAATTCTATTAGACTTTTAGTTAGCGTTGGAGACAAGATATTGATTAAACTCCTGTTTTCTCCCTGAAACAACATCAGGACGTATCTCAGTATTGGTACTTCATTAACATTTCTGATGAGTTGGCTAATTGAAAAACAACAAGAGGGGAAAACAGGATGTTTCCCTCCCTTTCTCTTGTGTCTATACATGCCGGGTTGGATGTGGGCTGAGAAAATTCTGTTTGAAAGAATGCTTCCACAAGCTGGAAATAATTTCTCTTTTCTTGGTTTTTCATGCTGTGCAGTATTTAGTAATTTCATCCTGGAAGAAAGTTGCTCTCACCTGGAAACCTTCAGACAACTGTGTTTTGATTCCTCAGCCAAACTCACTGCATGAAAAGCTTGGAAGAGAGGTTTGTTTTCTTCTACAAGTTTGTTTGTTTGTATTTCCTGAATAGCAAATACATAGTACTAACATGGGGTGCTGGGCAATCTTCCTGGTATTAATATATACTGTTCCTATTTACCTGCATGTTGACTAAAATATTCAGTCTAGATTAACTTCTACTGTGCACACCCCAGATATATTTAAGCAATGTGAAAGGAATTTTGATGTACATTGTGGCCCTTTAGAGGTTGTAGGTGTTATGGATGGCATCATATCAAAGAAACAAGCAATTATTTTTTTTTACTGTTACAAAGACTAAAGGATGAATGTAAGTTTTCGTTCTGCACTGAAATTAGTTTTGTGTCATATAAAATCATGTGAATTATTTTAGAAAAAAAATGGTATTATATATAAATATATATAGTGATTTAAGCATTGTCTAAATCCCTATAAGCTTGAAAAATCAGTTATTCTCTCACAATATTGGGATTTGACTTGGCCTATGCTGTAACAAGGACTAATTTTTAATCATAACAATCGGTGCTATGTTTCTGGGGTGATTTAATTCAATGTCAGCATTATGGAGAGAGATTTGATTTGGACATTGGATTTTTTTGGGCTGCTCTCAGGAAGGTCTAAAAGACTCAGGACAAAAAGAAATGAGATTCTCTATCTGAACATATGTTTGCAGTCTGTTTGGGTTTTTATCTTTTTGCACCATTTCTAACATATTTTTATAAAGAGCACAACGGTGTAAGGCAGAAGCAGAATGCTGAGCTGATATTTTGAATAACCCACTATGCTTTTCTGTCAGTGTTTCAGCTTTACTCCCCTGAAGCACTGACCAGATTTCTGATTTGTTAATAGCAGAATTAAACTACAGGGATACTATCTATAAAACAGGTGTTCAGATGTCCTTCTAAACTTCCAGAAACAAGGCACGGTTCAATTTCTTAGGAAATACATAGTTCCACAGCATAGTTGCTCTTGAAGCAATCTCTACACTGCACATAATATAAATAGTGCATCTCTCCTGAGCTTGTGATGAGCTGAGTGATCATCAGCTGTTTGTGAAACAGAAATCTCTGGACTGTACCCAAAGTAAGCCAAATCCTGTGCCTCACTTCTAGCAGCAATTTTTTCATGCAGATATTGTTTGGCAAATCCACACATCTAAAATTAAATCTTATTTTTGCAAGTAGAGCTATTTTATGCAAAAATAAGCTGAAATTCTGTTAGGTGATTATCCCTGGGTTTGTTTGGTTTTTTGTCTGCGAAATACAGCCATTGGTTTAACACATTCCCATTCCACCTTCGTTCTCAGGATGTGGTCAATAGTGATGGGCCAGCTGGCTTGCCCACAGTGGAAAATTTCTGTACAGGTTCAGAAGCAAGCCCCATTTTAACAGCTCCCATACCGCTTCTACCAGTTTTAGAGGCTTCCACCAAGTTTTTCTCATCAGGGTACCCTGCCACATGCTCTACACATCTGTGTTTCCAAAAAATTGAGCCAGTCTCTAGGCACAGGTACTCCTGGCTCCTGGTTTAGCACATCTCTCTCTAATATCAGGTCTCCTGGAGTAAATATCTATGTCTGAGGGGAACTATGGCAGATAGCCATACACTCATCTAAAGGAACAATGAGAAATGAGGACTATGTGTTTTATAAAGCTCAGCATGATAACTCTGGGCAGGTCTCAGGTACTCCAAATAAAAGTCATCCTCACCCCATGTTTCTCTTCCTTTTGGCCCAGTGACATTAAATGGAGAAATATAATTCATACATATTTCTCTGACACAAAAAGTTTGTGAAGAGCTTGTGCTATGGTCCAAAAACCCCATAAATCATATTAACTCTGAGACAGACATATGGCATAAGGTGTTTATATTCATGTGTTGGCTTCTTTTTCTTTAGAAATGTTTAGTGTTAACTGAAATCCAACTAGTAAAGGTACTGTTCCTTTTGGGATGATATCTACAAGTTCCAGAAAGATATGACTGTAACATGTAGGATAGATGTTTCAATATGTTTTATGTTGCCATGGTGTGCCTTTATAGATGTGTGTGCATGTGTGTGTATATATATATATACACACACATTTATTCATTTATTTATTTATTTATGCAAGCACACAAGTGTATATATTTAAACTGTTCCGTGTCCATTTCATAAGAAACAGATGCCAAAAACCTCTTAATTTTTTTGCCTTCTTTCCCTCTGAAAAATATCTAAGAGCAGAAAAGCATGGCCAGGAGTTCGTCAAATTTGGGACCTGCAGGAGGAATGAATGCAGGAAAATTAAAGCCTTAAGAACCATTGTGCTTACAGGAAGCAACCAGGTCAGAGGTGTGAGTGCCCTCAGTGAACTTAGCTGTCATGATGCTACACGATAGCTGTCAACATAACTAGCCTTTTTCTGGAAGGCAATTTAGTTGTTTCTGCACAGAAATCAAGCTGCTTTCTGGATTCAGCTTTCATGATGTGTTCTCACCAGGACAAGTAAAGTGGACCAACCCTAAGTGCCTTTTACCATCATGAAGAAAAACAGCACACTCAAAAAGACTATTTGTTGTTTGGGGTTTTTTTTCATCAGAAAGTCAGTCCACAAAGCAGATGCTCTGGTAATCTAAACCTCTTCAGCTGTTAAAAGTAATTAATGAAGACTTAAATTACAATGGCATAATTTGTATCCCTTTCCTATAGATCTGCATCATGGCAAGTGGCATATCTGTAATAACTCTAATTCAACCTGTCACACAACTGCTTAACTTCATCTGGGTATTATATCCTGTACATTAAAGGAATGATCCCAGCCTTTAAAAAATCAGATTTACCTGATTTGTGATCCTTTGTAACGCAGTGTCCATGGAAGCTTAGAAATGAGCCAGAATGGTGCTCAGTCTTGTTTTATTCTACTTTGTGCACAGTTCTTTCTTTGAGTTTTGAGTGATATATTAAAGCCCATAAAATTGGACCAAAGATACACATAAGTGGTATTCAGGTTTCATTTCTAAATGGGGACTTTGCCCTCCTGTAGATCTGACAAATGTACCTCTCTGCCAGCCATTTCCTCTGGTAAAGCTTTTAAAAGGGCTTTTACCAATCACTGCTGGCGTTCCTAGAAAAAAAATACCCTCTGTGCAGCGTGAAGGGAAGCACCTGAATGTTTCAGTGGCATCTGCCTGAAGGGATATGTCAAAGAAGAAATGTTCAAACAACAAGATTTATTAAAGTAAATGTCCAATATCTACCACAGAAAGCTTGACATCCCTTAACCACAAACCACTTGGGAATATTCCCTTTATTCTCTTTCTCACTCTCTGTTCTAAATCTGGATTTATATGTAGAAGGAAGGGATGATGACTGAGGTCTGATATGACATTTATCTTCACAAGTGAGAAGACTAATAAATCATCAATGACATTACCACAAGTGAGTTCTGAGGTCTGTTCACAAGTGAAGATAAATTACATAACAGACCTAAGCCAGCATATATTACATGAAATGCCTAATAAGTCTCACTCTCAGCATAGCTGGATTTGATGAAGATGACTGAACTTACGTTGCATTTCAAATCCACCATCCAAGGGAAAAGAAACTAAATTTGCCAGCCAAATAAAATCACCACTGAAACAACCTTAGTACATTCCAGCCTCTTGCCATGCCACTGCTCTGCAGATCTACAAGGAGCCACGTGGTACTAAAAATAAATTAAAAATGCCATTACAAAACACAGTATCAATTCACTCTTCAGTGCATGAAACACACCTGACTTTCATGCCTTGGGCAATATCACATGCTTACAAGGCCATGCCTTCATGTTCCTGAAATACATACATCTAGCTTTTATTTTAGGCTTTACAAAGGATTGCCAAGTCTTCACAACAGCTTGTGGCTTTCCGTAGGGTTGGTGGTAGCAGTGTGGTTGAAAAGTTGAGAGGTTTTAGAATTTCTAGTTGTTTAAGGGTACAATCTTCATTCTAGAAAGTGACATCTACAACTGAGATAGGCCAAAAGCATGTCTGAACCAGGGGCTGGCAGTGGATTTTTAGTCAGTGTATAATAAACTGGGCAAAGAGATTAATACTTCTTCTGGCTTTTTAGCAACTGATGTCTGAGAGGCTCCCTGAGCTGGACATAACATCTGGACCATCATGTCGAGAAGGGAGATGTGTAATTTGTATTACAGCATTTAAAAACCAAAGTCAAACACTAATCCTAGCTTAATCTGGTGATCCTACCAAAATTCTGCAGTAGAAAGCAGCTCATTTGCAGCTGAATTTTGTCTTGTGTGGAATTTGCAGGTCTCAAAGCTAGTTTCTGAAAATTTGAGAGTGACAGAGTTGTAGGTCTGTGAAGAGTAACGTTGCATAAACATGCATCTTAAATCTTGTCCATGTGCATAAATCATCATGCCTTTACCCTTTCTCACACAGTCATGTCTAATTTACAGGTATTAAAATGTCTCCAAGTTTATTCTCAGGTTTTAATCTAAAAATCTCCTGGGGTAATATTCCACTTAGAAACAATTTCTCTGCAATAATATTGTATTTCACATTAATTCAGTGTACCTGTAATGAAGCTCCCTCATGGTAGATGGCCTGAGTGGCATAGCAACTAAAGAAAACTGTGCTTTTCACATTTCTCATAATGTATTACACTGTGGCCATGTTTGAAATTATCAAGAATCCAGGTAAGTGCTAATCAAAATATTCAGCAGCCTGCAAGGATAAAAACAACAGAAATTAAATAGTCTTGTGAGTCTAGAAGTGTTATGCTTATGAGTCTAGAATTTAGTTTTTGTAAAGGTAATTAGAAACTCAGATTAATGAAAACATTTGTCATTTGCTTTCCCAGAGTGGTTATAGAGGACTGAGTAAATGGGATAAAAAATTGGAACAGAACTTAAACCAGTTGCAAACAATTGAAAAGATACACCTGTTTTCATTACCAAGGTTAAGACATGAAATTATCTGGGAAAGAAGAAACCAGCTGAGAATTTGAAGTAATCATTTGTATTAATATTTCTGATTTCTAATGTTATTAAGAATTTTTAAAATTAAACTCTTCCTTTTGAGAACATTTGAATAGTAGTACAGAAGTCCTCTCGGAGAGGAAGGGAGAAAAGAAGTTGTTGGTACACAGTTAACACTGGTTTGTGAAATCCAATGTAGCTTAGGCTAAGCATTAAAAATAAACTAAATCAATTAATAGCAACACTTCTAGATTTTTTTTCTTTCATACTCCTTAAGGCCTTAAATTGTATTCAGGTTCTGGATTAAAACTTGAATTTTTAAAATAAATTTGACAGCAAGATATGCATATGGGAACCAAATAATTGAAAGACAAGAAATATCAAGACAATTCTTGCTTAAATATAAACAATGAGCAATACTTAAAATTTAACCAGAAAATTGCTAAATTTCTTCAGCTGAGATTTTCTCTGTATGCATAAAGATGTGAATTAGCACATATTAGCATATATTACCGTTTCTGCTATTGAAAGTTTTTTTTTTAAAAAACTTTCTGTTTCTGTTATGAAAACAACCTTGTTGATAAATAGCTCTTAGGATTTCTGTGGAAGAACTGCAAGAAAAGGAGAGGGTGTTCTGACAATTGCAGTTGTTGTGAATGATAAATAGAAGGCCCTATGAGAATTTTCAATATTTAAATAACAATTTATTTCTTCCTTCATCTTCTGGTAAAAGTAAACAACAGTAAAAGTGCTACTAAATTCTTTCCCACCCTTCCACTTCTGGGACTGTGGCAATCACAGAATTCACAATACAGGAAAATAATGATTTTAAAAAAATATATTAGATAGTTTTCCTGACATGTTTAACTAAGTCATTAACTATTGAGTTATAGAATATTCTGAGTTGGAAGGGACTACAAAGGATCATCGAGTCCAACTCCTGTCTCTGTGCAGGACACCTCAACAATCCCACCATGTGCCTGAGAGCATTGTCCAAATGCTTCTTGAACTCTCTCAGGCTTGGTGCTGTGACCACTTCCCTGGGGAGCCTGTTCCACTGCCCAACCATCCTCTGGGTGAAGAACCTTTTCCTGATATCCAACCTAACCCTCCCCTGACACAGCTTCAGGCCATTCCCTTGGGTCCTGTCACTGGTCACCACAGAGAAGAGATCAGTGCCTGCCCCTCCTGTTCCCCTCATGAGGAAACTGTAACTGCAATCAGGCCTCGACTCATTCTCCTCTGCGCCAGGCTGAACAGACCAAGTGACCTCAGCTGCTCCTCATACGGCCCCTCAAGGCCCTTCATCACATTTGTTGCCCTCCTTTGGACCCTCTCTAATAGCTTAATACCTTTATTATATTGTGGCACCCAAAACTTCACAGAGTACTTGGGGTGAAGAGAAGCATATTGATACTCATGCAACAATCAATAGAGTGCCCTTGGGACTGAAGCTCACAATTTCCAGAAGGAAAATGAAATATAAGCTTTACTCTTAATATGGAGATATTTCCTTCAATTTTCATAAAACTCCTTTACTTGGCTTTTGACTAGGCAAATAATGGGGCTTCTCAGAAAAAAAAAATAGGAAAACCACAAATTCTCTTTTGCTTTTAATGATTTGAGAACTGCTCTAGAAGAACAGGATGGAGATCACTTATTTTATATGGCTGTAAAATATATGTATTTCACTAATTAGGATTATATTTAACCTCCCTAGAGATATTTCCTGCACATTCCACTATTTCTCACTCTCTGTCCATTCCATTATTCTTTGTCTTATAGCTTTCTCTTATGGTACAATGTTTTGATAAACAGGTTTTTGTTTAAGCCAAACTCCAGCTAATTACTTGTCTAAATAATGTGTATTAAATGGAAAACAGAAAAAGAAAACAAGTAAATAACAGCTATAAAAAAGCTCAAACAGAGTCCTTTGAGAAAATTGAACTTAAATTAATTTTCTGCAGGATTTTTTATTTGCCACTTCATTCTTTCATCACATACATATAACTGCTTTCCTACTGGAAGACTATGGACCAGTTATGATTTCACACACAAACACACAGACACGGTTCTGAGTTTTGAAGTTTTCATGAATTTTACTCTTTAAAGCAGAATAATTTCACTTGGAAAGCCGTTCTAGTGAGTCACCTAGCTCAGCTCAGCACAGCAGAGATATTGATTTGGTGGCTTACACACATCCTGGGTGTGTGGTGTCTTGTCTAGCACTGAACAAACCACTGATGACAACTCTCAAACATGCCTTGGCAGGCTGTCCAACTGCTTATCTATAGTCACAGTCTGAAGCTCTTTTTCTTTCCTCCTAAACTTTACTTTTCACATACTAAAAGGAAAATGTATGCTTACATAAATTCAGTAGGATGGTAACATCTAATACTGAGTTAATACCATCAAGCAATTCCTTACATGGGAACCTGCAAGAAAGATGGAGAGGGACTGTGATTTTTCTGTCATTCTTCTGTCACTCTTGTGCTTTCTACAAGAGCATGTAGTGACAGGACAAGGGGAAATGGCTTCAAACTGAGAGTGGGTTTAGATCAGATATTAAGAATAAATTCTTTACTATGAGGGTGGTGAGGCCCTGGGACAGGTTGCTCAGAGAATCTGTGGATGCTCCATACCTGGAAGTGTTCAAGGTGGAGCTCTGAGCAACCTGGTCTAGTAGAAGCTGTCCCTGCCCATGGCAGAGGGATTTGAACTAAGTCATCTTTAAGGTCCCTTCCAACCCAGGCCATTCTGATTCTATAATCTCTCTTTTCTCTTCAAACTAATAACTTGTAATAAAGAAATTGAACACTGAAGCACCATACATGTATTACACCTGTACTTTTGAGACACTTATTTGGAGCATTTAGCCAACAGTTTTCACCAGTATCTCATAATTCAATGATTGAGCTTTAATTCTCTTTCTTAGAGTTACTTTTAATATAGGGACAAAATTTTTACCTTATACAAAATCACTTTGAAAGAAAGAGGTAGATAGATAGATAGATAGATAGATAGAAAGATAGATAGAAAGACACACAATTTAGAATACAACACATGATTTTTCTACTAATAACCCAAACTATCTGTGTCTGTGTATCAAGTTAAGCATTAATGGGCTCATTACCACCAGTGAGACATCTGGTGAGTCTCTGCTGCCCAGGCTGATTTTGGTCAAGTGGGGAAGGATTAACCTCCACTGTCCCTTGAAAAGGGTTGGTTCTTGATGCTGCTACACAGTAGCTGCTTGCATTTCTTGTCCCTACAGTTTGTAAGTGGTTTTCAAATACGTTTGCACGTCAGTGTTTTTTTTCTTTCAAGCCATTGAGCTGTTAACTATTGTTTTCTCAATTGTCTGTCTAGGTTTTGACTTGCCTTATGTTGGGTGGCTCTGACATACCTCCCTTCCAACAACAGTTTCTTAGTAAAACTGCACCAAGGTCACAGAGTTGTGCTGCAGCAAATCAAACCCTGAATAACAGGCAACTCAGTCCTTGGGCTGAAGGTTATAGAGTTGTCAGCCTTTTAAAGCAGATTGTTTCATTGTCTCATTCTCTTACATTTACCATACGTAAAAAACAGCATGCCAGCACTTGTCATATCATGCACTGTCCCTATTGTAATAAACTTCACAGGTTATGATTAACTTCTGTCTAGTGATTTTTCCTCTGTGAATCAGTTACACGATACTTTTCTCTTTTGATACAAAACACATCACTGGGAGGCTAACTTTTACTTCACCAGATTATTGCTACATCCACTGCCTTCAGGTCATAGCCCATAACTTGGAAAACATTGCCTGCTGCCAGAACAGCCCATACTGTCATAAATCGTGTTAAGAAAGAAAAAGAGACTAGGCAAGATCAGGCCTCCCGAGTCCTAAGGACAAATTAGATGTTGAATCTGAAAAGTATTAGAAATTCAGTACGGAAAAAGATATTTCCAAAGATCCATTGAAATTAAGCCATGAGCATGGAAGTTTTTCATTAATTGTAGCTGGAAGGAAAGGTAGAGACATTTTTACACCTAACCTATATAGCTCCACTTGTGGCTAAGTGCTCAATTGAATTTCTTATTAACACAGTCTTTAGAAATCAATTAATCAGCATCAAAAACAACCTTATTGTCTAGAACAACTTCAATCCAGTGCCCTCCCCTACTTCTGAAAAAAAAAAATCCAATTGCCTCTTACTAATTCTCTATATTTATTGAAAGCTCCCCTACATCTTTAAAAAAAATTGACTCAGCATTTGAAATTTGGCCCTTTTAGAAAAAAAAATCTTGGTGTTTGCAAATAAATGCAGTTTTTTAATATAATTGCTACATATTTAATATTTGGTAATTTCCTTTAGAAGAACACTTTTTCAGTTGCTTGCAATTTTGGCAAACCTACTCAGGCACGTACCTTTTCTCTTACTGGATCTCATGCTCACACAGGTGTATCAGAAAATTTCACACAAAGGAGTTTAGCAATTTCATAGGAAAGGGGACCATGCTGTTTCACCTTCCATCCTCTCTGCAGCAGATATACTTCCCATATTTCTTAAATTTGGCGTAACAATTCCCAGTCTGTCAAGAATCCCATGTGAGCATTTGTCCTGTGTTCCAACACTCGCTGTTTCTGCACCTTGGCTGGACCATCCTGCAGGTCTCTGCTCCCTGAGCAGGAGTATCACACCTTGTCCCCAGGGCACACCACACACAGAGACAGGTTAGGGCCAGGGGTTGGTGGGGTCAGAAGGAGGGAAGGGGAGAGGAGGGAGAAAGTGGGAAGCTGACTTTATCTATAGTCCTCTGGCCTCTTTAGTTACATAACAGGTACCTGGAGACAATTCCAACATTTCTAAATTTATTTTTGTAGTAAATTATGACAAAAATCACAACCCCACTATTGTGTGGAGTGAAATATTCAGAAGTATTTAGACTCAGAAAGTTATCCGTAAGATGGAATTGTAATGCAAGGTAATAGCATCCTGTATTCACCTGAGTATATGCAAGTCATGCAGGAACAAAGTAAAACATTTTAATATTGCTGGAACTGCATTTTCAACCAAAAATTGTTGTTGAACTGATTTAATACGTCCCTATATAGAGGATTAAAATCTCTTTTTATGTACAGTCTTCAAATCTGCTGCCTTCAACCTATTGTATTTAATACAGCCTCTGGCTCCTTTCACTCAGGTTGCGAAGTCCTTCCTCTGGCAGAATTTCCCATTCATGTGCTAGAAGGCTTTTTGCCAGATGGATGTTAGCAGAGTACACAGAAAGGAACCAGCCAATTCCTTATAATATTTGCTCTAATCTTTATTCTCTCTTTCATATTACTTCTCTTCCTTCTGTTCTCTGCCTCCATGGAATTCTAAATCTTCATTCAGGTCTCAGGTTGTTGATAATGTGGAGTTATTATAAAGCATAAAATCCCCTTTCCCTAGCCTCACTCTCCAAAGGAAAAAACTGACTTTAAAACTCCTACACTTAAAAATCCCCAACCCAAATCTCAACCCCCCAAAAAACAAACAAAACCAACCTTGAACCAATAAATACACAATAGCTAGGGTTTGAGGATTTCTATTTTGATAGTCCGGATACGTTTTACCTTAATTTTTTTTGAGCTTTTAATTCACTTTAAAATTTATAGCATTATCTGGAGAGTTCAGAAATTACTTTCTCTCTTCTTACTCTCACTTCAGTACTCAAGTTTTAAAGAACTGTAGCTTAAGGGGAAAAACAACAGCATTGAACACTTTAAATCATGAAAATGTATGAAAGTTCACAAAATTGATCCATTTACTGTATTTCATTTTTTGTAAACTTCTGTTGCTGTTGTCACTATCAAATATTTAACACTTAGGTAGTGTCTTGCAAGCATTAGGAAAACAAGTAATATTAGCATCTTTTACATATTAGGAGTGGTTCAGAAGAAGAAAATTGGCTGAATATGAGCCAGGAATGTGCCCATGTGGGCAAGAAGCCAGTGGCACCTGGCCTGTACCAGCAATAGCGTGGCCAGCAAGACCATGGCTGTGATTATCCCCCTGTGCTGAGCACTGGTGAGGCCACCGCTCAAATCCTGTGTCCAGTTCTGGGCCCCTCACTGCAAGAAACACATTGAGGGGCTGGAACACGTCCAGAGAAGGGCAATGGAGCTGGGGAAGGGTCTGGAGCGTGATGAGGAGCAGAGCTGAGGAAGATGGCGGGGCCCAGCCTGGAGGAAAGGAGGCTCACGGGAGACCTGATCAGTCAGTACAACCACCTGAATAGAGGGTGCAGCCAGGTGGGGGTCAGTCTCTTCTCCCAATTAACAAGTGACAGGACAAGAGGAAATGGCCTCAAGTTGCATCACAGGAGGTTTAAATTGGATATTAGGAAACAGAAAGAGTGGTCAAACAGGATGTCCAGGGAAGTGCTGGAGTCACCATTCCAGGATGTGTTTCAAAGACGTGTAGATGTTGCACTGAGGGAAGTGGTCTAGTGGTGGCCTCAGCAGTACTGTGTTAATCATTGTACTCAACAATCCTGAAGGTCTTTTCCAACCTAAATGCTCTTCTGATTCTATGATTCTAAGAGATAATCCTTTATGGGAGCTGCAGCTGGGGCCAGCAGTGCAGGTGAAACTGGAAGAGAAATTCCTCATTGCTTGTTCAGCCCCGGTGTGCTGCCTGGAGATATGTGCTGTGTCCTTCTCATGGGTCTGTCTCCAGCCCTGAGCCTACTCCTAGCACTGGAAATACAGCACCAGACACATCTACCCACTAATCCGTAATAAGTGGCCTGGATATGCCCAGGGAAGAGCAGATTCATCACACATGACCACAGAGCCCAATATTTCCACATCTGTGACAGAGGCTGTTTCTGAACACACAGTAAATCTGTCCTCTTGCCCTTCCACACACAAGTCGTATTACTTTCAATGTCCTCCAGTGATACTGGTACAAAGTAATAATTCTTGGAGATCAGAACTTGCAGCCTGCATTAGGAAAAGCCCCTCTAGCACAGGTACTGTTTTCAAATGAGCTCAACTGGATCCACCTGAAAGTTCAGGCCTAGCAGCTGTTGCTCTCCCAGAAGGATATAAGAAGGGTTTTAATAGCCAATAGTGTGCACTGGATTTCTGGTGGGTGACTGAAAGAGAGCAGTACTTTTAAAGGAAAGAAGTTTGTGTGTCTGAGGAGGGAGGGGAAGAGAAAGATGGTAGTGAATATCATCCTGAGGACCTGCATAGATAAGGGCTGCTTCTGCTTGAATGAGCATATCTGAGGATAATAATCTTTCTATAAAGTTGTGTTGATTTTGGTCTTTTTTTTGGGGGGGGGTTTATTTTAATAAAATATTGTTGTTACAAGGATGGTTTAAGACTTATGAATGTCTTGAAGATTTTTTTTTTTAGTTTTGAGAAAGATGCAAGTGGTAGAATGAAGCTGCTGTGAGTAGCTTCTCATGCTTTTTGTTGAACTCTGGATAAGACAAGAAAAAATTGTGGGGTTTTTGATTTGTTTTTAGACTTGTGAGTGTCAATGTTTTATGATGCAGAAGCTATTCTGCATGACTTATTTAAAGTTATGAGAGAAGCCCTTGTCAGTTTTAGTTTTTCATATTAAGTACTTCTCCTCTCACGTTGTTTTATCTGCCTACCCTTCAGGAAAAAGAAAGAGAGTATAAAAATGAAAAACTACTATCCAAAATCTCCAGAACAATAATGCTGTTCTGTGTTCATTTATTTTTGAGTTCTTGATTAACTATAAGTGTAAATTCCATTAAAAGAATGAAATTAGACTTTTTTTTCTTATATAATGCTCTGAACAGTAATTTTGTCTCCTTATCATTCTCCATTTTCCAAGGCACCCTTTCAGGCCTCCAGATGCTAGTTATAGTAAGATATGAAATTATTAGAGTAGCTCTATTTGTAAAAGAAACTATTGAGATATCTGAATTTGATATTACATGGACAATAAATAATTAGATGAGCGGATTGAGAGTGGAAAAAGCAGGCAATGAGAGAAGGTTTAGAAGGATGCATTTGCTGAAGCTAGTTAGAAATGGTCATTAGTCTAAACAGTCCCATCTGGCAGAGATTTGTAGAGATTGCAGGAGAGATAGGTTTTAAGGAAGGATTTAAAAGCGGATAAAGTGATATGATCTCCAGGATTACCAGTGACAGATGAAATAAATGTGGATTAAAAGTGGAAGGCAAGTTTAGAGTTTTAAGTACTCTGTACCTTTAAGTCCAAGACTTACATTGTGAGATAACCAATTTGTCTTCTTTAGTAGTTTGAAAGGTTTTGCATGAGTAGTAGTAGGCTGGAGGGGTTTATTGGTGGTCTGGAGATGTAGGTGAATGCTTTATCTGTGAAACAGTTTCCTGTTCAGGTGAAAAGTCAAATTTCTGAGCATTAACAGTACAAGCTCATGGTGAGTACTTGCTAGGCAAGCTCTTACCTCTGTGTAGGTGATGGGGGTGTTGCAAATGAGTAGTTTGGGTCACTTAAAGAATCACCATCAAAAGTATTGTTAAAGGCAGGTTTTGATGAAATTTGTGAAAGCGTGATAAGGCTCTATGGCAAGGCTCACTGTTTTATTTACTGCACAGAGGAAACACGCAAAGGCAAATTGGCTCAAATTCACTGTAGAATGAAGAATGAGGATGCAAAGGATAAGGAAAACCCTCCCACTGAGTCCTGAGGTTCAGAATAGACACACCCCCCACCCCTTGCTTTCTAAACTCCTGGAAGAATCTAGATGTTGCTGGATCCAGTCTTAGCCCCAGACCTGGTCAACAGTTATGTCTAAAGGACTTAACCAGCACTTAATCATTGATGAATTGAATGTTTAGAAAGTGACTCAGTAGGATATATTATAACTAAGTCACTGTGGATTTGAAACAGCAATAGTCATGCTATACTTCCAAGAGAGCATAGGGATCAATTCACACATGCACTCACATACACACATATATAACATATAAATGTATGAATGTATCTGTCAAAAATTCTCCTTGACTTCAGTGAAATACTCAAATTGAATTCCTTTGCATTTCTCAGTGGACAAAGGGTTGAGCCTAGAGGAGTGGGGGGTATTGGCCCAGGCCTTATTACCAGCTTTGGGTGATTTTTTTTTTTTTTTTTTTTTT